>CAUYUJ010015292.1:113805-163805 GCA_963575745.1 Prorocentrum cordatum
GTCTCTGTCTCTCACCTCTCTCTCTCTCTTTCTGTCTCCCTGTCTCCTCTCCTCATGTATCAGATCTCTTCCGAGCTCCGAAGTTGCTGGTCTGGTCTCTTTTTCTGTTGTCTATCTCTCTCTATCCCTCTCCGCATCTCCCCTTCGTCCCCCGCTGTCCTCCGGGCGCGGCGCGGCCTTCCCGTCCCGCGCCCGCACGAATTTGTGCGAGCACTTCGCTCCCCCCTTTCGAGCCTTCCAGATGCGGACCGTGCCGGCAAACGCTCGAGGCCCTCGGTGCTCCCGCCCCTCCCCCCAGCCTTCGCCGGGGAGCGTGGGCGAGGCACGCCTCTCCTGCTGGGCAGGGCGGCCAGCACGAAGGGGGGGGGGGAGAAGCAGAGGGGGCGCCGGCACGAGGGGGGGCGGGGTGCCAGCACGAGGGGGAGAAAGAGAGGGGGAGAAGGAGAGTGGGGAGGGGGAGGGGGAGAAGGAGAGGGGGGAGAAGGAGAGGGGGAGAAGGAGAGGGGGAGAAGGAGAGGGGGAGAAGGCGAGGGGAAGGAAGGAGAGGGGGAGAAGGGGAGGGGGAGGGTGGCCAGCGCGAGGCGGGGGGGAGAGAAGGGGAGCTCCGAGAGGGGAAGGACCACGCGGCGGGGCGGCGGAGGACCAGCGGCATGGCGGGGCTTTGGGGGGGCCTCGGCGGGCGGTGGCTACGGATCGATTCGGGCTCCCTGAGGCCGAAATATTGCCATGTCCACCGCCCGCTGGGGTCCCAGGACGGCGGTCTCCGGGCGGTGGGTACGGATATGGGGCTCCTCGGAGGAAAGGGCCCAGACCCCCTCGACTTATGAAAAAATCACGACGGGAGGTTTTTCATTATTTTTGACCTTTGGGGGCCTTTGCTGGCCCTCGGGACCGTCGAAAAACGACTCAGGACGAAAAACCGGTCCCGGGGAATGGGTCGAGACCTCGGGGGGTCGACGTCATGAAAAAATCATGACGTCGGGGGTCTGGGGAGGAAAGGGGGGAGGTGATGGCAGGAGGAGGCCGGCGTCGCGCAGGAAGGGTGGTTGGCCGCGCAGTGTTTGGAGTGGGGGCAGGGGGGGAGGTGCTCGCAGAAGGCTGGAGAGGCGTGTGCTGCAGCGCAGCGAGAAGGCAGGCAGGCTGGCAAAGAAGAACGGTGGGCGGGGTGCGAGCGTGGGCCGGTGAGGCTCGGCGGTGGGTGACGGAGCTGTTGCGGCGACCGCCCTCGTGGGCGGCCGTGCGCTCGCCGCTCCTCCTTGGCCCCCATCCCTGCCCGCGTGCTGGCTCCCCCCGCCTCCCCCCGCTGGCAAGCGCTGGCGAGGGCGGTGGCGGGGGTAGGCGCTGCAGTGGGCTCTGGCCAGGGGGGGGGGCAGGGCATGCCCTGCAGCGCTCGATGGTGAGACGGCGGGCCGCCGCCCCATGGGGTGACTCCACACCCCTCTGGCGACGCCATCATGTCCCATGCCTGCTCGGGATCGCGGATTGGGCGATTTGTGCAGTTTGTCGTGTAGGATCCTACGGTGCGATGTAGAGAGCGCGCGTGCATTTACACGCATACAACATATACGACTCACGACGTATCAAGTACGATGATTATGGTGGTGGTGTGGGAGACGCTGATGATGATGCTGACGATGATGACGATGATGATGTTGATGATGTTGATGATGATGACGATGATGATGATGATGGTGGTGGTGATGATGGTGGTGGTGATGACGATGATGATGCCAACACTGGCGATGATGGTGACGATGGTGATGATGGTGGCGACGAGGCCGATGATGACGATTATGATGTTGCTGTTGCTGCTGATGATGATGTTGATGATGGTGGTGGTGATGATGATAGTGTGTCTGCTGCTAGTGCTGATGCTGATGATTATGATGATGCTTCTGACGATGCTGATGCTGGTGATGCTGATGCTGTTGACGATGACGATGATGAATGTGAATATGATGATGATGATGATGATGAAGATGATGATGATGATGATGATGATGATGATGATGATGATGATGATGATAATTATGTGTATGATCATGAGCATGGTCATGATTATGATGCTGATGATAGTGATGATGCTGATGATGGTAATGATAGTGATGATGCTGCTGATGATGCTGATGACGATGATGCTGGCGATGGTGGTGATAATGGTGATGAAGATGATGGCGGCAAGGCCGAGGATGAAGATTATTGATGATTATTGTGGTGGTGATGATGATGATGGTGGTAGTCGTGATGATGATGCTGGTGATGATGACGATGATGATGATGCTGATGCAGATGATGATGATGATGATGATGATGATGATGATGATGATGATGATGCTGATGATGATGATGATGATGGTGATGGTGATGGTGATGGTGATGATGATGATGATGATGATCATGATGCTGATGCTGATGCTGATGCTGATGCTGATGACCATACTGATGATGGTGATGATGATGATGAGGAGGAGACAGGTCACATTTATCGATGGTTTACACGCTCGACGCATGTTGGAAATAAACCCAGTACATACCCGCCAGAAGGCACCACTGGAACAGACACGCGTGGCATCCGTGCGGCTAGGGGTAACGCAGCACTGCGAATTGAACCTGCAAGGCGGATCTCCCAACACCAAGGCTCGCACTTGGTGGAAGATGAGCAGCAGCAGCAGCAGCAGCAGCGGTAAGAGGAGGAGGAGGAGGAGGAGGAGGAGGAGGACGAGGACGAGGATGAGGATGGTGGCGAGCAGAACGGCGCCTCTGCGCCTCCGGAATGGGAGGTCCAGTCGTCGACGGACTTCGTTATCCGTGTCGCGCGGCACGACTTCAGGAGAGGCGGGGCGGCCAAGGTACGACGTTAGTGGCAGGTGGTGCAGGAGGAGGAGCAGGAGGAGTAGGAGGAGGAGGAGTAGGATGAGGAGGAGGAGGAGGAGGAGGAGGAGGAGGAGGAGGAGGAGGGAGGAGGAGCGGGGAGGAGCAGGAGGAGTGGATGGAGGGAAAGAGGATGGATGAGGGAGGAGGAGGAGGAGGAGGAGGAGAAGGAGGAGGAGGAGGAGGATGCGGATGTGCTATGACGATGACGAGACAGAAGATGATGGTCAGCAGCAATTGCAGAGAGGAAGAGCAGGATAATGAGAAGGAGGAGGAGCAGTAGCAGCACCAGTAGGAGGAAGGAAGAGAAAAGGGCGGAGGAGGGACGGGTAATGAGGGAGAATCTGAATAATATGGGAAGAAGAAGAAGAAGAAGAAGAGGAGAAGGAGGAGGAGGAGAAGGATTTGGAGAAGGAGAAGGAGGAAGATGAGAGAAGGAGGAAGATGAGAGAAGGAGGAGAAGGAGAAGGAGGAGGAAAAGGAAGAGGAGTCGAAGGAGGAGCAGCAGCAGCAACACCAGCAGCAGGGAGGCGGGAGAAGGGTGAATGAATGAGGAGAACAAGGAATGAGGAAGGAGGGAGCAAGAAGGAAGGGGGAGGACGAGGGAGGGAGCAGGTATGTGAAGGATGAAGGATGATGATGCTGCTGCTGATGATGATGGTGGTGGTGATGATGATGATGATGATGATGATGATGATGAGGAGGAGGAGGAGGAGGAGGAGGAGGGTGGGGATGCGTACGTGAAGGCGAACTTGTGAATAACTTGCTGTATGAGCCTATGAGCTTGTGGTTTCTGGTAGGAACCCTTGTGTCCCTCTTCCTCCATGTGCTGCTCTTCTCGATGTCAGGTCATTGAGGGGAGTGAGGGGGGGGGGAGATGGGGGATAAGCTTTAGTGTCGCCATGGGTGGACGTCCCCAGAGCCCTCTTGGGACCCTCCTTGGGCCATCTTGGAGCCACCTCGGGGCCTCGGAAAGCCGGTCGAAGCGACACGACGAGCAGGCAACACAGAGCATGGTTCCCCACATGATTTGGAAGGACTTTTGACTCTTGCTTGGGATGCCCCGTGGGGCCATCTTGTTGCCAACCGCGGTTCCCCTCAACGACCGAGTCACGATTTGGAGTTCGTTGGGGGGCACCGTGGGGGCTTGAGGCCGCTGGGCCTGGGCCTGCCTTGGGGCTCTCTTGGTGTGGGGGGGGGGGCGCCTCGGACGACGACGATGACGGCGACGGCAGCGGCGGCGAAGCGGCGGCGGCGGCGACGGACCCGCGGCTGGGGGCTTCGTCGGCCAGCAGCCAAGCCACGCCCGCGAAGGTCTGGCACCCTCATTGACCGATCCTTCGGCCGATCAAAACCTACGCCGCGCGTAGCGCGCGCGCGCGTGGTTAGAGCATGCATGTACGTACGCACATACAACTCTGAATCTGTGATACCTGCAAAGTGGCAGTTGAGCCTGCGCTGGGGCACGACAACAACTGAGACCACACCTACCTCATCGAAACAATAGTCGTGGGCACGGTCGCCTGCTCTTTCTGGCCGTCGCGTGTTCTGGTCCCATGCAATTAAATTGCTCGGACAGCACAGAACGTTCACAGCAGTTCGCTCGCATGGTTCGCAGTGCGTCGTCAGTGTTTGAGTGTTCAGGGATGCAGCTCTGGCGAACATATGCTGTCGCAGGGTTGTCAGATGTGGTACGCTGGCGTCTCGGGTTGTCCTCCTAAGTGTTGGTTCGAGTCGTTATTTCTCACGCTTGTTGGATTGCGAAGTGTTGGGTACCTTCTTGCGCCCATCGAGGGGATCTTCTCTGCCAGAGGTGGAAGCGCTCGGACTTCATTCCAACTGCCATCTACAGTTGCAGGCTTGCTTTCGTATGTGTCGATCGGGTGTTCGTGCCAACGCTACTTGCAAACCGTCGTGCAGATAATGTCACCTGTGCGTCTCCCCGCATTCTCAGCATGTTTGGCTTGGCCTAGAAAAGCTCAGGCGGAACGGCCCCATCAAAGTTGGCAGTGATAACCGGCAGGAGGTGGAGTAAGAAGGGGACGATTCATACGTTTGACCTTGATACAACAAGTCCAAGTCGAACGGACTCCAGAGAAACATCGCACGCATGTTTGAAGCATGTGATGTGCAGAGAACGCTATCAGGAGCAGACCATGTTGGTTGCCATTGCGAGAGTTTCTTGTTGGATGGCTTGTGTGCCCAGTGTCTTGCCTTCACCAGTCGCTTTGATGATTCGAGATTGGGGGCAGGTGTCGTGACACAGTTTTTGGTTCATCCCAGTGGCAGCTGAAGGTCGCATCGATCTTGGCCCCACGACATTGACATCGAAGATGCTGATAGGATATTGCGTGTCCCATTTTACCCTGAATGTGTTTGCCTCTCTCACATTTGACGTGGTATGCAAGTCGTAGGTTGGGCATGTCCCAATGACCATCTTCTCCATGAAATACACTTCGAGTTGCTTCTTACTTTCAGAGACCCCGAAATGTGAGCATTTGTGCACTTCACGTACAGACTGGTTTAAGGTAGTGGAACGTGTGCGCTTTCTTTGTCTTGTCGTCTTGTAGGCCAGGGCTGTTTCTCTGAATAGAACCCTTGCTGCGTACTCAAGGCGGCTGGTCTGAAATCCAGCCAGACACTGTTTGGTTGTTTGCTTGTGTGCCGGCGGGCGCGGGGGATGGGAGGGGTGAGGCACATGCGTTCATTCGAGTGACAGCAGGTCGGTGCAAGTTTGCAGAAGCTTGCCGGGTGCCACCGCCGCAGAGGGGCACGGCGCTTGTCGGGCCGTCGGGCACGGAGTTCCGTGCAGCGCTGGGGCACCGTGGTGCGGGGGGATCCGTCTCGGGCTCGAATCCGAATGTCGCCCCTTAGCCCATCGTGGCCCGACAAGGTGTAGGGATGCTTGGCCTCCGACCCGAGCGCCGAACGGATCAGGCTCGAGCCTGCACGGCACAACCATTAGCTGGGGGAAAATCTCCGGGCTCTGATTCGAGCATAGCCTTTCGGTTCGAGCTCGACCGGAGCCTCCTCTCGCTGTGTTCCTGTTTGCAGGGTGCAGGCGTCTCCTCGTTAGCAGCTGATCGGAGACCTTTGGAACGACATGAGTGGCGAAGTCGATATAGCAGGCTGGAAAAACGCTGGCACGGGAGGAGAGCTTTCGCTCGATGCATGTCCTCAAGCTGTGAGGCGGCTCTGTGGCTGCGATGCGGCTATTTGCACAGCAGTGCAATGCAAACGGCTGGGGGAATCGCAGATGCCACCATTCCAGGTGGGGCCTCCGTATTCCCAGCGTTCTGCATAGTCAGCGTGACACTGGTCTGGCCTGCCACAGAGCAGCCACCCGGAGTCCAGTTTTGTTGAGCGCACGTTTATCGCCACAGTTCCGTTCCACAGGTCGTCTCTGGCAATCCAGAAGACGACGCCCGTTTCGGTGACGACAATTAGTGCGTGCATCCTTTCCCCTCGCCGCGCCATTCACGTGGCGCGGGGTAATATTCGCAAAGCTTACTTTTAGTCACGAGGCGTTTTGAGAAGTGAAGCTAGGATGCTGCCAGCGCGGCTGCACCTGTTCCTCCCCCAAGCCTCTTCGGCTAGGCTAGGCTAGGCCACCCTGACGTCGTCGCTCAAGTCGAACCAAATATCATAGGCTGTACTCCGAAGGAGGCTATGAAGCCAGCGCGTGGACCTGAAGTCAGTGACCCTGGGCAGCCTGCAGAGTGCACCCTGGGGACTGCAGCCTGCGGGGGCATGGTGCGGGACGCCATACAGGCCTCGGAAAAAATTAGCGAACACTCATGCCACATTCATCTGTGAACGCCTCCCCCTCCCCCCAATGTTCAAAGTTGGCGGTGGGTCTGATGAGTTGCACCTCGACCGCAGTCTCCCCCTCGCGTGCCAACTTTGAGTTTGGGGGGCAGGGGGGGGGTTCACTCAATGTTTCCCTCTACCGTACGAAGCGACCCAGGAAGGGCCTCGCCTTCGGCGCGTCCTCGCCCCGGGCGGAAGGCGGCGGAAGAGGGCAGCGAGCCCGCCGGCGGCAGGCGGCGAGTGAGCGGGTTTCGTGGCACGTGTCCAGCATCGGCCTTGCATCGGCAGGCGCCCCCATCAGCTGGACCCTTCCTGCGGGGACCCGAGCACCTGACCGCGGACGGGGACCCCTCCGCAGGGGGGATCCTGTCACCTGGCCGCAAGCGGGTGGAGAGTGTTCATGTGGCCCTCTGGGCCACAGGGCGCGTTATCCCGCCCCCACCCCCCTCCCCGTGCGTCCCCGGCACTGCCGCAGTGCGTCCGGCACCACAGTTTGTGATGACGGACATGCCCCCCTCATAACGCCCGTTATCGCCGCGAATAAAAGCCGCTCCCGTGGAGTCCCTGAGAGTCTTGTCATCTGAGCCGATGGTCCAGGGAAGTTCTCACGAGGCCCCATGGTGCTGGCGGGGGCCCCAAGCAGCGGCCCTGTCCAGCCTGCGGGGTGCCATTTGCGGGGTGCGGGATGTTCCGTGGGGCTCGGCGTCGGCGGCCCCGCAGATGGGGTGGGCCCCCGGCCTCCTCGGGCCCTCCCCCCCCAGAGTCAGCGCGGGGGTGCGCAGGCAGGCGAGTACGTGCGCACGCATGCGTGCACGTGCGCGGGGCACGCTCACAGCATAGCACACCTGCGCACACGCACGCATGCGTACGCGGACGCACACGCGCCAGGTCTACGCGCAGCCTCTGGTGCACGTTCGCATTTGAGAGGCGAAACGGTGGACTCCAGGAGACAATTGTTTCATTCCCTGGCGATATCGGGCGTTGCCGGGGGGGAGGGCGAGATGTGGGGCCGGTAACATCACGATTCGCGTTGGCGCCGTGTGGGAATGCTTAGGACTAGCTAGTTCCCAGACGGCGCCAGCGTGAATCGTGACGTTACTTGGGGGTGAGGGGGGGGGCAGGGCCGGTGACAGGCGTTATCGCGAGTGATGAAAAATTGGTCAAGAATTTGTTGCAGTCCTTGCGATGCAGGCTCATGAAGTCGGGACCAGAGGAAGAGGCCCTACCTTATCGTGTTGGACCCTGTCGTTTTGGACCCAAATTCTAGTACCCTATCGTGTGGGGGCCCGGTCGCCTGGGACCCCATCGTATAGGACTGTATGGTGAGAGACCTGGTTGTGTGGGACCCTATCTTGTGTGGTAATATATTGTCGGGCCCAGTGGAGTTGGGCCCTGTCTCATGTGGAACCCTGTCGTGTGAGATTATATCATGTAGGGCCTTATCGCGTGGGACCCTATCGTGTGAGACAATCTCAGGCATGCCCCGATCGTGTGAGATGTTGTTGCTTTAGACCCCATCGAGTGGCGCCCTGTCGTTTGGACTTTGCCTTGTGCTCCTACCGTGTGGGAGCCCATCGTGTGGGACCCCATCGCGCGGGACTCTACCGTGTTGTTCCGGGCCCAAATGGTGTAGGGCCCCATCGCGTGGAACCTCATCGTGTGGGACCTTGTTGTTGTGGACCCTATCACATGGGATCCTATCGTGTCGGTTCCTATTGCGTGGGACCCGATCGTGCAGGACAGTATCGCGTCAGACCTGAGCGAACATCGTGTGGGACCTCATCGTGTGGAGGAGGAGGAGGAGGAGGAGGAGGAGGAGGAGGAGGAGGGGAAAGAGGAGGAGGAGGAGGACGAGGAGGAGGAGGAGGAGGGGGAGGAGAGGAGTTGGAGGAGGGGGAGGAGGAGGAGGAGGAGGAGGAGGAGGAGGAGGAGGAGGAGGAGGAGGAGGAGGAGGAGGAGGAGGAGAGGAGGAGGAGGAGGAGGAGGAGGAGGAGGAGGAGGAGGAGGAGGACCCTACCATGTGCGGTCCTGTCGCGTGGAGAAGATCTACGGCTCGGGACCCACGATCGGGGAGCCCCAGCGAGAGCGGGGGCGAGAGCTGGCACCCACCTTCGGGCATCTGTTGAACTTGCCGCAGGCCGTTGGGGACCAGGCAGGAAGCCCTGAGTCGAAGAAGAAAAAAACGCCATGAGCACAAACTTTTTAAGCTCCACGCGGGTTTCTTGGATCCGTGCCTGGGCCCCCCCCCGGCGGCGCCTCCAGCGCCGCTCCTGGCGCGCTCCGCGCGCCAGGGAGGGGCGTCCAGCCCAGATCCAAGAAATCCGCGAGGAGCGCCAAAAGTTTATGTTCGTAGCGTTTTTTTTTCTTCTGCTGAGTGCAAGCACCAGTGGGACAACATCATGACCGCGTGTAGGCAAATTCCGAGGGGATCTTGTCATAGGGCCACAGATGGGCATCCGTCAGGGGAGGCAGTCATCCGACTGCTCTCTGTGCGCGCCACATCATTCAACAACTCATTGAAAGGATCTCGCCATCTCTGCACACATCGGCTACTCCTTGGGGAGCCTATCATCTGACCCCAGCGGGTATCATCGGGTAAACTTCGCGTATCCCCACCAGCCCGTCTACAAACGACTCCCGGGGTGAATTGTCATGATCAGGGAAGCGCACGAGCACGCATTGGTAAAAAGAGGGAGGGGACCGTCAAACCGAAGATCGGGTCAGCCTCAGCAGACCCATGAGTCAACCATACAGTTCGCCGCGGGTGTTCCGGTATGGGAGGTTCTTGAGCAGTCAGTGGGGCAGAATGTGGGTGTTGTCGTGGCCAGTTAAGAGGCCTTTGGGGCTTTCTGAGGCCTCGCACAGGAGCTTTTTAGGGGGCCCTATTGGAGCAAATCTTGGAGGACGTCGTTTGAAAACGCGGCGGCGCGAATTGGCACCGCCCCTCCCGGGACCCAGAAACACAACATGCTGGAGCCCTCTCGGGGTGTTCTTGTGCGCTCTCCGGGCCGCCTTGGAGCTTGTAGGATCCTCTCTTGGGGCTCTCTCGGGAGAGAAAGTTTTCACAGCTTTGAAAATCAGGGTAACAGAAATCATTTCATATTCAAATCTGCTACCGCTTAAAAATGGTAGTTCCCGGGCCCGCCGTTAAGTATGAGACGTCCTCCGGAAATGCTGGTTGGCTGGTTAGCGGATTTGTTGGCTGGTTGGTTGTTTGCTTGCCCTATTTGCTGGTTGATTGGTTGGTTCGTTTTGTTTGGTTGGCCAGTTGGTTGTTTGGTTGCTTGGTTGGTTGATTGGCTGCTTGGCTGGTCGGTCGGTTGGTTGATTCGCCGGCGGGTTGGTTGGGTGATCGGTTATGGTTTGGCCAGTTGGTTGGTCAGTTGGTTGGTTGGCCGGTTGTTTGATTGTTCGGTTGGTTGGTTGTTTGGTTGCTCGGTTGGATGGTGGATTGGCCGGCGGCTTGGTGGGGGTGGCCTGTTGGTTGGTTGGTTGGTTGGTTGGTTGGCCAGTTGGTTGGTTGGTTCGCCAGTTGGTTGGTTGGTTGGTTGGTTGGTTGGTTATTTGGCTGCTCGACTGGATTGGCCAGCGGATTGGTTGGTCGATTAGTTAGTTCGTTGTCCAGTTGGTTGGCAGGCCATTTGATTGGTTGGCTTGCTATTTGATTGGTGGGTTGGCTGGTTGGTTGGTTGATTGGTTGCTCGGTTGGCTGGTTGATAGGCTGGCGGATTGGTGGGGGTGGCCAGTTGGTTGATTGGTTGGGTGGTTGGTTCGTTGGTTGGCTGGTTGGTAGGTCGGTTGGTTTGTCTGTCGGTTGGTTGATGGATCGGTTTGTTGGTCGGTCGGTCGCTTGGTCGGGCATTAAACCTAACCCTACCGCCTAAACCCCAACCCTAGCACTGCAACTTTACCCCCTTCCCTAACGACCTACCCCCACCTCTGAGCACACACACACACCCTAAGCAGAAGCCCTACCACCCTAAACCCTTACACGCTGACCCTAAAACCATAAACATAAACATTCAACCTGAGGCAAACACCCTGGCTCAGCACTGACACCCTATCTCGTATAACCCTAACCCTGAAGACAAACTGCAACTCTGACCTTGAAATGGTTCGCCACGTGGTAGCGCAAGGGAGTGAAGCACATCCAATGTTACGCTGCACGTCGCGTGGCAACGCAGGCAACGTCGGCGGGCATGACACACACTACTCAAACCAGGTGCCCGCCGCGGAGCAGTGCAGGAGCGCTAAACCAATTTCATTCTACTTGTGTGATTTAGAGCAAGCGTCACATGTGACAGCGCGCCACTCGCTGCCGTTTGACCTCTAGGGGCCCCTTTTTCCTTAGCGCTAGACCGTATCAGAATCACACTCGCAGCGGAGCTGCACCACGAACCCCGTATCGTGCCACTGCGCGCTCGTCTCTCCAGAGAGAGCAATTGCCTTAACTTGATCGACAGTTCCCCTCACTAGGGGACTGTGCCTTGCCTTGTCTTGCCGCCATGGCGCTGTCTTATCTATCTTCGCTATTGGTCGAACGCCGACGCGTTGACGCGATCAGAGACCAAGAGTGGCTCTTACATCTACGATGGCACGGTGAACAACTTCCACGAATGGGAATTCCGCGCGGCGATGCACATGAGTGCCGCCTTGGCCTCAGTAGACTCCGAGACGGGAGAACCCCAGCAGCACGATATCACCTCAGTTGTCAACAAGGTTGTAGAGGGCCTCAGAGGCAACGCGTTCGATATTGCCATCGATATCGGTAAAGACACGCTTCTGACACCGAAGGGAATCGATCAGCTTGTGTTGGCGATTCGTGCTTCACTCCTCCCCATAGAGGCTGAGGAAGCCAAGATCCTGTTCTAGGTGGGGCAAAGACCTTACGGACAGCCGATGGTCTCGTACATCTCCCGCAGGAAGCGTTGGTGGAAACTTGTCTCCAAGCTAGACCCTAAACTTGTGATGAATGACGACATGCTTGGGTCCCTTCCCTTAGCCCATGCAGGCCTTTCACCTTTGGAGAACATGATGGTGTTGACAGCCACAAGACATGTGACAACCTTCGACAATATCAAAGACGTCTTGATCCTCCATCACGGCCGCATTCGCATTCGCCAAAAGGGCAAGGGTGAACGTAGCAAAGGATCCAATCCTGCGGCGTGGACGCAACACAAGCCCAGCTACCCCAACAGAAGCAAGGGTGAAGGCAAAGTGCGCCACTCTAGGCCGCGGTGCGCCTACCGCGCTGCAGACGACGGCTGGTGCGAGCAGGAGGAACCCGACCCTGAGGAGTTGAGTCCTTATGGATATTACGGCTATGCACCAGAGCACGGCTGGGGCGACACAACTTGGGACGACTACACCGAGGAGCACTCCTCGGGCGACGAAGACTCGCGCGCTCACTGGGCTCCCGCCTGGGTGGATGACGAGCTCCACATCGAAGTGGTTGACCAGATGGTAAGGCTGGGTGCACTGAGGAATAACTTTCCGACGTGATCCAGGAGGGCCTGGTGGCCAACCTCGGCGCCAAGGGAGGGGGAAGGGCCGAGGGAAGAGCGGGGGCGAGGGCTACAACCACACACCTTGGTCACCCAAGGGCAGCGGCAAGGGAACGCCGAGCATAGAAGATCGCAAAAAACGATTCCAGGAGATCAAGAAACGCTCAACATGCAAAACTTGCAACGAGATAGGCCACTGGTCCGGGGACCCTGAGTGCAAGGGCATGCCCAGGACAGCGCTGGTCGCGTTTACTACAGAGCGACAGATCCAGTTACGCGGGGACGATGACGAAGAGGAGTTTGCATCTGTCGGGGCCGTGGCTATATCATCTTCCATTCACCCGCATACTCCAGAGAGCAAAGAGGAGACGATGATTGTTTGTCCAGGTGTTTCTCGCTTTTGTTATTCTTGCTCATCTCGCGTCGCGCGTCGTCGAGAATGTTCATATGAGGGGGAATTGTCATAATTAGTCAGTGTAGTTTGCAGAGCGGACATGTGCAGAATCATGCCTGCGATGGATGTCTTGAGCAATCCGAAGCTGTTTTGATTCAGGGAACTCCAGAGAACGACCCTCGGACCTCTACGGGGGCTGGTGGAGAGATTATTGGGTTCATGGCCGTTCGTTCGGTCGAGAGCTTCTCGATGACGAGCGTTTCTGACGAAGACTTTGAGGCGGAATCTGCTCCAGATTCGACCTCCGCTCCTGGTCGCGATGCTGCGCTTGCCACAGGGCAGCGCCGGGGGCTCAGCTACGGTCGCGTTCTCAAGACGACGCCCGACTACGTCGCGCGGGGTCGCGGGGTCAAGAAACCGAGCGAGGATTTGACTCAGTTCTTATCTTGGGCTGATGGAAATTCCATTCAGAAAGAGGACGGTAGCTTCGTGAAAACTTTTGGTGCGAAAGGTCCTAGTAACAAAGGTCTGCCTTCTTCGAGTTCTTCTTCCCTGAGCAGGAAGCCACCGATCCACGGTTGCCTCATCCGCGTGTTCGTGGTTGTAAGAATCTCTCGGGGACTGGCTCGACGGCTCGCTTCGTCGTTCGCGCGCGCAAGGATTGTGGGCGCAAGACCAGGAAGGAACGGCGCGAGGCGCTGCACTCTCCGGGCGAGTGTCCGCGCGACCGCGTGGACAATAGGGGCAGCATGCGCGATGTCGTTCGCGCGTTCTGTTGTCAGTGCTTGACGTACATTGACGAACAGCCTAGAACAGCTCGCTCAGAACAAGAAGGCCACTGGGAAAGTTGAACGCGCTTCCAACCTCCAGGCGGAGGCAATCGATAATAGGATCGGGGATGATCGCCGCATCACCTCTGAAGAGCTCAAAGTTGCGTTGGACAGATTCTAAACCTGCTATGCCGATCTGTCAGGACACGGGCGACAACAGCACAGGTGAGTTCAGTTCCTTGCTTCGCGATTGCGTCGCCGAGGTTGCAGATAGCGCCCTAGTCGGGCCCATGGCTCCAGCATCTTCTGCGTCGGCCGGTGCATCGGCTACATTTACATTTCGTGCGATCGATGTTTCTAAGGACGAAGGTGCATGGGCTACTGTAGACGAGGGGTGTAATTCTTGTTGTCATAACGCTTTAGCGTGGGCTCTTAACGGAGAAGATAAATTCGAAATTCGGTTTCTTCCCCAAAAGGGTTCGCATGGAGCGCAAAACCTACAGCTGTATCGGGGGCCAGGCCAGTAGTTCGACAACAGGTAAGAAAAGCCTCCCGTTCCGTATCGTCGCTTCGCATGGTGCCGTGAGCGGTTGTTTGGAATCCAATCAGTTGAAAGTTTCGGATCATGTTCCTCTTATGCTGTCTCTCCAAGCGCAGGCGTCTCTCGGCCTCGCGAAAGATCTCACCAGGGGTCGCGCCGTCCCGAGTCAGGAAGGTGAAGTGGAGATGTGTCGCTGTGCTCATTCTGGTCTTCTTCTCATCCGCCTCGATCAGTCTGATTCAGGCCGCATTGCAGATTCTATCCGTCCGTTGCACATTTTGCATCAAGCCGCCTGCGACCAGCCGTGCTGCGCCGCGCCCCGCAGCATCGTTGATCACTCCAGTGGCGATGACGGCGCCCGGGTCGCTGCCGCGGGGTTTCCCATGGCCGCGGGCGCCCCTCCGCAGCCGCAGGGTGCGATGTTCGCTGCGATCATGTTGGGCGTGGGGAACTTCGAGCAGGGTCCAAAAGCTTCTGGTTGAAATGCTGACGGACTACATCCGCAGTAACCTCCGCTCCAGTCACGAGCTCTCCACCAGGGGCCGTGAAGTTAGGGTCATTGTCGATGTTTCGTGTGGAGCTGATGACAAGGTGGCAGAGTTTGACAGGCACGTCTTGGTCGGCACGAGGGCATTAAATGACCCTGCGCTGACGCGTCGCATCGGCCACCACCCGACGATTATGATGAATTTGGCCGACAGCGCGCGCGTCCCAGACATCGCGGAGCACATCGCGAGGTCTCTGGCAAAATTTTCTTCCTCGGAGTCGGCGTGCAGTGTCTCGATCTGCCAGTCGGGCAGACATCGCTCAGTCTTTGTTGCCAATGCCGTCAAGCAGTTCTTCAAGAGCTACGGCATCGACTACACTTCAGCCCACTTGAGCAGCCACGAGTGGGATGCGAGGACCTGCGGGGGAAGATGCGACGACTGCATGCATAAGGGTGGGCCAAGGACATGGCGAACGACGCCACTGACAAGATGATCTCGCTTGTCCGCCGCCTGCTCCCATGGTCAAGCGAAGCCTCGATGGGGCTAAGCTAGCTTGTTGCGAGGAGAAGCGCTCCCGCCACAACATCCACGATGGGGCCGACGACGAGGACATCGCGAAGGTGATCAGGGGTCACATCAGGGCCATCTGGAAGGATCGCAGGGGCGACGAGTTCAACGGGGACGACTTCAAGAGAATGATGGACAAGTATCACAGTCGCGAGCTGCAGTTCTACCTGCGCGCGCGACGAAGATGGCCGCAATCCCGCTGACTATATGAAGTTCGCCAGATGGGCCAAGGAGCGCGCCGCCAATGGTCGTTTCCCGTCGCCCCCAGGTGCCATTCATGAGCGCTTATGATGCAGCCTCGTCTTCCGCAGGCCCGAGCCGCCCGGAGCGCGATCAGCGCCCGGAGTCAGAGCAGGAGGATCCAGCTCCCAAGAAGAGGCCGTGCCTGGACACCACCGCCAAGGGCAGGTCCGAGGCGAGCACGCCCGGAACCGCTTCTGGTGCAGATCGGCAGCCAGCCGCTGCGCTCAAGCCAAGGGCGCCGTCGGTGCCGCCTCCTGCGCACCTGATGGAGAAGCGGGTGCCGCCGCCACCGCCTCCTGAGGCTCCAAAGAAAGTGACGCCGTTGCCGCCTCAACCGCCGCCACCTGATGGCGCGGCAAAAGGGCGCCGCGAGGAGAGTGCCGAGTCTGACGCATCAGGATCTCCGGACAGGGACCTGAAGGTGACCGATGACAGGGCCAGAGATCCTGTCGTGGACTTCGAGCCGTGATACGTTGGCAATCCTCAGTTGGAAAGCATGGTGGGTACATCAAATAAGCGCAATTTCATCGCGTATATCGGCCCGAAGAGCTTCCCAAGCGATGGCGCGGTTGGTCGCGTCGAAGAGACCGACAATCGCAAACTGGAGCGTGCGAGTATCAATATAGACCCTTAGAACGCGCAGACCAAGGCCCCGCCCGCCTGGCCCACATGGAAGAAGTCCACCATGGGAAGGAAGAAAGACTTGCAGGACTTGGTGAGCGTCGAGGACAAGGTTGGCATGACGTCATCTCGCGATGCAGAGAAGAAGGATAGGTAGGCTATTTTCGAGCAGCCGCCGCGCATTCGCACCTCCGATGGGGCCGCATGCCCGTGCACTTCCTTTGCGCTGAGCGACCGCCAGATGACGACGATGGGGTCGAAGGTTCACGACAAGTATTGCGAGGGGCTCAAGCAGACCGACGTTCAGGGGGGCTGATCTCGGCATGCGTCGCAGAGCTGAATTCCCCCAACATGGGCGCCACGGATAAGGAGATCGTCGAGAAGGGGGTCAGGAACACCGATCCGCGCCGCGGACGGGCGGGCACCAACCTGGCGGGCGCGTTGCTCTACGCGATCGGCATCGCGTTCACCTGCCCGGTCTCTGGCGCCACGGTGGCGCGCCCAGAGTGGGAGAGCGGAATGGAGGAAGACGCCATTGAGCGCAATTTTGATCTCGTCGTCGCCAATGCTACGCCATCTAATTATAGTGCAATCGGTGGGTATTTCTCGGATTTGGCTCGAAATAATGGTCTTGTAACAGTTGCGATGCTCTGAACTCCCACCTAGACTCAGATGCGAACACCACGAGTCAGAAGGTCTTAGAGTTTCTCAGAGATCTCGCTCAAAAGGTCAGATTGGACAGGCTCGTGTTCACAGCCTTCCCTGCCGAAATTGCGGCAGAGAGAGGTCAAAGCAAGATGGGCGCGAACCATCGATGATGACGACGTCGCCGGTGCACCAGCAGAACGCCTGCGCGACGAGGAACAAGACATCTTGGAGCATATTAGCCTCCCAGGGGAACCGAAGCTCGAGAGGGGCAGAAGGAAAGCATGGTTAAAGATCCCTCTCCGCACGAGGATCGCGATCAGGCGACTTCATAGGCAATCTGGACATGTGCCGAACCGTGTTCTGATCCGACTGCTGCGGATCTCCAGAATGTCGTCTGAGTATATAGAAGCTGCGACACATTGCAGATGTGAATCTTGCGAACATCATAGGCCGCTAGCCAAGACGCACAAGGTAGCTCTACTCAAGAAATGATGCTTCAATCGTGAAATTGGCATCGACTGTCTGGAGGTACAAGGCAACAGCGGACAACTATATACCTTCTTGAGCATCGCGTGCCAGGGGGGCACGTTTCAGCGTGCCATATTTGTCAGACCAGAAGGTGGAACACCATCTTCTCGAGCGTGTCTCACAGCACTCCATCAAGACTGCTGTGCGTGGGCAGGCAAATTAGAGAGAATGGTATTGGACCGTGGACTACACAACCGAGGCGTATTCTTACAATGCGTTAAGAGTTAAGGGATCGACCTCCGCGACGCCGGAGTCGAATCACCAGAGCAGATCGGCCGCGCTGAGAGACGCGGGGGACTCTGGAAGAGCACATTCAAGAAGGTCGCGCACGATAAAAATGTCGTCGGTCTTGACGAGGTTATCTCGACAGCGTTGGAAGTTGATAAGACTAAGAACGAGATGTAACTAGTTGGTGGTTTCGCGCCTGCTTAGTGGGCACTCGGACGAATGACTCGCGTGCCTGGACGTCAGTTTGACGACGAAGAAGCGTTGGACCTAGGTGCACTAGCAAACGTCGCCAAGGACGGAGCTGACGAGTTTTCCCGCCAAGCTGCGAGCCGCTCTCGGGACAGCTACACCTGGCTGGCGAGTACCAGGTCGGTGACGTAGTATGCTTTTGCAGAAGGCCGACAGACGGCGAGGTCACCGCCAAGTGGAGCACCAGATCACGGATCGTGGGTTTTGATGGTAAAAACGCATGGGTAATCACCGAAGGGGTACCCGTTTGCTCAGCTATCGATGGGCTTCGACCGTGCACAGCGGCGGAAGCATTGGTGTATCAATACCTCTCTGGACATCACGACGGAGGAGTCGAAATGCATGCGCCTCCAGACGGTCGACAACAATCGTTCGTAGACGAGCGTCGAAATCTGCAAGAACTTCAGCCAGCCGAACAGCCGGTGGCAAAAACCACTGTTAATGACCGCACGCTACCAGGAATCCCAGAGGATCCGGAGGTTATCGAGGGGGCATTTCGCCAACTGGAAGAAGACGATGACTATGGAGACGAAATGGTCGCTCCTGCGCCGCCGCCAGCGCTGGGGCCATCACAGGTGGCCCGGACACCTATGCAGAGATCACTGTTGGATGATGTTCCTCATGGTATACAAAGTCGTAGTGAAGTGATGCGCAGGAGAGAAGATAATGGAGAAGGCACAACGGGAAGAACATCCGATTCTATGTCAGAACCAGCTCCCGAGCCAGAGAACCCGCTGTTTGAAGCTATGCGGAGAAGCTATGTGAAGAGCGGGCGCATCGGGACCAGGTATGCATCTTCTCGAGAGCAGACAAGCTTCGATGGCCGTGAAGCCACATGAATCACTTGTTGGATTCTTTAATGAGCATGCATTCAACAAGACACAATCGAAAAATACATTGAAAAGTGCCAAAAACCTGGTGTACGATCGTGAATACGCAGACGTTAACAGTGGATTAAGACTTGCCAGACAGGATGAATGGGGAAGATGGCGGAAGCTTACTGCTGCCGTACCTATAGACCCCTTGGTACTACATAAGCTCCTTGACGAAGGGTATCGTATGGCATGAACGCAATGGATTGATATTGATAAAAATGAAAGCCCCGCAGGCCGGGAGGACCGCCGGCTGCGCCGCATTGCAAGAGCAGACTCGTCGTGCGAGGAGACTTTGAAGAATCGCGAGGCGTGCGCGCGGATTCGCCAACATGCGAGCTTGGGGGCCTAAGGTTAATTGTGTCGTGGGCCGCAGGAACACGGAGGGCGCTGATGTGCGCGAACATCACATCTGCCTACTTCCAGGGGCAGGAATTAGATCGCCTTATGCAGCTCAAGCCGCCTCCCGACGGACTCGAGGGAGTGCCGGACGGGGGAGCTTATCGCGCGCATGCCTGCCTACGGCACGCGCGACGCGGCAAGAGGTCTATGGAAGAGAGTCGGCAAGAGGTTCGAAGCTCACGGACTCAGAGAGAACCGTATTATGTCAGCCTTATTCGAATGAGATTACATGTCTGTTAGGAACACATGTAGATGACATTATTTGGGCTGTTGGCGCAGAAAGTCAGAAGATCATAGATTCCGTGTTAGCAGAATTCGATATATTAGCGAAATCAAGTTGGACAATTTCCGCTACTGCGGGCTGGCAGTTGTCCAAGACGCAGATTATACCGTCAGTATATTGGCTGAGGGTAACATTGAGAATCTCGAAACTGCATCCTCTCCAAGGGACTGCCCACTCTCCAGGAGTTGTAACGAAGGAGAGATATCTCAGTTCAGGTCAGTTGTGGGTGCTCTATCTTGGGTCACGCGACAATGCAAACCTGAACTGCTGTATCGCGTGAGCCGCCTGCAGATTGCAGTGAGTCACGCGAAGGCACTCCACCTCAAGGAGGCCAGTCGTGTCCTGGAGGAAGCCACAGTCCGCAGATCGCGGGTTCACGTTAAATGGAGGTGCCGTGCCATGGGATTCAGATAGGAAGCTGTAAAACAATGCCGACGCCAGCTGGGCAGGTGAAGATGATACTATCAAGAGAAAGGTTGAGCCGCTCAAGTCTCAGAGGGCCAGGTTCAACGGACCTGCCGGTCCGGGATTCATCGAGGGGACCAGCGACAACGTTCGCCCTATATGTGTGCCAAGTAAGGTCATCAGACGAGTGCGTAAGTCAACGCTTCAAACGGAGACATTGGCATGTCTATGGGGTGTGGAGTCAGGCGTGCGCATTTGCGCTGCCATCGCCAACGCGCGGGGCATGCTTGGTGCCGGACATAAGTTGCCGACCAGTTGGGAGGAAAAGGCAGCTGTGACAATGAGACACTTGTGAATGACTGATTGTAAAAGCCTCGGGGAACATTTGGTAGCGCCCACTATGGGGAAAACAGAAGACAAACGTTTCAATATAGACAGGCAGGACATGTGGACCAATGGACATGAAGAAGTTGGAATGCTGCATCCACGCTTGTTCTGTGACAGAATTCGTTGGGTTGACACGAGTGTAATGGCTGTGGGTTGTCTTACAACATCCGTGCCTATTGATTTCCTAGTTAACATAGCGTGTACATGATCATATAATGTAACTCCAGAGCCAGAGTCGACCTTGAAGAAGGTAAAGAAGCAACTGGCGAGGGCCCGAGTAAGCACTATCCCGGCAGGGAAGTGATGTTACTGCGCACCTTGAAGTGATTTGACTATCCAGCACGTAAGTGGGCTTTTGTTGTCCCCGCCGCGTGGCCGGTAGGGTCTCGTGCGTGCCGTCGTTTTTGGCCAGGGGGGGTACGAGTTGTCCGCCGCCTGCTGGCGGGAATCTGGAGCTTTAGCTACATACTTGACCCGAATGGTTGGTCTACCTTTTCCCCACGGCGATTTCTTTAACACCTTGACTGCTATTCCGACTGGGGATGCTCTGCCTGCTGCCTCTAGAAGTTTCCAGGGATCAGCGTGACCACGCGATCCACCGGCTAGCTTGTGACAAAGTTTCACGGGTATGATATAGAGCATGTGTCACATGTAACAGCGCGCAGCGCGCCATTCGCTGCCGTTTGACCTCAAAGGGGCCCCTTTTTGCCATTGCGCTTCAACGTATCAGAATCACGGCTTGTCTCGCCACGCGGCAACGCCAGGGGGCGGAACAAAAAATCCATTCTGGTCGCCACGCGGCAGCGCCGAGAGGCGACACTCGTACAACTGACTGCGCTACAAGTCATGTGGCAACGGGAAGGGCTGAGAGCATCATATTCTACTTGGTTCGTCACGCGGCAACGCAGGGGGGGCGGACAACATACGATTCCACTTTGCCCACCACGTGAAAGCGAAGGGGAGCGAACAACACATTCGATTATTATCGCCACGTGGCAGCGTAGATGGGCGAAACACATGCGCATCTACGCAATGCGTCACGCGGCAGCGCAAATAAGCTGAGACAGTGCTACGCTACTTCAGTTCGTCACGCGGCAATGCGGGGGGCGGAAATATTACGATCCGAAGGGGTTAAGCTATATTGGATTCCAATGATGTTGTTCTGGTTTAAGAAATTACTTCCCGGGCCCGTCGTGTGAGACATCCAAGGGAAATGCTGGCACGCTGGTTGGTCGATTGGCGGGTTGGTTGGTTGCTTGCCCGATTGGCTGGTTGGTTGGTTGGTTATTTGTTTGCTCGGTGGGTCGGTCGGCTGGTTGGTTGGTTGGTTGTTTCTTTGGTTGGTCGGTTAGATGGTAAGTCGCGTGCTTGCCCAGCGGGATCGAACCATAACTATCACACCCACGTTGAGCTGCACATGGAAGCGCACGCGTCGACGAACGGGGTCCGAGGCCAGCGTCCAGCGCGCATGTTTTGAGGCCTTGAGGAGCGGTCCCCGCCCGAAGGCCACAGACCACGCGTCGCGTCACGCCAGAGGGGGCGACGCAGGCGTCGGTGCATGACGATTGGGGCTGGCGTTGTGGACGACGATCAATGGAGAGGAAACTTGTTGCCAAATAATTCCCAGATGTCTAAAACATGTGTTAAACATATTTTACACATGTAAAAAGCATATTCAAAACATGTCTATAACCTGCTTCCTACATGTTCAACACATTTTAAGTTCAATGATAGGACTGTTAGGGTGTCCATTGTCGTGGCATCCACAAGTTTGGCGTCTGGGGGGCATGCTCTGGGAGACGGAGTGCTGGCGCCCACCGCTTGGCGTCCTGCGTCCAGGGCTTCGGGCTGAGAGTCGGCGTCCACCAGAGCACTTCGGCACGTCTCTGGCGGATCGGAATGCCGGAGACCAGGAGAGATTTTCTGACCCTAAAGTTGCTTCAAAGGAGTACAGTATTATTTTGCAACCACCCAATCAATGTTTTCATCATCCTTATATGCAGGTTTAAAACCCTGAACCTTTCTCTGGCCGATCTTGGAGCGCTGTTGGGCCCCCAGACGCCCATCAGAAACGAAAGGGCGATACGGCAAATAACATTGAAGCACTCGGGTCTAAGATGTTTTGAATGGGTAGGTCATCTTGGGTGCGTCTTCGGGAGGCTCCGCGGCTATTTGGAGCTGTATTGGAGCCTCTTGTGGCCCTACATGGAGGCCATCTTGAGTCAATATGTAACAGATTGCGCCATGTTGGATGCCGTCTTTGGATATCTGGGGCAATCTTGGACCTATCTTGGCCCAAACGCCTCCAAGGGATGACCCCGAAATCCCAGCATTCTTCAACAACCCCATAGATTTCTTGTTGTGAAAACGCAGGCACAGGCGACGTGAAGTAGCCCTGCCCACCCCCCTGGGATCGCCTCTTGGCGCCCTCTTGGGACAGAGTTGGTGGAGCTTTCTCGGGGACACTCGGGGCCGTTTCGCCTTGGGAGGCTCCGTGGCCACTCGTAGCCATCTTGGGGTAGTCTTGGAGCCTCTTGGAGGCACGTTGGAGGTTTTCTTGAGTCATCTTGGGCAGTTATCGAGCCATGTTGGAGGCCGTCTCGGGCTACGCAAGCCAAAGACGGGGTCCTTCTTGGGCTATCTTGGACGCTCTACTTAACCCTTCGGGCGGGGAGGGTGGCAGGGAGCAAGTTCCCAACGGGAGCGCCACGAGCTGTCTCGCGCACTCCCACTCGCCTCCCCGCCACAGAGGTAGCACACGAGAGTCGGCGTGGGCAGCTGTCGCCAGCTCGCCATCGGATGGACAGGTCACCGGAAGTCAAGACGGACGCCAGGTACGCGACGTTGGATGGACGGCCATCGGATGCCGTCTTGCGGACACCAGGTGCGCGGCGTTCGCCAGGCGTTGCCAGGTGGTCTGCGGTGAAGGCGCTGCAGTGAGAACCGCATCGGGCTCGGGAGGGGCTCGGGATGTCGAGCCAGTCCTTCGACCCAGGTCGGGGAACCTGCTCGCAGCCGAGGCCTCGGCATCGCTCGGACGTGTGCGTTTTTTTCTCGGCGAGAGCCATCGAGGACCATCCTGGACCATCGAGCGAAAAAAACACGCACGACATCGAACAGTGCACGGGAAAAGGGACGTCCGAGCGGCGGCGAGAGGCGCGCCGTGGCCGGAAGAGCCCCATTCGGTCTGCCGTTGTGCGCTCCCTGTGGCAGCACGGTGCCCGTGAGGGCTCGAGGGAGTGAGGCCCCGCCTTTAGGGGGCCACATGCGAACCCTGCCCCTACCCCCCACGATTTCTGGGGGGGAGGGGTAGGGTTCGCATGTGGCCCCCTAGCCTTCCTGTGCCCCGTCTCCCTAATTAGAGCCGTGCGCAGCCCGCCCAGCTTTTAGCGGAAGAGGCTCGCGCTCGCCCCGCAGATCCAAAACTGTAAGGGCTCAGGCGTGCCGGGCGCGCCTGGTGCGCCAGATGCGCCACCTGCGCCGAGTGCTGGGGCACAGTGGTGCGCCGCGGCGCAGGCTCGCCACGTGCGCCGGATACGCCACGTCCGCCTGGTCGGCGGCCAGCGGAATGGGGAAGAGTGTTTTTTGTTTAGGGAGTTGTGGTGATACAGCTTAAGATATGATTTGAACTCCCCCCCTCCCTCCGAATGCAATGATGGTTTCGGACCAAAGTTTGAGTGTCCGAGCGGTGATGCGTAACCGCGCCAACTTTGAATTGCGGGGGAGGGGAGAGGTGTTGCTCATTTGTTTCCCTCAACTGAAAAGGGCAATGGTAAACCTCTGCCGTACGGGAAAGCGCTCTAAGCCACCTACGCCAACATGGATATGAGATTTAGGGCGTCCGGCCACCTGACCACACGTGTGGAAATGCTCGAGGGCCTGAACATCAGGCCGCAAGTGTGAAAACAGGTTGGGGACGCATCGCCCGCAAATAGGGCAGTCCGTGGGGGACCGACAAACAATGTGCATGAGAAGGTGGCCGTAGTTGCTTAGCAGAAGAGCGTGACGTTGGTACTTACCCAGGGATGTACCCAACCGAACGGAGACGTCTGGCACCGTTTATGGGCTCGAATGCACGAGCGGAGATAACATATACCTTGGATGTTCCCCCCCCCCCCACACACACAACATGTAACATATTTTACGTGCATGCGGACTTTTGAGCTTCAAGACACGGCTCACTGGGTTGCATTGGACACTGGTTCGACGCCGCCTTGTCTGCGCACTGGGCACATACACAGCCCACAAGGAGAGCTGAATTAAGCCTCTGCGGACATGCAACGCTGTATTAAGCCTGTCCCAAAGAGACAGCAAGGCATCGGTGTGTTCTCAGAGTCCACTGGCGACTACCAAAGATTGGTCAAAGCTGCGCGCGTAGGTATGACAGCACTCCGCGGACAGTCTTGGAGCAGCTGTAGTGCTTGCTTTGCTGGAGGGCGACCATATCGCCCGCCCGCTAGCTTGCAATTCGGAGCTGTTCACTTACAGCATGTTGTTTCGTGCTCATTGAGGTACCCCATGTTGCCACCCCCCCTCTTCTTCTCTCCTTCTCCTCAGGAGGAGGAGGAGGAGGAGGAGGAGGAGGAGGAGGAGGAGCAGCGGCAGCAGCAGCTGCAGCAGGAGAACGAGGAGAATGAGGGGGCTGAGGAGGAGGACGTCAGGGACGAGGAGAAGGAGGGAGATCAGGGCGGTGATGAGGGAGTGGAAGTGCAGGATCCGGATTCGTGTTGTTTTTCGTTCTGAACGCAAGCGCGTTTTAAACATCGTTGTGGTCGGTCCTCGGTGGAAGTGCGGGAGCAGGAGCAGGGGCAGGAGTCGAGCTAACCGCATAGCGGGCCCCGCCCACTCGCACCCTCACCCCTCGCCCTCCAAAACACACTGCAGTCGGGGCGCTGACCCAGGGAGCCCTAAACAGGGAACGAGGCCCCTTTTTCTCGGGGGCGGGCAGAACCCCCAACAGTGACAGTCGATTAGTGAATTGTCCGTTTTCGGCAGAACAACTAAGGAACACCGAGCCCCTCCCTAACGAAAGGGTTCCCTCTTCCGAGCCCCGACTGTAATCCTGTTCGGCAAGGGTGGGCATCAGGGCTGACAAGTGCTTCAACGCAGCTAACGAAAAGTAACCCGCGAGCGAGCGCGGCCCTGCTACCGACGTCACCTGCGAAGGAGAAACCACGCGCCGCGCCCAGGCGGTAACGCAGCTCTGGGCGAGATTTTCGGATTTGGGACGGAAGCCCGCTCGCTGTTGCGCGGCCCAGCTCCCAGAAGCACTGGCGATCGGAACGCACACGCAGCGCCCACGCCGTGAGACACCTCGCAGGGACAAAAATAGCGCAGCGCGTAAGCGAGAGCGGCATGTCGCTCGCTCGCGCGCGCCCCCGTTGCCGACGAGATGACGAGCGAAAGAAATGTGGCACTCCCAAGGGGGAACGCAATCTTCAAAAAACAAGATGGGTGGCGCTGAGGCGATGGCGAAACCGACACCTCGTTCGCTCGCGCGCGATTTCGGCAGCGCCCCACTCTCGAGGCAGATATCGCAATGGCGACGGCACACCGTGTATATTGGAAGGACACGCGTCGAGTTGGTTTTGCGTGTCGCATCTTTTCGTCGCCGGCGTGCGGCCCATTCCCCCAATCGGATTGGCGATCGAAAAAGTTACGCCGCTCTCGGGCGGGAGTTTACTTTCAAGATAATGGGAGCGGTACCGTGGTGAGAACGACACTTGGCCCTTTCGCGCGCGATGTGCGCCGCGCCCGTCTCATGCCACAAGACGTCACTGTTGAGAGTGCACGCGTCGACGTGGTGTTGTGCTGTCTGGGTGGGAAGTAGGGGCCGCTGGAGGGGGGGGGGCGTCGGACCGCTACGGATAGGAATTGGAGTACATCCTCACCGTGACTGGGGTAGGAGCAGGAGTCAACATGTCCAGCAATGGGCCCCGCCCGCTCCCATCTTCTGGCCACGGTAAAAAAAGCGAAAAGTGAGACGCACTTGGAATTGAGTCTGGCGCGCGTGCTTCCGCCGAGCAAGCGGAAAGCGCTCGCGCGTGCGGCCCCTCTTCGGACGACGTGATCAACGTGCGCACTCCATTTGTTCGTCACACTGATGTGGACTCCACGCGTGCATTTGGCCACGCAATGTACCCCTACCCATGCGTTCACATGCCGACTACAAGATAACACACACGCATGCATGCATGAATCGTGTAGACCCAGTTCTAGCCCACGGCCGTGCACTCAATGGCAGTTGGCCAAGACGCGTTTGCGAGCGCACGCTTTAGTATAGTCAGCACCGAACGCGTGGTCATTGTAAACAACAATGTGCGTGTGTGTGTGTGATCACGCTCTTGCCTACAAGCCACATGCTGCGGCCAGGCTCGTCTGCATTTGACTGCTAGAGATCATGGTGCCCAGCGACGGATGCCAGATTCGCGAGTCGGTGTCAAGTTTGAACCGCGTGATGTCATGAGAAATAGGGAGGTGGATGAGACAGAAAGCGAAACAGCGGCCACCTAGTCCATGATCTTCCCCTCATCGTTCTGCTTCTCGTTTTTTTAATTAAATTCGGAACTGACAGAATGGTTGGCTCGATCCTAGCCAGCCCGTGGCCTATACAGTTCGCGCACGCAGGTCCATGCTGGCACGTGGCCCTTGAACCTTGCAGTTGCGCATTTCAGCAGACATCCCTGGACCTGTGCCAATTTTCACCTGCTCCATCTTACTCTAGTCTTCATGCGTTGTTTCTCTGTCGGTACGCGTGTTTATCTTACTCAGTCCTCAGGCCATGCGCCATCCACACCTCATTGTGTCATTCCCCAGGCAGGTGCTTACACTAAGAGGTTCTTATTTTCCCCACCCCATCAGCAGTGCTTGCAAGGGAGTCTTTGATAGGTCGGGAAGCAATTGACTGGCAGTTCCAGGTTTCCAGGTGGCCGCCCCGCATTGGCTGGCGTTTCTAGATTGCCCGTGGCCGCCCCCGGGCCGCCCGTGCGCTGGGTTTTGTCCGTCCGTGGCCGCCCTTGGCCGCTCAGTGGTTGGGTTAATCTATTCATGGGGGGACCCCACCACCGTATTATGTATAATGATATATTTCCTAAACCTTTAGCGTGGCCGGCTTTACCTAAACGCGGTCATGGGATGGATTGCCGCCCGTGGCCGCCCCCGTGGCCGCCTCGTGCGCTGGCTGACGTGGCCAGGATCTCCGCCGATTGGCTGCCCGTGGCCGCTCTGCGCGCTTTCTAGAACTGCTGACTTTGGCCAGGTGGCCGCCCCTCACGCTGGCTCGCGTTTCAGCGTGCACACTGCGCCACATGCAGTGCGGCACCGACATTGCGCCACATATTTTACATCCTCTCTCCTAAAGAAGTAGAGTCGACCCCTCGCCGAGGCCAGACTCAACGAGCGCCCTTGCGCGTACATATTGCTGTTCACGTTCGTGTTGCACGACCGTCCATCTATTATACCAAATGTATCATCTCCAACCAACTCGTATCGACCCCTTTCCTTGCCATCTCCAGCAACAAAGACACTGACGTGCACACGCGTTGATATGCGAAATGTGTCTTGTGTGAAGAGCCCGTTGCCAAAAATACGGCGCGTGGCGCCTGCGCGCGCCGCCGTTTCCAAAATGAGCAAGGCCTCCTCCAGAGGCCATACTTTACGGCCCCCCATCCGCGTATCTGTTTTTTCATGTTGTCGTGCAGGATCGTCCGTACTAGGTATCAAAGTGCAGCATGCCAGGGGACCAGTATCGATTCCCCCCGCCATCTCCTGCAACAGAAAGTGTTCGATGCGCATGCATGTATTCAAGACATTTTTTAGCATTGGAATTCCTTGCGACAGATACGACCATGTGCACATGCACGCGCTGCCGCGCGCGCACATCAAACAAATGGAGCACATGTTTTTCTATAAGAGCCGAAACAAGTTTATCGAATTGCGACTCACACGCTATGCAAAATCATTTGTTGTACAACGCAAAGGTTGTCAGAACTCTGTGCGCGCGCTCGCAGTGACATCATAATCAACACCTAGACTTTCGGCTATTCGATTGCAGCCGCAGGACCTTAAACTAAAACCGATCAACAGATAAACAGATAAACTAGTTCGGTTGATAAACCGACTCATCGCAAGCGTGTCCGAATCTCAGCGCAGTACGGCTTTATCAGTGTATCGGTTCATCGGTCGATCGGTATGTTTCTCAGTTTTCCAGTGTATCGGCTTGTCGGTTTACCAGGTTGTCGGTTTATCGGTTGATCGGTTTATCGGTTGATCGGCTCGGAGTTGTCGTAGTTGTCCGAGTAGTAATCCGTCGAAATTTTTCTGAGGACTCCTGGAGAATCCTTTGGACCACTCCGAGTGGTAATCCTTCTGAATCTTTATGACGACTCCTTTGTCCAGAGGAACTCTCGGGGATTCCAAGGAATCCTTACATATATTATTACTACAACATCCACAACCATAACAGCTACTACTACTACTCCTATTTGTTACTACCGTTTCCGCTGCTGCCACTGGTGCTACAACAGGTACGATTCCCATGTGGTACTATCGTTATTGTTGTTACGGGTGTTGATACAACAACTGCTACTATCAGCATTACTACATCCACACATGTTATTCGTGATGCTACTATTCTTATTCCCATGGGTTACTGTCGTTACCACTACTGCCACTGGTACCAATGCAACTACAACTACTACTGCGATCACAACTTCAACAATACTTACTATTGAGGCTACCGCAACTATGCGCATGGTTTGAATGATCGTTGCGGCTACTGCTATTATTAATAATACAAATGCAAAAACTACGACTACGGCACCAGCAAACATTGTGGCTACCGTTGCGATGCGCATGTGTTATTCTCGTGTATGCTATTGTTGTTCGTACGATCACAGCTATCATAGCTCCTGCTGCTCCTACTGCTACTGCTACTGCTACTACTACTACTGCTGCTGCTGCTGCTGCTACTACTACTACTACTATTACGACGACTACTACAGTGCTATTGCTGTTGATATTACTACCACAACTATTACTATCACTTTCTGCAACTATGGATATTTGTAAATATGAAGAGAGCATGCGGATGTTGATGATGATAATGATGCTGCTGCAGCTGGTGAAGATGATGAAGAACATGATGATGCAAATGATGCTGAGGAGGACGAGGAGGGGAGGAGGAAGACGAGCAGGAGGAGGGGGAGGAGGCGGAGGGAAGAGGAAGAGGGGGAGGATAAGGAAGAGGAGGAGGAGGGAAGAGAACAACGAGGAGCGGGAGGAGGAGGCCTTCGGCGGCTGTCTGAGACTCGGTCACCCCAGGGGCGCGAAGATAATCGTGCTTCGCGCGTCGCGGCCTAGGCTAGAGAGCTGGCCTCCTCCAAGGCGGCCTCGCGATGGCCTCGCGGGGGCGCGAAGAACATCCACAACCATAACACCTACTACTACTACTACTACTACTACTACTACTACTACTCCTATATATGTTACTACCGCATCCGCTGCTGTCACGGGTGCTACTACAAGTACAGTTAATAACAATTGTAATCATACGGTTCCCATGTGCTACTATCGTTACTGCTATTGTTACGGGTGCTTATACAACAGCACTTGCTGCTATCTTTATTCTACATCCACAAATATTATTGTTGATGCTACTAGTCTTATTCCCATGGATTACTATCTTTACCACTACTGCCACTGGTAACAATGCAACTACAGCTACTATTGCGATCACAACTTCAACAACACTTATTATTGAGGCTACCGCAACTATGCGCATGGTTTAAATTGTCGTTGCGGCTGTTGCTCGTACTACTAATGCAAATTCTAAATCTATTACTACGGCACCAGCAAATATTACTGTGGTTACCGTTGCGATGCTCCTGTGTTATTCTCGTGTATGCTATTGCTACTCGTACGATCACAGCTATCAGAGCTACTGCTGCTCCTACTGCTACTGCTACTACTACTGCTGCTGCTGCTACTACTACTACGACTACTACAGCGCTACTGTTGTTGAGATTACTACCACAACTATTACTATCACTTTCTGCAACTATGGATATTTGTTAAGCTGAAGAGAACATGCGGATGTCGATGATGATAATGGTGCTGCTGCTGGTGATGATGATGATGATGAAAATGATGATGCAACTGATGCTGAGGAGGAGGAGGGGAGGAGGAAGACGAGCAGGAGGAGGGGGAGGAGGCGGAGGGAAGAGGAAGAGGGGGAGGATAAGAAAGAGGAGGAGGGGGGAAGAGAACAACGAGGAGCGGGAGGAGGAGGCCTTCGGCGGCTGTCTGAGACTCGGTCACCTCAGGGGCGCGAAGATAATCGTGCTTCGCGCGTCGCGGCCTAGGCTAGAGAGCTGGCCTCTTCCAAGGTGGCCTCGCGATGGCCTCGCGAGGGCGCGAAGAACATCCACAACCATAACACCTACTACTACTACTACTACTACTACTACTACTACTACTAGTACTACTACTACTACTACTACTACTACTACTACTACTACTACTACTACTACGACTACTACTACTTGTATGTGTTACTACCGTTTCCGCTTCTGTCACCGGTGCTACTACAAGTACAATTAATAACAATTATATGAATACGATTCCCATGTGCCACTATCGTTACTGCTGTTGTTACGGGTGCTGATACAACTACATTTGGTACTGTCATGATTACTATATCCACACATGTTTTTGTTGATGCTACTATCCTTATTCCCATGGATATACTACCGTTACCAGTGCTGCTACTATTACGACTGCAACTACAACTACTATTGCGATCGCTATTTCAACAACACTTATTATTGAGGGTACCGCAACTATGCGCATGGTTTAAATTATCGTTGCGGCTATTGCTATTACTAATAATGCAAATGCTGAAACTACTACTACGGTACCAGCAAATATGATTGTGGCTACCGCTGCGACGCACATGTGTTATTTTCGTGGTTGCTATTGTTATTCGTGCGATCACAGCTATCAGAGCTACTACTGCTCCTACTGCTACTGCTACTACTACTGCTGCTGCTGCTATTACTACTACTACTACTACTACTACTACTACTACTACTACTACTACTACTACTACTACTACTACTACTACTACTACTACTACGATTACTACGGCGCTACTGTTGTTGATATTACTACCACAACTATTACTATCACTCCCTCTTACTATGGATATTTGTAAAGCTACTATTTGTAAAGCTGCGTCTTGGGAACACAGCCTCGGAGAGAAGGAGCGGTGCGCGCGCCAGTGCGCTGATAGAGAGGGGGCGGGGTTCTTGGAAGAGCACATAAACCATCCGGACAGCACAAGGTATTCGAGCACGCTTCAAAATGCCAAGAGGCGCAATGGCGGGTAAGTTCTTCTTCATGGAGAATCCGAGTTGCGCGATCCAGAAGTATCTAACGGCCTTCGGCACATGCCGTCGCAGTGCCTGGGTTCGGGTCACAATATACAGGGATATTTGTTTTGAATATCTTCGGGGCTTCATCGGGAACCTCCAGGTGCATGTTTGGGGCCTCTTGAAGGCTTCTCGGGGGGCCTCCTGGAGCTGCTCGGGCCCCTTGTGGACAACCTCTGGGGACGTTTTGGGGGCCCCGTGAAGCTTCGTGGGAGCTGTTTGGGGCCGAGAGTTCCCAACGTCACTTCGGGTCCCATGTTTGGGCCCCGCCTTGCACCCGTATGAGAGATTTGCCTGGGAGATTCGAGAATTCTCGGGAATCCTTGATCGTGAAGACTGAGGACTACATGGGTGCCTGGGGACATGCGACCTCGTGCCTCGGGGTACGGTGGCGTTTCAAAACGATAGCCGCAGGCAGCTGGCGCCAAGCGTGAGTTGGGCTGTCTTAGTAGAGCGGTACACTTGCCCACAGAAGGAGCGAGAGTGCAAGTGCGCGCTCCAGATCATCGCCGCTCTAGGAGAGAAGCCATCGTCATCATCGCCACCATCGTCATTTTCATCGTCAACATCACCATCGTCATCACCGTCACCCGCGTCATAGTCATGCACATCATTATCGCCACCGTCGTCATCGTCATCATCGTCGCTACATTACCGGCGCTGGCGACACTCGCGGCGACGGCGACAGCGACGGCGACGGAGAGATACGAGCTGACATTTCTGGATGCGAGGCCTGACGCCGTCGCCGTCGTCGTCGCCGTCGTCGTCGTCGCCCTCGCCCTCGCTCCCGTTTCGGCTGGCCCGCCGGCGGCTCGGCCCGTCTCGGCCGGCAGAGGAGAGGAGGGGGATGGGGGGGGAGGAAGAGGAAAAGGAGGAGGAGGGAGAAAAGGAGGAGGGAGGAGGAGGCGGGCCCGTTTCGCGTGAAACGTCCTCGGAAATCTGGGTCTCAACGCGCCGCGACATGTGATTATCTGAAGGGTCTCGCCATAGACATCTGCGCAACTCTTGCGCATTCCGCAAAACAAAAAACATCTTCGGCACTCTGAGATCCGATATGCTTTGAGTCGAAGTGATCTTGTCACCATCGCTTGAGCCATCCTCGCACTTCTGGATTCCGAGATGCCCTGCGCCATCGTGGTCCAGCCACTTTCGCCAGAGACACCGTCGTAATTCTAGGTTCCGAAACGCCCTCGGCTGAGGTGGACATACCATTTTTGCTTAAGATACCCTCGCGCATCTGACCCCGTAGTTGCCCTGTCCCACGGTGGTTTGGCCATTTTCGCCTGTAGCATCTCCGCAACTGGCTGCCGAGACGCCCAAGGTTGACGTGTTCATGCCATTTTCGCGTCAGACACCCTCGCAAGTCTGACCGCGGAGTCGCCCTGCCCCCAACCCCATAGCGGCCAGGCCACTTTCGCCTGCTGCATCCTCGCAACTGTGGGTTCTGAAATGCCCTGAGCTCACATATTCGCGCCGTTTTCGCTTGAGACATTCTCGCAACGCTGACCTCAGATACTCCCTGCCCCAAGTTGCGCTGGCCAGTTCCTCCTAGACAAACTCGCAGTGTTGACCTGGGATGCGCCCTGCCTTGAAGTAGTCTGTCTGACCCCGGATCTGCCGCGAAAAAAGGTTGTTCAGGCCACTTTCGCTTGAGACGCCCTCGCGCCTCTAATTTCGGAGATGCCCTACCCCATGGCGGCCCGGCCACTTTCGCCTGCGACATCCTCGCAACAGTGGATTCCGAGACGCCTAAACCTGACCTGTTCAGACCACCTTCGCGTGAGACATCCTCGTAACCCTCGGTTCTGACGTGCCCTGAGCTGAATGATCAGGCCACTTTCGCTGTAGACATCCTAAGAGATCTGACCTCGGATATGCCCTGCCCCAAGTTGGTTCGGCCACTGTCGCCTGAGGCCCTCGCAGGGCCTGCGCTACCACGCAGATCATCGCATGCGGCTGGAGAGGCTCGGACCCCCGCGGGACTCCGCCCGCGCAAGAGCCAATCACAAAACTCACGCTGACCAGGGAGAGCCGCCCCAGAGCCGTCGCCGTCGTCGTCGTGGTGGAGGCCTGACAACCAGCCAGCCGATAAGCCGTTAAGCCGGTAAACCGATATGCGGCGCAAGGATCGACTCTTCAGGGTTGCCCCCAGCGGTTTCAGACCAGCCAATCACCGGATGAGCCGATAAACCGATCATCCGATTAACCGATAAACCGACAAAGAGAAGGAGAGCGCGCCGGCCATCGCCTCTACGTTCGCTGATAAAGGTTATCGGTTTTTCGGTATATCGGCAGATCGACCGAGAAACCGCGCGCGCATGGCGAACACGTTCAACCACCATCGCGCGCCCATCAACTACTTGTTATTTTCAATTTACGCAGGCCATGCGCGCATCTCCACGCGCGCACGTCGGAATCCCCCCGACACCAGGGCTGTCGATCAATTTTGATACAGAGGTGTCCAAACACATTGGAAGACCCAATAGTTTCAATATGACCACGTCAGGTGTCTGAATTTCTACGGGCGCGCACTTCCTCATCCTCCTTTTCTGCGCAATCGTTAGTATCATCATCGGCGTCGTCATCAGGGGTATCGTCGGGGTCATGGCCGCCGCCGTCATCATTTCCATCGTCGATGTCGTCGCCCTCGTCAAGTTTCTCAAGGCGGGCACTTCGTCACTGTCATCGCCATCACCAGCGCCAGCATCATCGCCATTGTGCGGGCCCTCGCCGTTTGGATCTTTCACCACGGGTGGCATGTCGACATCGAGCGCTGCGTTCCCGACTTGTGCCGCGTGCACGGCGGCGGTATCATCGAGAAGGCACGCGTGGACCTGGTCGTCAGCTGGCCGGGCGCCCCAGGGCCAGCATGGGTCGACGTCGCGGTCCGCTCGGCCGCGGAGTCAAGGCCAGCGGAGCGGCTGGTCGGCCACGTATCGACGAACGCGGAGCACTGGAAGCGAAACCGCTACGGCGCCGCGGTCGCACCTTTCGCCGTGGAGGCTCGGGAGCGCCTGGGCGCTGCGGCGCAGCAGATCATCGCGGACCCCGCGGCGGTGGCCCGCCGCGCGGCGACGTTGCCCGGCGGGCCGGGCGGGCAGCAGGATGCCGATTACGCGCGTCCGATCGCGTCGCGGGTGTCCAGCGCGTTGGTGGCGCGGCTGGCAGAGAGGTTTTTGGCGGCGCCCGGGCGAAGGAGCCACGCGCAGCGCGTGCTCAACTATTTCTGATGGTTGCTGCGTCGCCAGTCCAATTTGTCGCGTTCCAGGGGGTTTGGCTACCATCGTCATCATCATGACTATCGCCAGCGTCAGCGTTGCCACCGTCATTCGCATCACCGTCGTCGTCGTTGTGGACATCGCATCGGCGCCACCTTGCATGTCGTCGCCGCTGGCGTCAGCGCCACCACTGCTGTCATCGCCATTGTCGTTGGCGTCGCCGTCGTCGTTGGGGCGTTTGCACGGGCAACTGAGGTGGCGATCTAGAGATTTTCAAATCATTTACGTCGCACAGGCAGGCTGCATCCCACACATTCAACATCATAGCTTGCATCACATAGGGTCTTCTCCCCAAGCAAGAACGGATTCCCCCCTCTCTGGAGGCCGGACTTAGCCCCGCACCTTGGGTTTTATAGCTTCTTATTTGTCTTGAACTTTACGCCACCTTTCTGTAGGTAGTCATTCTGAATCACAACAGCACAGGGAAGCCAGCGTCCCCCCCCCCCCCCCCCATATTTTGCCAAAATGCATGCGGCGCGCGCGCTGTTATTCGATAGCCCCTTGCGGCAATAGAACAATGCGGTGCACATGCGCGCGCCGCCGCTCGCGCATTCAAACTTGTTCAAACATGTCTTGGCTTTCTGACAATTGTTAGCGATAGCTATCAAACGAAACTGTGGTTTCCACAATTCAAGTTGCCCAGCTTCTGCGCGCGCATTCTGTAAAATCGCATTGCGGACAGTTGTTCAGTCCTTCTGTCAGACGGATTCATGCAGGCCACTCGCGCGCGCAAGCCGAAAACGTTCAATCACCATCGCGCGCCTGACAGCTGTGCCAAATCATATTTTACGGGCCACACGCGAGGGTCTCTTCGAGCGCATGTCGAATTTGTTCCAAAACCATTGTTTGTTTCATGGATTCGGGCACAGGTGTGTTTCAAAGCATACGGCAGCCCAATGTGTCTCAGTAGTAGGTCGGGGGTTCTGAAGTTCTGTGGGCGCGCATGTCCTCCTCCTCCTCAGCATCATCATCATTGCAGCCGTTGTCATCATCGTTAACATCACCAATTCCATCGTCATCAACATCGCCATCGTAGTCATCACCGCCGTTGCCATCATCGCCGTCGTCGACGCTGTCGCCCTCGTCAATTAAACGTCTGTACAGGCGCAACCCTCGCCACTATCATCAGCACAAGCTTCGTCATCATTGGCAGCGTCATCCTTGCCACCGTCGTGATCATCACCATCGCTTTCGTCGCCATCACTACCGTAGTCATCGTCATCGTCGGCATCGTTGTGCACCCGCCCCCGCTGCCAGCCACTTGCGGGTGGAAGGGTGGGATGTCCACGCGAACGTTTGAGTTGGCGACTGCAGTCTCTACAGTTGAGTTTCGCCACATCTTGGCATCACGTAGATTGCATCACATGGGTTGCGCTACGTGGGCCGTGCCACGTCGCGTGCGTTCCGTCGCGTGTGCCGCGTAGGCTGCGCCCCAGTCTGCACCGCATGGCACGCGCCACTTGCATTGCATGTCCTACATTTTTCCCATGCAAGAGATGGGCCCCCAGCCCCCCAGCAGAGGCAAAGGGCGAACCGCTTCCTTTCGCATGCTAAGTATTGAAAAGGTATGCTGCGCGGTTGTTCATCTCACGTATCAAACGATAGCATGGCGGCCAACCTTGGCACCGCCCCCCTGTTGTCCCCGTCAAAGTAAGAGCGCGCGGTTCACATGGTTTGATCTATGATATTTTCTCTTGGAACCTAGGGCGCATGTGCATGGGCACGCGCTGACTGCGAAACTTCTTACTGCGAGACACATTTGCGCGCCGCCGCGCGCGAATGTCGAAGTTTTCAAAAACCAAGCGTGTTCTGATAAGTTCAAAACAGCACTGTCCAATCATCGAACCCACGGGCAAAGATTGCTGAGCGCGCATTCGCTGACATGATCAAGAACCGTCGGTGTTGAGCCATCACATCAAATTACAACGCGCAGGTCACGCGCGCGCGCGTCGAAAGCATTCCCCCAGCGCTGTCTAACAGAACCATGCGGACCGCGCGCGCACGTGTCCCCGCGCGCGCACGCCGAATTGCATCCAATACCATTGCTTTGTCGAAACATCTCAACGCAAACACATACGTCCACGCACCCTATATATATATATATATATATATATATATATATTCCTGGAGTTTTTAATTTCTGTGAGCTCGGACTTCTTCATCATACTCACCAGTGCTCTCTACTGTCCTCGCCAGCGCCATTATTGCCGTCGCCCTCGTGAGTGATCGCCGCTGTCGTCGTCGATGTCGCCACCCTCGTCAAATTTATCCGCGCGTTTTCCAATTGATCCCCAGCGTCATTATGGCCGCCGTTATCTTCATCAGCGCGCGCGCCACCATCAGCGTCGTCGACGTCGCCCCCGCCGCCATCAATATCGCAATCTTCATTTTCATCGGCGCTGTCGTTGCCCAGTTGAGTTGTGCCAGACAGTTGAAAGCGGGCGGGTGGGATATGTTTGCGGGGGGGCGCTGGTTGTCACGACGCCAAGATTGACACGTCGATTCGTAGTTTTTTGTTTTAGACATTGCCTGGCGAAGGACCCTACCATATGCAGTTGTGAATGCCGCAATGGTGAATACCATCTTCGCCCGCGCCCCCCACGTGGCCACGGCTTCCCGCCGGAGCCGGACATGCTCAGGCACGCGTTCGTGGCCGGCTTCGCGGGCGCCGACAACGACAAGGACGGCGCCCCTCTGACCGAGGAGCAGAAGCAGGGGGGGGTGTTGAGGGCCATGAGGGAGGAGGTGACGTTGCGCGTCGACAAGGCGGAGTACGACGCCCAGGCGCGGTTGTTGAAGCAGCACAACTATGGGGCCACGATCCTCGTGAGGGGTGCGCCGCAATGACCCGGGGCCACCATGCGAACCCTGCCACTGGCGCCTTCGGTGGAGCTCCAATGAGGCCACGATCCTCGTGGGTGGTGCGTGCCGAAATGGCCCGAGGCCGCCATGCGAACTGTGCTACTGGCGCCTTCGGTGGAGCTCCCTATGGGGCCACGATCCTCGTGAGGGGTGCGCCGACGTGGCCCGAGGCCGCCATGCAAACCTTGCCAGTGGGACCTTCAGTGGAGTTCCCTATGGGGCCACGATCCTCGTGAGGGGTGTGCCAAAATGGCCCGAGGCCGCCGTGCAAACCTTGCCACTGGCGCCTTCGGTGGAGCCCCCTATGGGGCCACGATCCTCGTGAGGGGTGTGCCGAAATGGCCCGAGGCCGCCATGCGAACCCTGCCACTGGCGCCTTCGGTGGAGCTCCCCATGGGGTCACGATCCTCGTGAGGGGTGTGCCTGAATGGCCCGAGGCCGCCATGCGAACACTGCCAGTGGGCGCCTTCGGTGGAGCTCCCATGAGGCCACGATCCTTGTGAGGGGTGCGCCGAAACGGCCCGAGGCCGCCGTGCGAACCCTGCCACTGGGGCCTCCGGTGGAGCTTTCCATGAGGCCACGATCCTCGTGAGGGGTGTGCCGAAATGGCCCGAGTCCGCCATGCGAACTTTGCTACTGGCGCCTTCGGTGGAGCTTCCTATGGGGCCACTATCCTCGTGAGGGTGTGCCGAAATTGCCCAAAGCGCCCATGCGAACCCTGCCAGCGGGGACCCTCGGTGGAGCTCCCTATGGGGCCACGATCCACGCGAGGGGTGTGCCGAGATGGCCTGGGGCCGCCATGCGAACCCTGCCACTGGCGCCTTCGGTGGAGCTCCTTATGGGGCCACGATCCTCGTGAGGGGTGTGCCGAAATGGCCCGAGGCCGCCATGCGAACTTTGCTAGTGGCGCCTTCGGTGGAGCTCCCTATGGGGCCACGATCCTCGCGAGGGGTGTGCCGACATGGCCTGGGGCCGCCATGCGAACTTTGCCACTGGCGTCTTCGGTGGAGCTCCTATGGGGCCACGATCGTCGTGAGGGGTGTGCCGAAATGGCCCGAGGCCGCCATGAGAACTTTGCTATTGGCGCTTTGGGTGGAGCTCGTATGGGACCACGATCCTCGTGAGGGGTGTGCCGAAATGGCCCGAGGCCGCCATGCGAACTTTGCTACTGGCGCCTTCGGTGGAGCTCCTATGGGGCCACGATCCTCGTGATGGGGTGTGCCGACATGGCCCGAGGCAGCCATGCGAACTTGGCCACTGGCGCCTTCGGTGGAGCTCCTATGGGGCCACGATCCTCGTGAGGGGTGTGCCGAAATGGCCCGAGGCCGCCATGCGAACTTTGCTAATGGCGCCTTCGGTGGTGCTCCCTATGGGGCCACGATCCTCGTAAAGGGGTGTGCCGAAGTGGCCCGAGGCAGCCATGCGAATCTTGCCAGTGGGGACCTTCGGTGTAGCTCCTCTGAGGCCACGATCCTCGTGAGGGGTGTGCCGAAACGGCCCGAGGCCGCCATGCGAACCCTGTCACTGGGCTTTCAGTGGAGCTTCCCATGAGGCCACGATCCTCGTGAGGGGTGTGCCGAAGTGGCCCGAGGCCGCCATGCGAACTTTGCTACTGGCGCCTTCGGTGGAGCTCCTATGGGGCCACGATCCTCGTGAGAGGTGCCAAAATGGAGTGTACCAAATTGGGGCGGTGCCTAGATCGGTGATGATGATGATGATGATGATGATGATGATGATTATGATGATGATTGCGATGATGATGATGATGATGATGATGATGATGATGATGATGATGATGATGATGATGATGATGATGATTATGATTATGATTCTGATAATAATGATGATGTTGCTGGTGGTGATGATGATGGTGATGATGATGATTTTGATTATTATGATTATTATTAGTTTGATTGTGATAATGATGATGATGATGATGATGATGATGATGATGATGATGATGATGATGATGATGACGATGATGCGAGGAGGAGGGAGGGGGCGGCGGGAGGAGGAAGGAACGCAGGGCGCTGTCTCTTCAAAACAAGGACCCAACACCACAGGATGGTTGGGAAAAAGAGTCCACCGCACTTCCGCGCCCCGGGCCAACAGCCCCCTTTACCGCATTACAATTTGCAGATGATCCTGCCGCACCGCTGATCTTGCAGACCGTTCCCTGCCAGCCTAACCAGTATCGCCCCCCTCATCCTTGTCAAACATTTCAATTTGCGCCGCGCGCGATATAAACGACTGCGCGCGCAATGCGCGCAGACGTTTATATCCAAAGTAATGTTTAAATCATCCAGGGCTAAAAGTACAGCCACGTCCACGCGTGTGCACATGCCATAACCATATTAAACACAATAGCTCTGCGATTATTCCAACACTTCTGCAATACGTCCCATGAAATAAGATTCGAAACCCATTGTTTTTCCATCAAAAGCCTTGCAGGCTGTCTGCCCGCGCGCACTTGCTGAAATCACCGGACAAACATGTGATGCTTGGCAATCTCGTCAAGAATCCGCACTGTCATCTCGCGAGCGCAGTATACGAATGTGCATCTAATCGTATCACGCGAGCCATATGGGCGCGCTGCCACGTGCGCATGCCGAAATCCTTTCCAAACATTTGGTTTGCGAAGCATTTCAAGATCGAGCTGTTCAACAGCATATGACAAACCAAGGTCCGTAAATTCTGTCCTATTTTTTGAATATCTGCCCGCGCACATCTTCACCATCGCACCCATCAGCGCCGTCGCATCACCGCCGTTATCGTCATCGTTGATCGCCGCCATTGCCGCCATCATCGGCACACCTTTACCACGGACACATGGACATCATCATCGTCATCGTCGTCACCACTACCGGCGGGCGCCGTCATTGGCCTCGTCACTGTCGTCGTCAGCATCGCCACCACCATCGCTACTATCATCACCTTTGCCGCTCCTTGTCCACGTCATGATATCGCGCCCGCCCGAATCACCGATCCGCACTGAAGCGCCCTCGCACCATCATAGCCTGTGACACGCACTCGGGAGTTCCCGTCGGCAAGCGCCTCGTGGCCGCACCAGTCCTGCCAAACCAGCTGGCCGCTGTGCGCGGGGGCGTGCGCGCGCCAGTGCGGCCGGAGAGATGCGCTAGCAGTGTCCAATTGGCAGCCGCAATCGAGGCCGAATGATTTTTGCCGAACAATTTGCAGGTGGAAGGGTGGGATGTTTGCGCGACCAGCGGAGTCGACAATTCAGTATTGGTTTGCCTCACCACCTTCGCATTACGCCGCCTCAGCGCTGCTGCCATCGCCATCGCCACTCGCCGCCATTGCCGCCATCATCAGTCAATCACCTTCATCACCGACGCACGGACATAATCATCGTCATCGTCGTCACCAGCGTCGGCGCCGTCACTGGACTCGCCGCCGTCGCCGTCATCATCGTCACCACCATCGTATCATCACCGTTGCCGCCTTCGTCGACGTCATCATGATATCACGCCCGCCCAAATCACCGACTGCCACTGAAGCGCCCTCGCGTCATCGCAGCCTTTGAGACGCACTGGGGAGTTTCCATCGGCAAGCGCCAGTGCGGCCGGAGATATGCGCTAGCAACTTCCAATTGGAAGCCGCAATCGAGGCGTTTTGCCGAACAATTTGCAGGTGGAAGGGTGGAATGTTTGCGCGAGCAGTGGAGTTGACAACTCAGTATTGGTTTGCCTTACCATCTCTCCATATCTCTCCATCAGTGCCGCCTCAGTACCGCCGTGATCGCCATCGCCACTCGCCGCCTTCATCTTCAGTCAATCACCGACACGGACATCATCATCGTCACCGTCGTCACTCGCATCGGCGTTGTCACTGTCCTCGCCGCCATCGCCGTCATCATCGCCACCACCATCGCTACTATCATCACCGTTGCCGCCCTTGTCCACGTTATCATGATATCGCGCCCGCTCAAGTCACCGACTCGCACTGAAACGCCCGCGCGCAAACGCAACCTTCAAGACGTGTTGGGAAGCTCTCGTCGGTGAGCGTCATCGTGGCCGCATCGGTTGTGCCAAACCAGCTGGTCGCTCTGCACGAGAGCTTGCGCGCGCTGTCGCAGCCGCGGAGATACGCCAGCCAGTGTCAAGTGATCCGGAGAAGCTTTTAAGAACCCCCCCCCTTTTCCGCACCCTGGTCACCGCAATCGCGGCCACATGGGTTGTGCAGAATAAGTTGCGGGTGGGAGGATGCGATGATTGCGCGAGCAGTGGAGTTGAAGATATCAAGCTCTGCCAGGTGAGAACTGCACCACAGACATCGCACCACATATGTTGCACTGCATAGATCACGTCGCAAGGTTGCACTCAATAAGGACCGAATGGAGGGTGCAAGCGCCCACCGCTTGTGGCCCACGATGGCAAACATCATTTCCTTCATATCTCATCTGGCTAATCATCCCAGTCAGCATTCATCATTCTGGTCGACACCGACATTTCCTTCTTCCCTCCTCCTCGGTCGTTTTGTCGCTTCCTCCTTCTTCCCTTCCACCTGTTCCTCCCATTCCTCCTCTTCGTCCACCTATTCCTCCTCATCGTCCTCCTCCCTCCTTTTCCTCCTCCCCCCCCTCCTCCTCTTCCTCCTTCTCATCCCTCTTTCTTCCCCTCCCTAGCCCTTCCCCTCTTCGATCCCCCGTTCTCGCCAGTCACCATGTCAGCGCATATCGCATTTTCGCGTCGGCCGTGTTTCTGCCAGGATCCTGCGACATGTTCCTCTCGTGCCTCGTTGTGCCAGGGGTCTGTGGGGCCGATCCTCCTCCTCCTCCTCCTCCTCCTCCTCCTCCTCCTCCTCCTCCTCCTCCTCCTCCTCCCCCACCTCTTTTTGACTGGGCGGCTATGCGGGCGGGCCTCCAGACCTCACGCCAGTGTGACCAAACACACGTGTCATCATTTTCCCGAGCGAGGTCCGCGTAGGGGTCATAATCAAACCAACATTGAGAAGGCCCGCCAAGCCTCCTTCACGGTCAGATCCGTGTAGGGGTCCCGTCCCTCCAGGATGCGGTCACGATGCCTACGCCGACTCTTGTGGGCAGTCATTTCTTTCCGAAGAGGCCATCACATGCCCGCAGCAACTTTTGGGCGCGGGCACGGGCGAAAGCCCCACAGATTCGGCAAACAACATAACCCGCACTCTCCACAACGTCGTATTCACGCAGGTGTGGCGGGTCAGGCTGGGAACGGGCGGGGTCGGTGTCGCGGGCGGCTTCTTCCTCCTCCTCCTCCTCCTTATCCTCCTTATCCTCCTCCTCCTCCCCCCCTCTCTGCCCCGATCTCTACTCTCCTCCCCATGCTGACGCAGTGCCTCGCTTGCGCCACCGAACGGCAGAGACTGTGAGCCCTCAGGGGGCATCGAGAGACGGAGCGCGTCCACCACCACCGCCGAGCCTCCACAGGCCTCAGGGGGGGCGCAGGTCCTGGCGAATGCCGAACTCACGGCGAGTTGGGGCGGCCACGTGCACCACGGCGTGGGCCCCAGGCCCGCATGTGGAGGCTCGCTCGGTCGTGGTGGATAGTCCTTCTCCTCACAGTGCGCGCGTGGAGCATTTCGCGGCGAAAGATATGAGCTCATTTCGTCCCTCGCGCCTCCCTTTACCACCAGCTTGGTCGGCATTTCAAGTCACGAAACTGGCGTGGCATGGGCCAGCCAGCGTCAAGTAGTTAGCGCGCTCCCTTGGACGCGGACACATACAGCTATTTTTAACATCCGGCTCTGCGCACGGCTATCATCGCAGTTGCGGCATTCCTTGAAAGGTCGTTTACAGAAGCAGGACGAGGAATGGAGGAATGTCTCCCCTGATGATGTAGATGTCTATCAAGTGTTCAAGTGTTCCGTGGATTTTTCTCCTGAAAAACTCCACTCCCTTTCTGCATGTCTCTCCGAATTACCTTTATGACTCCATCGTACGATCTCACGACGCTTCCCTCAGGCGCTCCAATCTCCATCACCAGTAGTTTCTGGTCGCCCTTCTTCACTCAGACTTGCAGCGGTTTGGCATGTCTGCCGCCCGGTGTGTTGCTCAAGAAGGGCTGCGAAAGAAACACGGCGCGGTGCACTCACGGGCATGTCTCTTTGTTTCTGCAATGATCCCGATTGGCACCGTCCACCGAGTCGTTTTTCTCTTCGTTCGCACTCTTTGTGGGCCCCGTCCGTCCAAGAGGCGAGCGACCACATCGATACGGCAGCACCTCCAACGAGTAGCCGTTTTTGCTCCAGGGGTCGGTGTGGTTTCAAGTCGGTGTTTCTGGAATGCTCCTTCGTCTTCACTCGCTGGCCGAACCTCTGCGCTCCGATCTGACTGGTGCGCCGCGGAGGCACGGACGCTGCGCGGGAGCCCTCCGCAGAGGCAGTGGCGACCGCGAGCGCCAGGCGGAGTCGGCGGCGCTTGCGCGCGGCGACTGTGCGCGCTCTTCTCGCTGGAGCGCCGCACGCGACCGGCCGAGGCGATGAAGAGCGTGTGGCCGGCGCTGGTCACGCCCACCGTGTTCGACTGCTCGCACCAGCCCGATTGGGACTCATTCCGCCGGCAGGTCGACGAGCACGCTCGGAACGGTTGGCCGATGGAGGGGCCCGGCGCCGTTGCGCTCGAGCAGACGGCCAGGACGCTGGAGAATCGCTGGCGCTACCTGGTGTGCTCCCAGGAGTGCCGCAACAGCGAGGACTTCCGCTGGGGCTACGTGGAGGCAATGGGCGCGGACGTGTGCCACGACTCGCCGCAGTTCGAGAGGTACGTCGTCGTCCACTATCCAGTGTCCTTCGGCCTAGCCCGCCATCACGCCTGGGTCGTCGACAAGAGCCTCAGAGGCCTCTTGGAGTCTCTCGGGAAGCCTCTCGAGGGCATCTCGGAGGCAGTTTGGGGGCCTCTTGTGCATCTTGGAGGGATCTCGGGGCCTCTGGGGGGCCTGTTGGCGATCTTTTGGGGAAAGGGCTCCAAACGTTAGATTGGGCCTTTTAGGGGCCTCTTGGCCGTCTTGGATCGATCTCGGGGGCCTTTGTTGGCCGGCTTGGAGCATCGGAAGCCCGAAAAGACGGGAACGCTAAACCCATTCAAACAGTTACAGTACGGAACATCAAGCAGTTGGTCTTCTTGGGGCGTATGCCCTACAGGGGGGCCCTCTTGGGGCGTCTTGGGGGGCCTCTTCGGGCGTCTGAAGGGCACCTTGGCGATCTTGGGGCGCTCTTGGGCCGACTCGGGGACCTCTTGGCCTGTCTTGGGGGCCTCTTGGGGCCCTCCGGAGCCGTATTGGCGCCATCTGGTTTCTGCGAAAGTCATATGGGGCGCCCCATAAGTCACGCGATCAGCCCCCACAGTCACGCGAGCAGCCCCAAGAAATTTAGGAGTTGGGGACCTGGGCCCCACGAAGAGGATTACAACCCTGGAGGCAAAGGACTCAGAGGGATCCGAGGGCACTCCACTGAGTGCCTACCGCACGGTGGCGGATTTCAACAACCGCAACCTCACCTATCGCAGCGGGGCGGGCTCTGGGGGAAAGTTCTGCTTCTATGGCTACGTCGCCGCGCTCGTGGTCCTGGCCCAGTTCGCGTTCCCCAGGAGCGTCGCGTATGCGCAGCGCTATCTGTACATAGCTCTCGCGATCCTGGGGGACTTTTTTGCATTCGACTGGCTGGATTCTTCTGGGTGGCCGGTCAGGCTGCTGGACATCAACATCCACCTGTCCACCGTGGCCGACGCCTGGCGACCGCTGGCGCCGGGCATGGAGTCGCTGATGTCCCGGCACCCGGGGGAGCGCGGCGCCGGCCCCCTGCAGGCGTTCCTGCGCTGGGAGGGCACGGGCGAGGCGGCGAAGCGCACGCGGCGGCTGTGGTGCCAGCCGCACGAGGGCCAGACCGAGATGGGCATCGAGGGGAACGGGAAAGAATGACATGAACAGAAGAACTCGGAGGTCCGCGCAGATTTCTCGGATCGGCGCTGGACCCCCCGCCCTGGCGCGCGGAGCGCGCCAGGGGCGGCGCCGGAGGCGCCGCCAGGGGGGTCCAGCGCGGATCCGAGAAGTCCGCGCGGACTTCCGAGTTTTTATGTTTTTGCCATTCTTCGTTCCCCTGGCATCGTGCCGAGCCACGAGCTGGTTATATGGCAAGTCTGCCAGCACCCGACCGTGGCCGGAGAGGCCAAGACCATGTTCGAGCGCTTCGAGAGGACCATCGGGGTCCGGGTCCGATTCATTGGGAACTCCATTGGGCACAACGTTTGCGGCAACTACGGGCTCTGTGCATCGCCGGATGTGGAGCGGAAGGTCGTGCAGCACCTGTACGGGTACAGCAAGGGTGGTACGTTCGACGAGGTTTCCCCCGCCTTTGTGGCTGCCTTCAGGCCTCACGTCGCGGCCGCCGATGTCCTCATGTGCACGCAGCCGCCGGCGTGGTGCCGGTTCCTCCTGGCGTTCGCGGACAAGCCCGTGTTCATGTACATCGGCTTGCCGCTGATGTGGGACGTGCACGAGGCGGACCGGATGCCCTGGCTGCGCGAGTTCGCGGCGATGGCCCAGGACGACGGGCACGTGGTCGTGGCCAGCAGCGTCTTCCTGGCGCACGAGGTGCACTGGCAGGCGGGCGTGCTGCCCCCAGTGCAGCGCCTCCTGGGCCTGCACACGGGTGCAGCGCACACGCCCGTCCGCAACGACTCGGTGCTCTTCAGCCGCTTCGGCACGTCCGCTGGGATGTCAGAGTGCGTTGTCAATCGTTTTCTGGGGGCGAACCCGTGGTACCCTCTGCGCTTCGTTCAGCTGGAGGAGATCCTCTTCGAGGAGCACCGCGCCACGCGGGGCGATCCGAGCGTGCTCGCGGGGCGGGAGAGCTGGGCGAATCGGCTGAGCGAGCTGAGGACGCCCGGGATGCCGTACCGTGCGATGGCAGAGCACCGGGCGGCCGTGCTGTTCCCGTACGACGCGGTGATATTCTTGTTCCACGAGCTGTACTCCATGCAGGTGCCGGTCTTCGTCCCCCGGGACCTTTGGCGGTGGCTGTTCGGCCCCCTGACCCTCCCTCGGATGGAGGCGCGCCTGGCGGACGGCCAAGGCGGCCGCGCCGCGGACGCCGTGGCGCCCCCGCCAGGGTCGCCCTTCTTCGCCGAGCCCCGGCGGCCGCTCAACATGGACCAGGCCCTCTACTGGGCCGGGCTCACGGACTGGGCCCTGCTGCCCCACGTGCACTACTTCCGCGGCGCGGCGGAGCTGCTGGAGCGCCTGCTGGACGGGCCCGGCCTGCGCGCGGCCAGCGCGCGCATGAAGACGTTCAACGAGGACCAGGTTCGGCGGCGAAAGCCGCACCCTGCCCTCGCCGCTCAGAGACTCGGGCAACTCGATGGGCGGCTGGGGCATGGTGCGGAGTGCGTCGAGCAAGTGGCGAGTTCCGACCCCACCTTCGCCCCCCATCGATTCGGGCGGATCGATGCCTGGTGTCGGAGGAGAGACATGGCCTAGGCACAAACTTCTGGAGCTCCGCGCGGGTTTCTTGGATCGGGCGCTGGGCCCTCCCTGGCGCCGCCTCCGGCGCCGCCCCTGGCGCGCTCCCCGTGCCAGGGAGCGGGGTCCACTGCCGATCCCAAGAAATTCGCGCGGAGCTCCAAGAAATCATGCTTATGTTTTTCTCGACGTCCAAAGTGGGGTTCCTGTTTTCTCTGGGCACCCCGCGCAGGAACACACAGGAACACACACTACATCATCATCGCTCACTCACCCACTCGCTCACTCACTCACTCACTCACTCATCATCATCACTCATTCACTCAGTCATCACGTCGCCATCACTCACACACACACACACTTATCACAATCAACATCAGTAGCATCATCACCACCTCATCATCATTAACATCTGTAGCATCATCACCATTACTCACTCACTCACTCATTCACTCAGGCGGGAGGCCGTCTGTGAGTGAATTGCGAGGAAGTCTCAGGCGGGAGCCCTCTCCCTGGGGGGCCCGCACTTCATGTTTTTAATCCGAGCGGGTCATCCTCGAACCTGTAACCGTCGTCACTTTTGGGCTCCCGAGGCTTGAATATGGAGGAAGTAGCAAGTGGGAGGCTCGTCTGTGAGTGATTTGTGATGAAGTCTCAGGCGGGAGCCGTCTCCCTATGGGGCCCGCACTTCATGTTTTTAATCCGAGCGGGTCATCCTCGAACCTGTAACTCGTCACTTTTGGGCTCCTGAGGCTTGAATATGGGGGAAGTAGCAGGCGGGAGGCTCGTCTGTGAGTGATTCTTCAGGCTTACGCCACATCCGCCGACCCCTTATGAAGAATCGCGCAGTGGTCTGGTCGCCTCTTTGGGTGGTCTGAGGCCCTTGGGCCATTCTTGGGGCATTCTTGGGTTGTCTTGGGGCCCCTTAGGCCGCCCTGTGGCAGTATTGGGCTGTCTTGGGGCTCTCTTGGGCTGTCATCGGCTTCTCTTGGGCTGTCATGGGGCGCTCTGGGCGTTTTTTTCGGCCGTCTTGGCCGTCGCCATTTGTTGCCGAGGAATGTGGTATGCCCTTGGTGACCTCAGAACTGCTTTGTGGTGTCTTTTGGAACTGTCAGGGGCGGCCGTGGGGTGACCTTCAATAGTTTCAGGCCATGGTCAGAGACCCGCCGAAACGCCCTGCGGAAGCAAGTGACGAGCACGGCGGGAAGCGACGCAAGTTGCGAGGAATCTGACCGCAGGCGGGAGGCTCGTCTGTGAGTGAATTGTGGGGAAGTCTCAGGCGAGAACCCCCTCCCTATGGGGCCCGCATTTCATGTTTTAAATCCGAGCGGGTCATCCTCGAACCTGTAACTGTCGTCACTTTTGGGCTCCCGAGGCTTGAATATGGAGGAGGTATCAGGCGGGAGCCTCGTCTGTGAGTGAATTGTGGGGAAGTCTCAGGCGGGAGCCCCCTCCATACAAGGGCCCGCACTTCATGTTTTTTATCCGAGCGGGTCATCTTCGAACCTGTAACTGTCGTCACTTTTGGGCTCCTGAGGCCTGCATATGGGGGAGGTATCAGGCGGAAGCCTCGTCTGTGAGTGAACTGTGAGGAAGTCTCAGGAGGGAGCCCCCTTCCTAAGCGCTCTTCAGAGGGCGATTCGCCCGACCGATCAGCTGAGGAGGAAGAGGAGGAATAGGAGGTGAGGACGACGACGGCGGCCGGGCGCAGGGGGAAACCCTTGCGTCCGGGCCGGGGGTGGTAACCCTTCTTCGGTCGAAGCGGGGGCAGGGGGAAACTCTTGTCTCCGGGCTGGCGGTGGTAACCCATCGTCAGCCGAATCGAGGGCAGGGGGGGGCCCTTGTCTCCAGGCTGGCGGTGGTAACCCATCGTCAGCCGAATCGGGCGCAGGGGGGAACCCTTGCGTCCTGGCTGGGGGTGGTAACCCATCCTCTGCCGAATCGGGGGCAGGGGCCCGGACTAGCTCGGTGCCTGCGGGGTTGTCCCAACGGCTTGCGGCTCGCGCGGTTGCCCCAATGGCCTGGCCCGCGGGGTTGTCCCAACGGCCGCGCGACGCGGCCATTCGAGAATGCGCCCGCGCTGGCCGAGGCGGCGACGGCGTCGAGGAAAATCGACGCGCGCTCTTGCAATAGACAGGAGAGGAGGTGGTGGGTGACGAAACAAACAAACAGCAGGAGGGCGAGGCAAGGGCAACGCGGGGAGCGGGTGAGGGCCCTGCGCCAGGGCGAGAATGAAAATGACGCAGAGAAGACAATACGGGCGCCTCACTAATCGCGAGGACGACAGTGAAGGTTCTTTCCAGACTACCCGAACGGATTTTCATGTCGGGTTTTCCGTCGGAGTAATTTGCTACCCATATCTTAAGCTGGGGGTCTTGTTACTCTTCATATCCTAGGATGGGGTATTTCTAATGACTCAGACGCCTCCGTACCTCCCCCTTTTCTGGAGAGTCGCTCGCTCATATTCAGACTCGCTCATACCCAGACTTCCCCACACTCGCTCGTCATCAGATTCACTCATATTCTGACTCACGCATATTCAAACTCACCCATGCTCAATGCTGACCGTGATGTAGCAGGCGTGGCACATGGGCACCCCAAGGGGGAACCTCCAGGGGTGGGGACAATCCAGGGTTCGCGCCCGGATTGCGTGGATGTCTCAGCCCGTATGCCCGTTCGCATGCGCAACATCCTCTGCGTCGCAGTAGTTTGTGAGGATGTCTCAGGCGGGGCGCTGGTCGCAACGCCCCATGGGAGAGTCGCCGTTGGATATATCACGGGCCCGTTCGCGCCCAGATTGCGGGGATGTCTCAGTCGGCTAGCTTGTTTCGGACCCCAGACTCGTTTCTGTTCAGAGCAAAATGGGGGGATGTCTCAAGCGGGGCGCTGGCTCCAGCACCCCAGGGGGCCCAGATTGCTGGCATATCTCCGGCGGTTTGGTTGCTTCGGTGCCAAATTCACATAGCTCAACCTCAGGCGATTCGCTGGTCTCAACACTCCCAATGGGAGTCGCCAGGGTGGGGACACTCCAGGATTTGCGCTTAGATTGCGGGGATATCTCAGCTGGTTTGCCTGTGCGCAACATCTTTTGTTTTCGAAGCAATGTGTGAGAAGGTCTCAGACAAGGCGTTGGTTTCAGCACTCTCAAGAGGGAGCCGCCAGGGTAGA
>CAUYUJ010015292.1:168805-171305 GCA_963575745.1 Prorocentrum cordatum
CACCCCCTCTCCGTCTTTGCAGCTTCATCTTTGAAGCCGCTGCAACAGCTTAAAACGAATATGCGTGGCGTTACGGCGAGATCCAAAGTTGGAAAATTACCAGCTCTCCATCCATAGCTTATACAACATGTGAGACGAATGTGCGCGGCGCTACGGTGAGATCCACACATTGAAAACAGCCCCCCTCCATCCGTGAAACTGTTGCAAGTCTCACGCTTGATATTCACAAATGGTGATGAAGTCTCAGGCGAAAAGCCTGGCCCGCCTTACTGACATATCTGGGTGTGCGACAGGAAGGGGTCACTTATAAGGAAAAGAATCAGATGTTGATAATGATGTTGATGCTGCTGCTGCTGCTGCTGCTGCTGATGATGATGATGATGATGCTGATGCTGATGATGATGATGATGATGATGATATGATGATGGTGGTGATGATGATGATGATGATGACAATGGTGACGATTCTGATGATGATAATAGTGATGATGCTGATGATAATGGTGATAATGATGATTAGGATGCTGATGATGGTTATGGTGATTCTGATGATGCTGTTGCTGATGCCGATGCTGATGCTGATGCTGATGCTGCAGCTGCTGCTGATTATGATGATGATGATGATGATGATGATGATGAGGAGGAGGAGGAGGAGGAGGAGGAGGAGGAGGAGGAGGAGGAGAGGGGGAAAGCGGTGAGAGAGTGGGGAGAGCGGGTAGGAGGAGAGGGGAGAGGGAGGAGGAGAGAGGAAGAGAGGAGGAGGGGGAAAGGGGGGAGGAGGTAGAAGAGGGACAAGGAGGGGTAGGAGGGAGGCTTGGAGCGAGGCAGGCCAGGCGGGAGGGAAGGAGGGAGGGAGGGCAAGAGGGAGGGAGGCATGGGGCAGGTCATGCATGCCTAGGCCTCCCAGATGGGGTCCGAGTAGATGGAGTCGGAGGATGGCGCCGCATCACAGATGCACCGCCGATGCGGCTCGAGTTAGGGCCCGATTTTCTCCATGCCGTCGTCACCGAGGCATCGCCGACGTCGCCGATGCATCGCGGATACATCGGCGATGCGGTGCAACCCTCCGATCCCATGTACTCGGACCCCTTCTAGAAGCATAGAAATCTAGCCTGGCGAAGTACCCATATGCAGCTGTGAGTTCCGTCGATGTATGCACTGCTTTCGGAGGAGCTCCCTGGGGCCACGAAATGAGTGAGTGGTGTGCCAAAATGCCACTGGGGCCGTCGGTGGAACCCCCCATTGGGCCACGAAGCGTGTGATGGGTGTGCCAAAATGGGTGCGGCGGGCGAATGCGAACGCAGCCACTTGGGCCGTCAGTGGGGCTCCCCATGGGGCCACGAAACGTGTGAGGGGTGTGCCCAAATGAGTGCGGTGGGCGCGTGCGAACGCTGGCATGTGGGCCTTCAATGGCGCGCCCTATGGGGCCACGAAGCGAGTGAGGGGTGCAAGGGATGGGAGGAGTTCTTGCATTTTTCCCCAAAGCCAGCATTCCTCGCGGTCGTGCGTGGTTAAATCTATCATTTGGTGTGTTGTCGTCTGGTCACAGCGAGTGTTGCCGTTTCGACTCTGCGTGGAAAATCTGTATGCTGGATGCAAGCTGCTAGCCGTGAGCCCGCGCGGGAGACTACATACAACTTGCAATTGCAATCGAAAGGGGAAGCTGTCGACCTGTGCATTGATACTCGTCGACATTGGGTGTCTCATAAAGGCGACTTGGTCAGTGAAGCGCAGCCTGCCGGCCAAGGCCGGCCTGAGGAGGGAACGGTTCCTGGCCCAGAGGCAGGGTGAGAGTGAGCAACGAAGCCGTCGGAGGGAGGAGAGGGGAAGGAGGAGGAGGAGAGGAGGGAGGAGAAGAGAGGAGAGGAGAGGAGAGGAGAGGAGAGGAGAGGAGAGGAGAGGAGAGGAGAGGAGGGAGGAGGGAGGAGAGGGAGGAGGAGGAGGAGAGGAGGGAGGAGGGAGGAGAGGAGGAGACGAAGCCGTCGGAGGGAGGAGGGGGAGGAGGGAGGAGAGGAGAGGAGAGGAGGAGACGCGGGGCGCTGTCTCTCCACAGCGAGGACCCAGCACCACGGGATGCCCGGGGGGAGCCAACAGTTCAGGCGGAGGCCCGTGGCAGATGGGGGCAGGGCAGGGGGCAGGGGCAGCAGAAGCAGAGGAGGGAGAGGGAAGGGGGGCACGAGTCGGCAGGATGGACAGGGAAGAGAGCCAGGGGCGTCGAAGAGGGGGGGAGCACTACAACGCCCAGGTAAAGCGACCAGAAGATGGCGCAAGAGCGCTCCCCGCGCCCCCCAATGTCAATGTTCACCTTCGCGCGCAGGCCGCGGTTTGCAAATGTGGGCGTGCTCTTCCGAAACGACTCGCGCTCCCCCGCGTCGAACGCCCCGAATTTTGAATTCGGGGCGGGGGACTTGGGCCCGCTTCAACACGAATTAGATATGGGCGCTTTTGTTCGAAAACCACGGTAGGGGTTGTGATCATGGCCAGTGGCCATGACATCTTGC
>CAUYUJ010015292.1:173805-193805 GCA_963575745.1 Prorocentrum cordatum
AGGAGATCTTTCCTTTTCCCCCAGCGAGAAGTGGCGATTCGCGCCAGTGCCGTCTGGGAGTGCCTCTGGGATGGCTCATTCCTGGCCGGCGCCGGCGCGAATCGTGACGTGATCAGAGGGGGGGGGGAGGTAGGGGGGGGCAGGGCCGGTCACCGGCGTTATCGCGAACAAGAAAAAATGATGGGCTCTAGGCGGGCGGCGCTAGGGACTTACCCCGCGCCTCGCTGCCACTGCCACGTCTCCTCCGCCTCATTGCCAGCCAGAGGTGCGGCCAGCGGAAGGACGGCGCGCGCATCCCGCGCGCCACGTCCCTCCGCCACGCCCCCTCGCTACCAGCCAGGGCCACGGACTGGGACCTTCAAAAAAGGGCTTGGCTTCTGTGACAGACTCGGGAGAACTGGCGCCGAGGGCTCAGGAGCGGAAGGCGTGACTACCACTGCGGACCTTCTCGGAGAAGCCGAGGGCAGCCCGAAGAATTGGAACCAGAAGATGAGACGACGTCAGCCATATGTCTTTGAAGTAAAGGGGGGGCGGCTCCGTCGGTGGAAGCCGGCCTAAGCAGGGAAGGCCCTGCTGAGATATGTCCCAGGGGTCCCAGAGTGTGCTTCTTGGAGGCGGCGCATTATCCGAGCTTTGCCCGCTCGCCCCGTCGCTGCCCTTTCTCGGCAGCGCAAACGGGGGGCAGGGCGATCGGGGCGGCAGTCTGCAGGCCTGCACGGGACGAAGGTGATACAAAAGTCCCAGAGCCGTCTAAAAGGTCGTTCTGGAGTGCTCTGGGATGGCCGTTGCTTGCGCCCGACATATCCTCCAGCTTCGCCGGCTCTCAGAGATTTCCTGTTATCCGACCTTCTGTTGTGTTCATGCAGCTTTCGTCCTATTTCTAAGAGTGCGATCCAACTCTCAGAAGCCTTCCTGACTTTTGATCATGCTTCTCAGAAGCCCACCCAGTGGCCTGCGGCGCTTCCCACCACCGTGCTCGAGCCGCTTGGAGGCCTCTGGTGCGCCCCTTGGCGGCGTCTTGGGGGCCTCTTGGGGGTGTTCTGCTCGACTTGGGCGGGGAAGGTCCTGGACACACGGCCTGGCGCACCCTCTGGAGCCCAAGTCGTCGAACCAACCTGAAACATTTAATGCTTCTGAGAAGACCCGGTGCGCGCGCCGCCGGCATTCTCCGCCTCACCGCGGCGTGAGGCCTGACGCGACGAGGACTGCGCGCTGCCCCGTCTCCGCCGCTCGCCACGCCGCGGGCCCCCATCCCCGCTTTCTGAGGCTGGCGCCTCAGTCTCTGGAGGTTTGGGATCCCTTCCCAGGTCTGCTGGGCCATCTTGGGTTTGCTTCGAGGCCTTAGATGCCCAGCGAGAGCGAAAAAGCGAGAAGGCCAGGGTCATCGAAAGTTCTGGTTTTTCAGGTGGCACTTTCGTCATCTCGGAAGCATCTGTGACAGGCTCCGGCCGAGCCGTCTCGTTTCGGTTTTTTGGAGACTCCTGGATGGTTCCTTGGGGGTATCTTGGAGGCTTCTTGGGGCCTTTTGGAGCAATATTGGAGCATCTGGAGTGACTTGCGGATAGTTCGGGCTCATTTTTGCCCATCTCGGAGCTTTTTTTGGTGCTTCGCTTTTGGCCGTCTTGTTGCATCCACAGACGCCTTTGGGCCGTCAGGGGGTCCTCTGTAGGTCATCTTGGGTATTGGCATTGGGCGTTTCTCGGGCCACTCATGTGCCTTCATAGGGCTATCTCAAGTGCCCCTGAGGCTCATTTGACGCAGAAAGCTTGGGAAGCGAAGACACAAAAGTATTTGATATTAATTATCGATGAGTTAAGTTGTCTCGGGCATATATTGGAGCCTCCTGGTGCGCTTTCTAGGTTGTTTTCGCGAATATGATGCCACTTGAACCCATCATTCAGTGTTCATTGAGGCGCAGCCCAGTTGGTTCAAATCACTCATGCAGTTGAAGTTTCATTTGGATCAGACGTCAGGTATATCAGTTTCATGTGACCGCTATATCATCGTCGCTAATTTGGTGCCCTCACGCCAATGAATGGGGCGATGAACTTACTGCATTGTGTGAGAGGTGGGACAATTCTATACGCATCCACCGCCTTACACTTACAAGTGCGTCTTAACGTCGAGAGCATCGATACAATTGACACCCTTTTGCAAACGTCCCGAGCGAAGGCCTTACGGCCAGCTGGTGACGCCGACCCTGAAGGTGGGACCCCCCCCCAGGACCCCTTCTGGCGACCCAACCGGGATCCGCTGAGACCCAGGAGGGGGGGCGGTATTCTGACCCAGGACCCACACTCCTCACTTCTTCCATTCCCCCCCTCCCCCCGCGGCAGGGAAAGGATAAAGGGAAGGGATTCGACTTAACTACGACGTCACTTCTCCTTATTCCTCAATTTCATTGGGACTGACGGCGACGACGACAACTCAAGCGGAAAAGCGTCTCACACACGCCGAAGGGTCGGCGGATTGTGCCAGATAGTGCCAATAGCTGTGCACTCGAGGAATGCTTGGATGATTGTTACTTCACAGTTCTTGCGCTCCTAAGCCCGTCCGAATACGAAAAGAAGTCCCGTGGAGCCCTCCAGGCATTCGGGAAGCGACCGAACATCGATTTGTTCGGAGCCACTGCGGCTTCTTCGGCGTGTCCTGGGAACGCTCCTTATTTCCTCAAAGGACTTTCGCGCGTGGAAAAAACATCATTCCCTCCCCACTCATGCGCACACGCGTGCAAGCGCATCGGGCGAACGCGGTGCCAGCAAGCACCATGGATAGCAGAAAAATGAGCCGGTCGCCCGTCCAGGCCTCGAGCTCCCCTTTGCTGAATCAAGCGATGATAAGACGGTGGCCACCTGCAGATGCATTGGCGGACGATGGTCAAACGTTGGCGATACGATTAATCGCCAAACAAGTCTAACGAGGGGTCATATCCCATCAATGCGGCGCCACTTCTAAGAAGTCTGGCATGACGAACTTTTTTGCACAGCGTCTGATCGCTGCTTCTTTCCCTCGACATGGACGTAACGCACTCCGACTCAAACCTTTCTGGGCGGCACCGCACCTACCCCAGCATGGGCTTGAGCATGCGTGTCCAGCGTTGCTCGGCACACTATTTGTGAAACTTTGTCAGCGCTACCCTGCACTATTTGTGAAACGTCGTCGTGCCGATGTTCTCAGTTGCTGTTCATCTAACTATTTCACTCGTACTTCGTGCCATCCTTGGCGGCGGCGGATGGCGATGTCGTTGGCGATGGTCTTTACCGCGGCCACGTGCAACATTTTTTTGTTCTTCTTGGACAACACGATGCTTGACACTTACGCGGCGTGGTGTTCATTGCTCCCTTTCTGCGTCATGATGGAAACATTTGTTTCCAAACGGTGCTTGCACTCAGGGTGTCTTATTTGTTTTCCAAGGTAACTGAGACTGAGTGCCGGTCCGGCCAGCTCGTTGACGCCCGTCGACGCCCGTCGCCGCCGTTGCTAAGAGCGTGTTTCTTCATTGTTTGGGGCATGACGGGCGTCATGGCACTCGCCCCCCCCCCCCCTTATGACGTCACGCTCCCCCCCCAGTGCGCTCTGGGCTCGGCCGCCGTGCGCATGGGGATCCGCATATGCATCCGTTTAGGAATCCGCATAGGAGTCTGGTCCGCAGTTGTCGTCGTCGTCGTCGTCGTCGTCGTCGTCGTCGTCGTCGTCGTCGTCGTCGTCGTTGTCCTCGTCGCTCGTCGCTCGTCGCTCGTCGCTCGTCGCTCGTCGCTCATCGTCGTCGTGCGCGCGGACGCGGCTGGAGCCTCTTTTTTGTTCCGGGCCGATGACCGCAATCATCTGTGGGGGGTGGAGGGGGCCGATGACGTCACGTTTCGTGCCGGCGCCTTCTGGGAAATGACCGAGGACGGGTAGCAGCAGCATCTAGCAGCATCTAAGTGGCGATTTGCCCCACAGCGCTTGTGTACATCAGTGCCAGCGTGCACCACAGCGCCAGTGTACACCACACCGCTTATGTTCACCACAGCAGCCGCGTGCAACACACCGCCAGTGTGTGCCACAGTGCCTGCGGGAACCACAGCGCTTACACCCACCACAGCGCCTGCGTACACCACATCAGCCGTGTGCAACACAGCACCCACCAGTGTACACCACAATGCCTGCGTGCACTACAGCGCCTGTGTACACCACGGCGACTGTGTGCACCACAGCAACCGTGTGCAACAGAGCGGCACTGCTGCATACAGAATTTTAGAAGGAATCCTTATGACAAAATGGAGTGCCTGTGGATTCCACAGCAAAGAATTGTTTTCTATAGGATTTGGAGGGGAATCCTTATGGAAATAGGAGCACCGCTGGAATCTACGAGTCCTCCCGAGTCCGCGCGCATCATCCTACCTCCTCCCATCTGCGTCCAGGGGCCTCCAGCAAAATTGGCCGTCCGAGAACCAAGTGGACTGATTGAATAGACCATTATGCGGTGCACGCAGAGATGCGCACGTGCGCTGTTATGCCGACCCGCACGACAGGGGGGAAGGGTGAGGGAGGTGGAGGAGGAGGAGGAGGAGGAGGAGGAGGAGGAGGAGGAGGTGGAGGTGGAGGAAGGAAGAGAGAGGAGGGAAGAACGTCGCATTCTATTATCAGCTTTTCCTTGGCGTGGCGTATAGCTGTCCGCAACAGATCCTCACATATATGCTCCTCCTATCTGTCTTGTGCACGCAGGCACTGTGGCGTACACCAGCGTTGCATTGCACGCAGATGCTGTGGTGTAGACAGGCGCCATGGTGTGCACAGGCTCTGCGGTGCACGCAAGCATGCTGTGTTGCACATGATTACCGCGGCGTGCGCCCGGCTCGCCGCCGCCCGTCGCCGCCGTCGCCGCTAGACTGCTTTGCAGTGCAATCGCATCGCATTTCATTCCATTGCGCTGTATTGCAGTGCATTGCTTTGCATTGTTTTACCTTGCATTGCATTGCATTGCTTTGTGTTGCTTTGTATCGCTTCGCATTGGTTTGCATTGTTTCGCATTGCCCTGCGTTGATTTGAGCTACAATCGCATCGCGATCGCAGTGCAATCGTGTTGCAGTCGAATTGCAATTGCATTTCGTTGCTTTGCTTGGTTTTCACTGGTTTGTACTACTTTATAGTACTTAGCATTATGTTGCATTGCGATCGCATTGCAATTGCACTGCAACCGCATCGCAACAGCGTCGCATTAGCACTGCAGTCACATTGCAGTCGCATTGCCTTGCATTAAGTTACATTGCTTGTTTTGCATCGCAATTCGTTGCATTGCTCTTCATTGCTTTGCATCGCTTGAGAGTGCTTTGCATGTTGTTCCATTGTTTTGCATTGCTTTGCACGGCTTTGCGTTGCTTTGGACCAGATAGATGGCACCACATGGATTGCACCACATTGATTGGACCACCTTGATTGCACCGCATAGAGTGCAAGAAACCACTTTGGTGTCCACGGTGGCAAAAATCTTATGGCGACTTAGGATGGAACAGCACGAACAAGAGGTACTTATCACAATGGCATCTGCCTTCGGTGTTGGGGATGGTGGGGAAGGGCTGAAGGTCTTATGGCTGCTCAGATTCCAGAGGGCTGCTTCCCATGTTGCTCTATCAGATATTCGCGCATTTCACCTACATAAAGCTGCAGGGTAATCTTGTTGACCGTCGGACGCACCTCGCTTACGCATGGCCACAGGTTACACAATCTCGTATAATCCAAGCACTCTGCTACAGTCAGCTAACCAAAGTGCCAGAGTCCTGTGCAGCTTGCCAGCATGATACATCACGCTGATGATGGTGTTGCCTGAAACCCGTTACGTTAGCTAGGTGTTGTTCGTATCGTTTGTTGCAGGCTTAGCTGCGGAGGTTTCTGTGCATTCGGTGTCGCGAAATATTAATATACTCCGACTTGCTGCGTTGCGTGAAGCGAGAACGCCTAGCATGGCAAGTTACTTTCTCATGCTATCATTGATTTGCCATGACTTCTTTGGACGTCAGAGCGCGACATCTGATCTCCTGGCGCGAGAGTCAATTAGGCGCTCAATATCTCGTCGACGCCTCGCGTCACGGCTCAGCTCCCACCCGGAAACGCACACACACAGCCACACGCACACACGCATTTGGGCGTCGCGGCCCGCGCCGAGCCACAAGCCGCTCGAAGGTCACCGCGGGCGCGCTCGCGCCAGCAAAGACAGAGAGTGAGGACTCACACGATGCGGCACGGGCAAGAAGCCGGCCAGAAGTAGGACGGCCAGGGGCCAGCAGCACAAAAGCGAAAGGGGAACGAGGGGAACGAAAAGGGAAACGAGGAGCGAGGAGGGGAACGAGGAGCGAGGGGCGACGAGGGGGGGAACGAGGAGCGAGGAGCGAAAAGGGGAACGAGGAGCGAGGAGGGGAGCGAGGAGCGAGGAGCGACAGCGAACCGCCAGGGGAGAGACGGGCGGACGGGCGCGAGGGACAGCGGGCCGATCGGCGGAAAAAAGGGGAGCCGAGGGGAAGGGAGGAGAGCACCACACACACACACACGCACACACACACACACACACACACACACACACACTGTTTTTTCGTCAGCGGCGAGGCGGCGAAATCCGCTCCGGCGAGAAGCCAGCTAGGGGCACTGAGCAGCGAACTGGCCGGCGAGCAAAAAGAGGGAAGTGGGACGGCCGAGATGAAGAAGGGACGCTCAGACGCCGAAGATTTCGACGAGGACACACACACACACACCACAAGGGCAATGCAAGGCACGAAGAGGGAAGGAGGAGCCAGCCGAGGACGGAGGCGCAGAGAGGGCACAGGATGCACAACGCACGCGAACGCAGGGGGGAGGAAGGCGGGGGACGACCGAGCGGCCAGAGGCACGCCGGGTGGGCAACGCGTCGAGCAGAGGGGGGCCGAGCCTCCAGAGGGGGGGGGCAGCGGGGGGGGGGAGGGGAAAAAACACACAGACACAACTAATCGTCGATTCCTAGGAAAATATGGGAAAACATGGGAAGTGGGGGGGGAAGACAAAAACCCAGAAAATATGCGAAAATATGGGGAATCCTTTTATTTGTGTGTATTTATTTGTGTGTCCCAGTTCCCCTTCAGGGGGGGCGGTGGAGGGGGGGGCGACACGACCGACGGGAGGAGGACGAGCAGGGCCCGGAGAAGGAGAAGGCCAGGAGTTGCATGCCGCCCTGGCCGGTCGCGCACGGGGAAGTCGAGAGGGGGCAGGCGGATGGCCCCCCGGCGAGGGGCGTAGAGGCAGGCGGATTGCCCCTCGCCAAGGGGTGCTGGTGTGGCAGGATCATCATATTAATACTCATAATCAGAATCATGATTATGAATACGAATGCGACTGCTATTTATATGAATGCGAATGCGAATATCATTACTAAGAATATGGATTGTAATACGAAGGCGAATGCGAATAATAACGATGATGATGTTAATAGTAATCGCTGATCAATACAATACTATTACTATTAATAACATGAGTACTAACAAGAGTGCTCATAATACGAATAAGAAGAGGAAGAAGAGGAAGAAGAGGAACAAGAGGAGGAAACAGCAACCGGCAGGTCACCAAACATCTCGACCGCACGCTGCCCTCGCCCCTGAGCAGCGCCAGGAGGCTCGCGCCCGGCGAGCCGTGCCACCCGACCACTTTCGAGCTGCGCCCTCAGATACCGACGAGGCCCCCCTGGTTGTCACCACCCACCAAACCACCCCAACCCAACCCGAAGGCCCAAATTTATCCTCGATTTCCAGTGGGGGGGGGGGTCGGGGAACGTTGAAAAAACACATGGTATCCGTACCCCCCCCAACCCGAAATTCGGGTCAAATTCGGGTCTTCGGGTTGGGTTGGGGTGGTCTGGTAGGTAGTCAGGTTGTGCCGCCCCAGTCGGCATCCGTGGGGCATCCCTTCCCAAGCGAGACAGCCCAACCCCGCGGACGCCTGGGCGGGGGACCCTGGCTAAGGGCTCCCACGAGGGCGCGAAGTTATTCGCGCTTCGCGCTTCGCGGTCCTCGTTCCTTCTCCCCCTCCTCCTCGTCCTCCTTTTCTCCCTTTGGGGGGGCGGCGCGAGGGCGCGAAGTTATTCGCGCTTCGCGCAGCGCGAAGCGCGAAGTTGGGAGCCCTAGGAAGAGCGGGTGGGGCACCCCAGCGAGCCGCCCATAGCCGCCCGCAGGCGGCCCGCGCCCCGCACGCACCGCCAGGGCGGGGCACCCTGGCCGTGGAGAGAAAGGGTGGGTAAGCAAGACGTTCGGCGAGAGAGGGGGGGGATGCCCCAGGAGGAGAGGGAGGAGCAGGAGCAGGAGGAGGAGGAGGAGGAGGAGGAGGAGGAGGAGGAGGAGGGGGGAGGGGGGAGGAGGGAGGAGGGAGGAGGAGAGCCAGAAGTTGTAAAGCCGCCATGGCCAGCGGAGCAAGGGGAAGATGAAAGAGGGCACTGCGGATGGCCCCCGCCAAGGGGTGTAAAGAAGCAGAAAAACGCACCGTCCTCATCCCTGCGCGGCGCCACGCAGCTGACACCTCACGAGCCATGCCACCAGACAATTTTACAGCTGTGTCCTTGGCAGAACGAGCGGCGAGAGGACCCCCCCGGCGGACGACGACAGCGACGGCGAAGACACGACGGAGAGGACGGACCGCGCGGCACGACATCCGGAACGGTGAACCCGCGGAGGGACGCCCAGACCGAGCGGAGGGCTGCGCATTACGCGACCCCCTTGCAAAGCGGACCCCGCTTTGTGGGCTGTCCCAGGCGCGGGGGCTTGAGCTCCGAAGGCCCGCGGGGGCTTGAGCTCCGAAGGCCCGGTGCTCCCCGCCTGCGCCAGAGGGCGCGTTGGCCCGACACCCCGTTGGCGGGGGTGCCCCTTCGGAGCAGACGCACAGACACGCACAGACACACACACACACACACACGCACAGACACAGACACCGACATAGACACTGACACAGACACAGACACAGACACACGCACACTCAAAAGTTCTCGTGAGGTACACTGTCACATGGAGGGGGAAGGCAACGGGGAGGGAGGAGGAAAAAGGAGAACATGACGGAAGCAGGGAGAGGGTAGGAAGGAGGATGTTGTCCGATTCCCATCCCGAATGGCTCCTCGAGCACTCTCGAAGGGGAGAAGTAGGGTTACGTCGGGCGTGTCCTCTACATGAGGCGTATTCAAAAATAGTCAAACATTAGTCTGGGTACGATTTTTCGACAACGTTTGACCCTTTTTTAAATCTGTTTTCACTATTTTTGATTTTCCCTCCCAAGTCCGCCTGTGGGAGGACATGCCCGACCTAAAAGTAGGGTGGAGAATTTGGATTGGAGGGCGGCGCATGCAACCATGGCGCAAAATGGAGGGCAGGAGGATCCGCGCTGCTCGGCGTGAGTTCTCCCGCGCCAAATCCGCGACGTCCCGAGGGAAGCATTGGCTGTGGCAGGTTCGCGTCTCGACGCTGAGGCGACGCCCGCGCGGGGACCACGGACAAGACGGCCCGCGGCGCGAAACCCACACGAAAGTGATCGTTTTCTTATTCGTTGTTTTGCCGATCGGCGCGGGCCTGGACCCCCCCCCCTCCCCCTCCCCCGTGGAGTAGATCTTGGCTGTTTTTGGCGCCTGTTTCGAGCAGGTGGAGCCTCCCCGATAGGACGCGCTGCTGAAAACAGTCGCATGAAGCAGAGGTCCTGAGCCAGACCCCCCCCTCCCCCCGCCTTTCTGCCCAACGTCGAAACGCCGAAGAAGAACGCTCACACACGTGGGGGCGATGGCCTCCTGGGGATCCTCCGAGGGCGGAGATGTCCGTCAAGGCTGAGCTGTTGCCACACAGTGTCAGAGATCAGGGCCGTCGTCGCGGCGGGAGCGTGCGGTACCCAGCGCTGGCTTCGATTGGTGTTTGGCGCGCCCAGAGGCCGCGAGTCGCCTCGCTCCGCGGCCGTCGCAGCCGCCGCCGCCCTCGCGCGCTCCCGGGCCCGTCAGGCCTTCGACCCGCGGAAGTTGACGGCCGCCGACGTGGTGGCGTTCTATTTCTCGGCGCGTCCCGCGGCGTCGCCCTATTCCTCGGCCTCCCTCGCCACCTTCTTGCTCCATGTCCTGCCCTCGTGGGTAGCTCCTCCCGCTTGCGTCCCCAGACGTGTCGGGCAGGGAGGGCTGGGCGTTTCGCTCGAGGCTTCCAAACCATAGATGGCCCCGAGGCTTGAGGTTCGCAACAGTTGCACGGACGGATGGGGGGTCGTTCTCAGACAGGGTTCTCATGTTCGCGCCGCGCACATTCGCCCCGAAGGTGTGCAACGGCTGCGAGGATGGAGGGGCGCCGGGTCAAAATTGTGTTCCCGCCGTGGCGCCACGCACATTCGTCTTGAAGGTGTGCAGCAGCTTCAAGGATGGAAGGGGGATGGTTTTCAAAATGGGGCTCCCGCCTGAGTGCCGCTTACGTCCTTTGTTTGGAAGCGCGCGCATGATTCACATATGGAGTGGGGGGGGTGTTCAAAATGGGGCGCTCGCTTCAGCGCCGCGCAAGCTCGTCTTGAAAGCTTGTGACTACTTCAAGGATGGAGGACCGTTCCTTCTCAAAACGGGGTTCTCGCCGTAGCGCCGCATGCATTCGTTTAAAAGCATTGCAGCCGTCACTCTGATGAGGAATTCTATAATTTTCTAGAACAGAGCAGTTCATTCTCAAATCGGATGTCTCGCTTGAGACCTCTGGAAATTCATGGCTACAGGTGCAAGCGTGTGCTAGAGTTACACAGATGGGGGCGGTCCTTTCCCAAAACGGTGATCTCGTGGATCTATGTCATACTGGCTGTTCGTATTCCTTGACTCTCGCCAGAAGGATGCAAGGCAGCTCCAGTTCAAAACGGAGCTCAGACCTGACTGGCAGGTCCGTTCTCAGAGTGTTGGTCTTTCCAGGGGGCGCTTCTTGGAGCAAAAAGGAAGGCTTGTCAGGACTTGGAGGAGAGGATTTGGGACGGGAGGGTGTATCGTAGCATCGTTGATGCGTCTTGGGTGTACTCTGGTCCTCCTCCTTGTCCTCCTCATCCTCTGCCTCCTCCCTGCCTGCCTTTCCGCCTCCTGCCCTCTTGCTCCGCCTGCTCTTTCTCCTCGTCGTCATCCTCCTCCTGATCCTCCTTTTCCTCTCTCCTCATCCTCCTACTCCTCCTTCTCATTATCTCTTCTCCTCATTCTTCTCGTCCTCCTCCTCCTCCTCCTTCTCCTTCTCTCCTTATGCTCCCATTTACTCCTCATGACTCATGATCCTCCTTCTCATTTCTCCTCCTCCTCCTCTTTATCCCTCCTCCCTCCTTCTCTTCCTCCTCCTCCTCCTCCTCATCCTCCTCTTCCTCTTCCTCCTCTTCTCCTCATCCCTCCTTTTCTTTGTTATTACCCTCGTCGTCCTTTCCTCCTCCCGGTCGAACTATCCTCGTAGCTCTTATCCTGAGAGGCGCACCGTTTGGATGCTTTTTGATAGCTCTACCCTGCACATACTTACTGGAGGAGCTTCCCCTGAAGGCAACCTCGTAAATGCTCCTGTTCCTCGGCAAGTCTTCCGCCGGAGACTCCCTCGCAACGATATGCCTTCACATAGTTCCCGTCGGAGCCGCGCGTACGCTTGTGGGCAGGCCCACGATTGGTCAATCCATCTTCCCATCGTCCCCCATCCACCTCCCTCCGCCCTCTTCAAATGTTAGCCCCCCTCCTATCTTCTCATCCTCTTTCGTCATCGTGTTCCCCTCCTGCTTGTAGGACTCCCCCTTCGACCTCCCTGTCCCCATTCTTTTCCTCCTCCTCCTCCTCCTCGTTTCTTTCTCCCTCTCCTCGTTTCCTCGTCCGCGTCTTTATCTTCATCGTCGCCTCTTGGAGGCCTTCGCAAGCTCTCCAAGGGGGTGTCCGTTGCGGGGTCTCTTTGGAGCCTTCTTGAGCTCGGGGGTCATTGGGTCACCGGGGGGGGACCTGGCTCCCGTCTCGCGGGTTTCGTGGTTGTCTGGGGTTGTCTTAGGCCGGTCTTTGTCCGTTCTGAGCGGGTCTTGGCTGGGGAAGGTTTCTGGGCCGCCTTGGGATATATTGCGAAGGCCTGACGGCCGGTGCCGCCGACCCTGTTCGCAATGCGCAGCAAGAGATTACGAGGTTGCTCAAGGTCGGCTTGGCTGGAGCCCAGGGGAAGAGGAGTCCCAGGGGGGGGCGTCGTATCTGACCCGGGGGGGGGGTCGCTACCCCCCCCCCCCTCCCGGCGGGGGAGGGATCAAAGGGAAGGGGCTTCCCTTCGACTCAATTACGAGGTTGCTCAAGGTCGGCTTGGCTGGAGCCCAGGGGAAGAGGAGTCCCAGGGGGGGGCGTCGTATCTGACCCGGGGGGGGGGTCGCTACCCCCCCCCCCCTCCCGGCGGGGGAGGGATCAAAGGGAAGGGGCTTCCCTTCGACTCAATTACGAGGTTGCTCAAGGTCGGCTTGGCTGGAGCCCAGGGGAAGAGGAGTCCCAGGGGGGGGCGTCGTATCTGACCCGGGGGGGGGGTCGACACCCCCCCCCCCCTCCCGGCGGGGGAGGGATCAAAGGGAAGGGGCTTCCCTTCGACTCAATTACGAGGTTGCTCAAGGTCGGCTTGGCTGGAGCCCAGGGGAAGAGGAGTCCCAGGGGGGGGCGTCGTATCTGACCCGGGGGGGGGGTCGACACCCCCCCCCCCCTCCCGGCGGGGGAGGGATCAAAGGGAAGGGGCTTCCCTTCGACTCAATTACGAGGTTGCTCAAGGTCGGCTTGGCTGGAGCCCAGGGGAAGAGGAGTCCCAGGGGGGGCGTCGTATCTGACCCGGGGGGGGGGTCGACACCCCCCCCCCCCCTCCCGGCGGGGGAGGGATCAAAGGGAAGGGGCTTCCCTTCGACTCAATTACGAGGTTGCTCAAGGTCGGCTTGGCTGGAGCCCAGGGGTTGCTCAAGGTCGGCTTGGCTGGAGCCCAGGGGAAGAGGAGTCCCAGGGGGGGGCGTCGTATCTGACCCGGGGGGGGGGTCGACACCCCCCCCCCCCCTCCCGGCGGGGGAGGGATCAAAGGGAAGGGGCTTCCCTTCGACTCAATTACGAGGTTGCTCAAGGTCGGCTTGGCTGGAGCCCAGGGGAAGAGGAGTCCCAGGGGGGGGCGTCGTATCTGACCCGGGGGGGGGGGTCGACCCCCCCCCCCCCCCCCGGGGGAGGGATAAGGGAAGGGGCTTCCCTTCGACTCAATTACGAGGTTGCTCAAGGTCGGCTTGGCTGGAGCCCAGGGGAAGAGGAGTCCCAGGGGGGGCGTCGTATCTGACCCGGGGGGGGGTCGACACCCCCCCCCCCCTCCCGGCGGGGGAGGGATCAAAGGGAAGGGGCTTCCCTTCGACTCAATTACGAGGTTGCTCAAGGTCGGCTTGGCTGGAGCCCAGGGGAAGAGGAGTCCCAGGGGGGGGCGTCGTATCTGACCCGGGGGGGGGGTCGACACCCCCCCCCCCTCCCGGCGGGGGAGGGATCAAAGGGAAGGGGCTTCCCTTCGACTCAATTACGAGGTTGCTCAAGGTCGGCTTGGCTGGAGCCCAGGGGAAGAGGTCTCCCAGGGAAAGGGAAGGACAGAGACGACGAGTACAAAGAATGACGGAGATGACGGCTCGAACGGAAAAGCCCCTCACACACGCCGACAGGGTCGGCGGATTCGGGCTTCCGTTCTGAGCGGGTCTTGGCTGGGGAAGGTTTCTGGGCCGCCTTGGGATATATTCGGGCTCTACGGGGGGCTTTCTGAACCGCTGGGGTATCGTCTGAGGTGACCTCAAGGCCGTCCATGGGTGAACTCGAACAATTTAGCGTTCCAGGGTGGCAAAGCATACACAAAGTATACATGCATACATACATACACATACACAAACATACATACATCCATGCACACATACATACATGAATACATACACGTACATACATATATACATACATACATACATACATACATACATACATACATACATACATACATACATGCATGCATACATACATACATACATACATACGTGCATGCATGCATGCATGCATGCATGCATGCATGCATGCATACGTACATCCATGATACAGCCATACATGCCTGCATCCACACACACAAACATGCTTACATACATACGTGAGTATATACATGACAATGTATGCGTATTCATATGCAATTACATCTACATAAATGTAAACATCGACATGCGCATATACATGTATACACCGACCTGTCTACCTACCGACCTACCTACCTACCTACATGCATACATGCATACACACATACTTACATACATACACACAACCCGTCTACCTCGCCCATACATTCACGCATGCATGCATGCATGCATACATACATACTCACATGCATGCATGCATGCATGCATGCGTACACATTTACATATACAAACACATACACACACACCCACTGTTATGTGGTGTATATATATGTATACGTTTGTTTTCATGTGGGCGCGTGGATTTGTTTCGCGGAATCGAGCGGATCGAGGTTTGGCAGCGCGCGTTGAATTGTGCGTGGATGTCAGCTGCTGCCGTAGGTCATTTAAAGCTTGTTCGATTTCTGTTCTCCAACTGGAAGCGCTCAATGTACTGATGCGGGGACCGAGGTGTTCGAGCTGCGCGAAAGGAAGAAGTCTCAGAGTCAAGGCCAGAGCAGCGTTGGAAGATTCGCGCCGGGATCACGGCGGTCGCGGGAGAGGGTCGGAGCAAACGCGGCGCCGTCCCGGGTCGAGTCGGAGGCGTCGGAACGACGTCGCGGCAAAGTAAGGATCGCAGCGGGGCAACGGTCTTGGGATGTCCAGACGAGAAGCTCCAAACCAAGATGTCGCTGCACATGTTGAAAAAATACATCGCCTCTCTTGCTCGCCGCCGGTCTCGCGGGGGGACAAGGCTTCGTCGTCGTCGTCGTTGTCGTCGTCGTCTTCGTCGTCGCCAAGAAGACAGGCATCCACGGCCACTGGAGCATCAAAACTGTTTTTGTTCAATGCCGCGAGGGACCTCTCGCTTCTCGTCCGCCCAGAAACGCGCATCCAGGGCCACCGGAGCGTCAATTGTTCCCAGTCCTCCGCGCTGGGTTCTCGTTTTGAACGGAGCACTGCGGTCCTCAACCCAACCCGTCCTCTCCTACTCGTCCTCCTCCTGTCTCCTTCTCCCCCTCATGCTTCCTGCCTTATTCCCAACCCTCCGTGTTGGATTTTCGTTTTGAATGCAGCACTGTGGTCGCCTTCCTCTCCTCTCCTCTCCTCTCCTCTCCTCTCCTCTCCTCTCCTCTCCTCTCCTCTCCTCTCCTCTCCTCTCCTCCCTCCGTCCTCCTTCTCCACCTCGTCCTCCTCCTGCTTCTCGCTTTCTGCTGTCCTCCTCGTCTTCTACCTCCGGGGTCCTTGGGGGGGGCTGCGAACTGCGGTACTGCCGCCACTTTCGTGGGCTCCTGGCAGGTCCAGCGGAGTGGGAGTGGCAAACGGACGGTCATGAGTCCTCGCGGGCCGCTCGGGGGGCTGCGAACTGCGCTAACATCGCCACTTTCGTGAGCTCCTGGGAGGTCCAATGGGATGGAAGTGTAAACGATTCGCGTTGAGACACCACGGCTTCCTGGGGGGTTACGGAATGCGCAACCGTCGCCACTATCGTGGGCTCTTGGAAGGCCAACGGAGTGGAGTTGTAAACAGACTGCGTTGAGACCTCGCGGGTCCATTGCGGGGTTGCGAACTGCGCAACCGTCGCCACTCCCGTGGATTCTTAGGTGGTCCAGCGGATTGGGGTTGCAAACAGATCGCGTTAACACTCCTGGGAGGTCCAGCGGAGTGGAGTGGTAAACTGATCGCGTTAAGACCTCGCGGGTCCTTAGGGGGACTGCGAACTGCACAGCTATTGCCAGTTCCGTGGGCTCCTGGGAGGCCCAGCGGAGTGGAAGTGGTAAACGGACCCCGTCGAGACCTCGCGGATCCTTCGGGGGTTGCGAACTGCGCGACCGTTGCCATTTTCGTGGGCTCCTGGGAGGTCCAGCGGGGTGGAGTTCTATATAGACAGATCGCGTTGAGACCTCGCGGGTACTCAGGGGAGCCACTTTCATGCGCTCCTAGGAAGTCCAGCGGAGTGGAGTTGTAAACAGATCGCGTTGAGATCTTGCGTGTCCTTAGGGGGGCTGCGAGCTGCACAATTGTTGCCACTTCCGTGGGCTCCTGGGAGGCCCAGCGGAGTGGAAGTGGTAAACGGACCCCGTCGGGACCTCGCGGGCCCCTGGGGGGTGCGACCTGCGCAACCCTTACCATGTTCGTGCGCTCCTTGGAGGTCCAGTCCAGCGGAGTGAAGTGGTAAACGGACCGCCCTGAGACCTCGCGGATCCTTGGGGGGCTGCGAATTGCGCAACCGTCATTACGTTCGGGGGCTCTTGGGAAATCCAGCGGGGTGAAGATGTAAAACAGACCGTGTTGAGACCTCGCGGGTCCGTGGGGGGCTGCGAACTGCGCAACCCTCGCCACTTTCATGCGTTCCTGGGGGGTCCAGCGGGGGGGGGGCTGTCCCGCGGACCCCGTCGAGACCTCAAGGGTCCACTGGGGGGGGCTGCGAAGTGCGCCCTTGTCTCCCTGAAGGCCCAGCGGAGGGGGCTGTCCCGCGGACCCCGTCCAGACCTCGCGGCCCTTTTTGAGGGGGGCTGCACATTGTGCAGCGGTCGCCACTTTCGTGGGCTCCCGTGAGGCCCAGCGGAGTGGGGTGTCGCGCGGACGCTGCCGAGCCCCTCGTAGGGTCGTCTTGGGCCGTCTTGGGCGCCTCTTGGGCCTTCCTTGGGCCTTCTGGAGCCATCTTGGGTTGGGGCTCTCCTGGGGCGATCTTGGAGACCTCTGGGGCCGCCTTGGACGCTTCGAAGAGCAAAACAACGAATTTGGTGAACATCTTAGTTTTCCGTTGCGCGTACTCGTTCAGGCCACTGCGTTGTGGTTTCGCCCGTTTATGGGCCAACCCTTGTGGTTTGACCAGGCCTCTGTCTGTCTGTTTGTTTCAGTTTTCCGGAGGGAAGGTGACAACTTTTGATCGAGCACCTCCTTTTGGGGGTTCCCTTGGAGCTTTCTGGGGGCGTCTCGAAGGCATTCCGGACCCCGAGGATGATTTTTGGAACCGTCTGTGGCCGTTCGGGGGGCTTCTTGGGGGCCGAAAGCGGTTGGGGGGGTCCCTGTGGGGCCGCTGTGGGGCTGCTGTGGGGCCGCTGCAGGGCCGTTGTGGGGCCGCTTTGATTCTTGTTGTAGCCGTGGTTGGCTGTTTGGGGGCCCTCTTAGAGCCGCTGTGGCGCCCAGGAGGCTGGAGGACCCCCAACCCACAAAGCGCAGTTCGGATACATTTGGATAGATGTGTGTATAGATGTATATGTGTATATGTGTATATGTGTATACATAGAGGTATAAACAGATATAATCCCATTCATGTATTTTTATTCCCCGGACCCCCCTTCCCCGAAATCGGATCCCCCGAATCCCTGGCTCCAGGGACCTTCGGGACCCCGCGGATCCGTGGCCTTGGGGACCCCCTGGACGCCCCTACAGGGGGCCCCCCAGGCGTTTCAGAGCTCCTGGAAGCCATTGCTGGGCCTAGGCAACGGGCCCAAATCGGTCAGGAGGGCGGCCGAACGCCCCCCCGAGGGCCCCAAGAGGCCCCAGACACCCACCAGACGCCCGAAGACGACCCAAAGAAGACCACCAAGAGGTTTTCAAAACGCAGACAAACATTGATTTTCCCCAGTTGTTGCATGATTTGGGGAATGCCCTGTTCTTATCTGTTCTTCGGTCGTTTGGGCGTCCGAGACCACCTGGGAGGCTCGAAAATCGCGCCAAAACCATCCGAAAGGGCTTGCAGGCAGTCCAAGAGAGCCCCAAGACAGCACAACAGCGGTGGCGACGACGCCACAAGACGATAACATGATTATAACGGCGACGGTGCATTGGCGATTCGCGCTATGCACCTTGGTCCTTGAAGTTTCGCATGCAAGCCGAATGGCAGGAAGGTCGAACAGACAATTTAGCGATAATTCCTTGATGCCTTTTCCGGCACCGCCATGAAAATAATGTGATTCGTTATTTTTCCGGGGAGGCCTCCTGGGCGCTTTCTGTGGGCCTCTGGGGGCTTCCTCGGGCCACCCTGCCTCCAACCGCGGCTCCCAGAACACCGGGGTCACGATTTGGAATGCTTCAGAGGGCGTCTTGGGGCCATCTTGGGCCGTCATGGGGCTCTCTTAGGCCATCTTGGAGCCCTGTTGCGCCGTCTTGGGGCTCTCTTGGACTGCCTGGAAACCCTTTCGGATGGTTTTGGGGAGATTTTCGGGCCTCCCAGGCGGTCTCGAACGCCCAAAAGACTGAAGAACAGGGCATTCCCAAAATCATGCAACAGCCGAGGAAAATCAATGTTTGTCTGCGTTTTGAAAACCTCTTAGTGGTCTTCTTTGGGTCGTCTTCAGGCGTCTGGTGGGTGTCTGAGGCCTCTTGGGGCCCTCGGGGGGGCGTTCGGCAGCCCTCCTGACCGATTTGGGCCCGTTGCCTAGGCCCAGCAAGGGCTTCCAGGAGCTCTGAACCGCCTGGGGGGCCTCCTGCAGGGGCATCCAGGGGGCCCCCGGGGCCACGGGTCCGGGGGACTCCGTTTCAGGGGGGGGGGTCGGTTTCCCCACCCTTCCAGATTATAAAAATGAATTGGAATCTGTAGGAAGTTGCAAATTTCGGCCTCCCAGGAACCCGGAGTGCTTCATGACAGTGTCGGATTGCCCCGTAGCAGTCTTTGGGGTTTTGCCGGCTTCGCGCAATCTTGAGGCCTCGTTGGGCCATAGTGGAGGGGATGTTCGACGACCTCGGACCATCTTGGGCTGTGAGGGCGATCATGGAACCACATTGGGCCATGCTGCGGAGGCCGGAACAACCTGAAGAGGGACTGCCGGCGTGGTGGTTCCCCTGCAGATCTGATAGGGGGTGGTGTGGCTGTGACTCCTATATGCCAGAGGGGAGGTGCCTGCGCACGGGGTGAGGTCGGGGTGAGGTCTCGACGCCGGCGCCGGTCGCTGAAGCGAGGAAGCTGGGAGAGCGAGCGGGTGCGGCCCGGACACTCGGCCCGGGGCCTGGCCGAGGCCAGCGCGTGCCTCGGCCGCCGGCCCTCAGGAGGGGAAAAAACACACAGACACAATTAATCGTCGATTCCCCAGAAAATTGGGAAAATATGGGAAGTGGGGGGGATGTTTTTATTTTTGTGTATTTATTTGGGTGTTCCAGGGCCCCTTCAGACCCCAGCATCCCCAGGTCTGCGGAGGTCGGCCGACGTGTCCGTCGGCGCTCCAGGGAGCGGTTGTCGTGTCCACGTGCATATGCCACGTCTGGGCGCGCGCGCGGCTTGCCGCCCCGTGCGCCTGACCCCGCGACAGGTGTCTTCCGCCCGCGGCGACCGAGAAGTGTGTGTGTGTGTGTGTGTTTGTGTGTGTGTGTGTATGCGTTTGTGTGTATATGCGTTTGTGTGGTTGTGTGTTGTGTGTGTGAGCATGTGTGTGTATGCGTTTGTGTGGTTGTGTGCGTTGTGTGAGTTGTGTGTGAGACTCTGTTTGTGTGTATGCGTTTGTGTGGTTGTGTGCTTGGAGTGAGTTGTGTTTGTGTGCCAGCTCGCCCTCCTCTTCGGCCCACTGGTGCCCTCCGTGTACACACTTCACCCCGCTGCTCAAGAAGTTCGCCGAGACGTTGCAGTCCTATGGCGAGGCCTCGCTCAAGATCATCTTTGTGTCCAGGCGGGGGCGAGGGGGGCGATGCCTCCGTTTTCTTGGCATCGCTCGGACGTGTGCATTTTTCTTTCGGCGACGACCATCGAGGAGCATCCTTGATCATCCTGCGAAGAAGCCACGCGCGAAACCGAAAAAAATACAGGGAATGGACGTCCGAGCGATGGTCAGTTTTGCGAAGCTGCTAAGTACCTGACAGCTGAAGCAGTCATGGTGGACATGGGCACAGGATGCGCAGCAGGCCTGCACGGCTGCAGAGAGGCAGGCAGGAGGGAG
>CAUYUJ010015292.1:196305-201305 GCA_963575745.1 Prorocentrum cordatum
TCGGCCTCGTCTTGCTGGTGGAGGAAGAGCACCGGTCTCGCGGACACGTCGGCCGCGTTGCCTTCAGCGCGGGGACGGACAAACAGGGCGACAGAAGCCTGGTCCGCCGCTGGATGTCCACGAAGTGGCCGCTGCGCGGGGTGGCCATGGAGTTGTCGAGCCAGCTGACCCGGCCGAGCCTCGACTTGAGCCGCGTCTGGAGATCGAGGGCGGCCAACACCGAGGCCGACGCCCTCACGAACCTGGAGTTCAAGGGCTTCGACATGGCGAAGAGGGTCGACTCGAGCGGGGCCCTCTCGAAGCTCGAGCTCGCGCAGCAGGCCCTCTCCCTCGGCTCCGAGCTCGAGGCGTCCGAGAGGCGCGCCGAGGGCAAATTCGCGTCCGCGGAGGCGTCGAGGCGGGCCTGCATCCGCTCGAGGAGGAGGAGGAGGAGGAGGAGGAGGAGGAGGAGGAGGAGGAGGCCGGCGAGGAGGAGGCAGGAGGAGGAGGAGGAGGTAAGGAGGAGGCAGATCCTTGGCAAGGAGGCAGATCCTCGAGGCAGACCCTGGGCGAGGAGGAGGCCGGGGGGAGATCTCGGGGAGGTGGGCACGCGGGGGCGGGGGGAATCGGCTACACGTAAGAGTGACCTTTCGCCGGAGTGACCTCTGGCGCGGGCCCATTGGGGTCCCCCGATCGCCGAGCGCGATGCGATAGTAGTGTCTTGCGCGCTTGCGTTTGACCCCCCCGCGGCCCCCCAAAAGCTGCGCACCAAAGGTCAATCTTACCCAGGGTCACTCTTACGTCTAGCCGAGGGCAGGGGGGGCCCCGCCCGCCTCTCCGGGCGCGGCCGCGGCAGAGCGGGGGGGGGGCCCTGCCCGCCGAGTGGGCCTCGGCCCCCCGGGGCGTCGGCGGCGGGGTCCTCGGGGGGGGCCCCGCCCCCTCTGCGGGGGTCGGGGGGGGGCCGTGGCGCGGCCGCCCCGTCGGCTTCGGGCGCCGGGGGCCCCGAGCAAAGGTGTTCTGTCGGGCGTGTCCCCCCTACAGGGGGATTTTCGACGAAAAATCAAAAACACTCCACAAATGCCCCCAAAGGATAAAAAAACATGCAAAAAATAGTCCCCAGACTATTTTTGGACTATTTTTTGATTATTTGGGGGTATTCTTTTATTTTTCGTCGAAAATCCCCCTGTAGGGGGACAAGCCCGACTTAACAACAGTGGTGCGGGGCACGGGGAGGGGACCTCTCTCTCCTCCGCGCCCCACTTTGGCGCAAGCCGGAGCCCTCAGAGCGAGAGCCCCCTCCTTGCACCCGCCTCGCCCTGCCCCGCTCGGAGGGTCCCCCCGGCCCCAGGCTCTGGCCCCGGGACTCGGGGCGTCCGGATTTTTGGGGGTCCAGGGCAGGTGGGATGGGCCAAAATGGGAGGAAGGAGGAGGTCCTCCTCCTCCTCCTCCTCCTCCTCCTCCTCCTCCTCCTCCTCCTCCTCCTCCTCCCCTCCTCCCCCTCCTCCTCCTCCTCCTCCTCCTCCTCCACTCCTCCTCTCTTCCTCCTCTTCGTCCTCCTCTTCGTCCTTCTCCTGCTCCTCCTGCTCCTCCTCCTGCTCCTCCTCTTCTTCTTCCTCCTCTTCTTCCTCCTCCTCCTTCTCCCTTCTCGTAGTCCTCCTCATCTTCCTCCCGCATATTGCTTTTCCTTCTGCCTTTTTCCTCCTCCTCCTCCTCCTCCTCCTCCTCCTCCTCCTTGCGCCTCCCTCGTCGCACCCTCATTGTCGAATACAGTGGCCGCGAACGCCGTGGCCGAGTGCCTGAGGCGCACGGGGACTGGCTGGCGCTGGCGTACTCCGCCCAGGAGGCCAAGCAGCGCCTGGAGCGCCAGTTCCAGGCCGCCGTCGGGGAGACAGGGGGGTACCCTCGAGGAGGCACCCCGCCGTCCTCCTCTCCAGCATGCATCCCAACCTCTTCTCCCCCTTCCGTTTTGTCTTCTTTCCCTTCCTCCTCCTCCTCCTTCTCCTCCTCCTCCTTCTCCGCCTGCTCCTCCTCCTCCTCCTCCTCCTCCTCCTCCTCCTCCTCCTCATCATCATCATCATCATCATCATCATCATCATCATCATCATCATCATCATCATCATCGTCATCAGACTTCTCCTCATCCTCTTGTCCATCCTTCCAGACGGGACTGGGGATGAGCAGGGAGAGGAGGGATGGTGACGGAGGAACAGGGCGACCCCATCATGCACCAGCTATGCTGCAACGCACCCTTCCGACCAAACTGCCCTCCCCACCAGTCCCTAAATTCTCTGTCATTGCGGAAGCGCTTTTTGCAAGACGATCACTTCGCGGGCTTGCCGTTCAGGCGAGTGCCTCTTTTTGAAGAGGAGTTTGTCTCCATCTCTCGAGCCACCAGACAATCAAACATGCAAAATCAGGGCGTCCAAGGAGGTGCCCAGCGATAACCAAGGATTGTTTTGGAGCCGTCCCATCCGTGTAGCTCACGCGCAGCGAGTCATGTCTGATCGTTATTATCGAGATTGACCATATGATATGGTCAATCTCGATATCGCAAGATATATGGTCTCATATGGTCGAGTTTGACCATGTGATAAACAGATATGGTCCATATCTGTTTATCGAAGACGCCTACGGCGAATCACCGCCGCCCCATGCCTTTCTGGAAGCGCCTGTGTGGCCGAACGTTGAGGCCAGACCTGCCAAGCTATCGGACCATGTGTTCCCCGAGTCGGTTTGGAAAGCCTTCGGGGAACGCGTGGGCACCTTGAAGGTCATCTTGGCCGTCGGGAGGCCATTTTGAGCCGTTCGGGCCTTCCGGGAGGACGTCTTGGAGGGCTGTTGGGCCGTCCTGGAGGCCATCTTGAGCGTCTTGGAGGCCTCTTGGGCCGTCTTGGGGGCCTCCTGGGGCCGTCTTGGGCCTCATGGGCGATCTTTGGGGGCACTTGGGCCATCTCGGACCGTCGGAAGGCCGAAACAAAGCAAATGCCACAATACTTCCTCATGGGAAATCAATGATGTTGGCCTTTTCGGGCCTTCCTGGAGACCCTCTTGGAGGTCTCTTGGGCCGTCTTGGGCCATCTTAGGGCCATCTTCGGCCGTCTTGGTGGGCTCCTGGCCCGTCTGACGCCGTCGAGAGCCGTTTGGGGAACCTCTCTGGGCCGACTTGGGGCCCTCTTGGAATGCTCCAGGGCCGTCTTGGAGGCCATCTTGGGCGTCTTAAATGGCTCCTGGGCCGTCTTGGGAGCCTCTTAGGGCCGTCTTGGGGGCCTCTTGGGCCGTTCTGGGGCCATCTTGGAGGCCTCTTGGGCGATCTTTGGGCGATCTTTGGGGGCTCTTGGGCCGTCTCGGGCCGTCGGAAGGCCGAAAAGAAGCAAATGTCAAACTCCTTCAAAAACCTGTGGAACAGTGGCCTTTTCTGGCCTTCCTGGAGGCCCTCTTGGAGGCCTCTTGGGTCGTCGTGGGCCAGCTTCGAGCCAACTTCGGCCATCTTGGTGGGTTCCTGGCACGTCTGACGCCGTCGGGAGCCGTCTTGGGGGCCTCTCTGAACCGACTTGGTGTCCTCTTGGGGCGCTTCGGGGCCGTCTTGGAGGTCATCTTGGGCGTCTTGGAGGTCTCTTGGGCCGTCTTTGGGCCGTCTTGGAGGCCTCTTGGGCCGTCATGGGGCCCTCTGGGAGGCCTCGTGGGCGATGGTGGGGCGATCTTGGCGGCCTCTTGGGCCGTCTTGAGCCGTCGGAATGCCGAGAAGAGGCAAATGCCCAAATCCTTCAAAAACCAAAGGAAAACCTATGATTTTGGCCTCTGCGGGCCCTCCTGGAGCACCTCTTGGAGGCCTCTTGGGCCGTCTTGAGGCCTCTTGGGCCGTCTTGGGCCATCTTGAGTCTATCTTACGCCATCTTGGGTACATCTTGGGCCGTCTTGGAGGCATCTTGGGGCCGTCTTAGCCGTCTTGGAGGCCATCTTGGCCGTCTGGGATGCATCTTAGAGGCCATCTTGGGCCGTCGCTGAGCCGTCTGGACCAGGAAAACCCCTTTGGAGCCGGGTCCCGGCACATTTTCGGCATCCTTTCCGGTGGCCAGCGGGACGCGCCGGAGCCCCAGGGGCAGTTCTTTTGGAAGAAGAACCAAAACCAAAAACGATAGGATTCAGCACGCCAGGCACCCCTCTTGCAGGCAACAAGGGGCGGCGGATAGAATGGCATTCGGCACATTCCGCCACCGTGCCTGGGTTGTGGATCTGAAGCCGACTGGATGTTCGTTGGGATCTCGTAGGGGACCTTTCGAGTGCCTTTTGAAGGCGGTGTTGAGGCCTCTTGGGGGCCGTTTTGGGGCCTCTTTTGGGCCTCTTGGGGGCCTCTTGGGGCCTCTTGGGGGCCTCTTAGAGGCCTCTTGGAGCCTTCTGGGCGCCTCTGGGGGCCTCCTGGCGGCTTCTTGGGGCGGAAGGCTCGGATCTTCGGTTCGTGTTCCCTCTCTTGGACCCCTTTTGGGGCCGTCTTGGGGCCCTCTTTGGCCGTCTTGGGCGCCTCATGGGCAGTCTTGCGGCCCTCTTGGGCCGTTTTGGGGTCCGCTTGGAGGCCTCTCGTGCCCGCTTGGGGTGACCTTGGGGGCCGCTTGGGCCGTCTCGGAGCGTCGGGAAGCCGAAAAGGCGAGAAAGCCGATTACCTTCAAGCACCCGGGGACACGAATCGATGTCTGCCTCTGGGGGCCCTCTCGGGAGGCCTCCTGGCGGCCTCGTGGGGCGTCTTGGAGGCCTCTGGGGGCCGCCCGGGGGGCCGTCTGGAGCGTCTTGGAGCAAACGCTCGGCGACCCTGGGCTCTCCCGGGCCGTCGTCGGGCCCGTCTCGGGGCCTTCCTGGCCCGTCTCGGGGCCCTCTCGGGCCGGAGAATAGGCCACTCGCCGCGGGGCAGCCCCAGGAGCACGCGCGAAGCCCCACGAGATTTCGGAATCTGGAATTTCGAGATTGCCTCCTCCTCCTCCTCCTCCTCCGCCTCCTCCTCCTCCTCCTCCTCAAGACTGCGGGCTCTG
>CAUYUJ010015292.1:206305-238805 GCA_963575745.1 Prorocentrum cordatum
TGGGAGGCGAGGAGCGGGGAGGACGAGGAGTAGGAGGAGAAGACAAGGATGACCAGGAGGAGAATGAGGAGAAGGAGGAGGGGCATGGAGGATGATGACGGCGGGGGGGATTTGGAGGATGGAGGGTCGCAGATGATGATGCTTACGATGGTGCTGATGATGCAGATGGTGATGACGATGACGATGATGATGATGATGATGATGGTGATGATGATGATGATGATGATGATGATGATGATGATGATGTTATTGGTGACGATGAGGATGAGGCCGGGGCTGTTGATGAGGATGCGGACGGGGACGAAGCTGAATATCATGATCCGGATCATGAGGATGGTGATGCTGATGATGATGATGATCGTCAGGAGCATCATGACGACAATGCTTGTGATGGTGTTGGCGACGGTGATGGTGATGATGGTGGTGATTGTGTTGCTGTTGTTGATGATGATGTTTGTGGTGATGAGGACGGTGATGATTAAGGCGGTGATGGTGGTGTTGCTGATGATGATGATGATGATGATTGCAGTGATGTTGATGGCTATGTTAATGGTGATGGTGATGGTGATGGGTTTGACGATGGTTGTGATGATGGTGACGATGATGATGATGATGATGATGTACATGGCGATGACGATGGTGATGATGGCAAGTATGATGGTGATGGTGGCGGTGATGATGATGATGTTGCTGTTGAGGATGAGAATGACGATGGTGATGATGGTGATTCTGGTGATGATGGTGGTGATGATGACGATGATGGTGTTAGTGATGGTAATGATGAGGATGATGAGGATCATGGTGGTGGTGCTGGTGCTGGTGATGAGGTTATTGACGATGACAGCGATGTTGATGGCAATGGTAATGGTGTTGGTGATGATGACGACGAGAATGGTGATGATGATGACGAGGATGCATATGATGATGATGATGCTGATGATGAGGATGACGATGCTGATGATGCTGATGACGGTGATGATGATTATGGTATCTGTCAGAGTGATGACCGAATTGGTGATAACGTAATTGTATCCGGTGATGGTCATGATGCGGATGATGACGTAATGCCTCTTTGTACCAACGAACAAGTGTATCCTCCTCAACCTCTCGACGTCTGATGCCATTTGCGCTCAGGCGCTCGGCCGTTTCAGAACAACAGTTGGGCGCTGAAGCTGCCCCTTGGGCCGTGCGCCCTCGATGCCGCATTGCGGCGGGTCGATGAGAAGTTTTTTTTTTGCGCCTGCGATGTCGGAACCTGCGTCGCCCTCGAGGGCGCGCAGAAAGAGGGCGAGTGGTGCCGACGCGAACGGTGGCAAGGGGGAGGCGGGCGCGAGCGGCAGCAGAGCTGCAGACGACCTTTCGGGACGGGAGCATGGCCGACGCGCATGCGAGTCGCCCCCCTTGCCGCCTGCAAGGCAAGGCGATGGGAAGTGGCAGGCGGTGCGCGAGGGGCACGTAGGCCCGAGGATCACCCCCCAGGAGAAGCTGTCTCCTCTTGTCGCGGGCTCTGACGGCACCATCTGGCTCTCGGGCGGCCACGTCATTGCCCGCGACCCAGTCGCGCGCCTCCACTGCAAGGAGCTGCGCGGACAATTGCGACGCCCCTGCCTTCCAGAAAATCGGCCCGATCCTCGCTCTCGAGCGCGTCGCCGAGGCCACGGGCGGGGAGTGCAGGAAGACGGTCGTCAACAGGACCCCCGATCCTTGAATGTTCGTCAACATGCTTACCATTGCCACGGCAGCATGAAGCACGCTGACCCAGACCCCTGGCTCAGGCCCAGTACCACGGTTCACGATCGTTCTCAGCAGTGACAACCCAACCGCATCATGCACGTCTGCTTGCACTACAAGACGCCTCCTTCGAAGCCGAAAGAATGGTTGCGATGCGTGCTACCAGCACAGCATGATGCACCTGAATGCACCACCGCAGGCGGTGGCCACTGGAGGTGCGTCAGCAACCGCTGCGGCCCCAGGTGGGGGGCGAAAGAAGCCGACGCGTGGGAGTATCGGGCCATCGTCTTCCCGCCCCAGGTCATCATCGACAGAGGGGGGCATGTCGGGGGCCAGCGACGATGAGGTCGAGTCCGTTGAAAGGCCCCGCGAGCACAAGCCGTCCAAGCAGGCAGGGATGGCCCATTCTGGCCATGGCGGCCCCGAGCAGGAGGGCGCCCTGACCGTGCTCAGGGCGGCCAAGCTGGTCTCCATCGCCAGCACCCGCGATGGTGGCAACTTTTCCCTAGTCGGCCTCATGGGGGAGGAGATCGACACGGTCACGGGGTCCATCGACGCCAGCGACGAGGAGGCCTACAAGAAATTCATCGAGCATGTGCCCGCGCACTCTGAGAAGAGGGTCATCCTGACGGAGCTCAGGCAGCTGGACGTCCGTCTCCACTGTCAGGACCCGCGCTTTTCCCAGGGCAAGCTCACGAGGCTCACGGGCAACTACCGCGCCTCCCGTTCACATGCAGACTGCCGCATCCTGAACCATGGGGAGCGCAACGGGCCCCTCGACTGCCTGCTCCCGTTCTTCGACATCAAGGGCGCCTGCGGCAACCCGAATGCCAGGCCGTCTCGCAAGCGGAAGAACAAGCGGCAGCATTCTTGGGGGCGCCCGTGCAAGCGCCATCAGCAGCCCACCTTGAAGCTGCTTGCGCGTCGCGACCGCGGCTGCTCGGCAATGCGCATGATGGGCATTGGCAAGGCTGTCTGTCACCGGCGGCCGCGGGTTTCCGCGCGACCTTTCGGGGCGGGAGCTCGACGCGCGGGCGAGAGAGCCGGCCGCCGCGCGGCCCAGGGCAGCGGGCCACCGAGGGGCCGATGGCGCGCCGCGCCCGACTGATCGGCAACGCGCGAGCGGCGCGTCGGTTAAAAAAATCGCGCCAAAAAGTGGCGGGGCCCCATTCGGCCCTTCGGGGCGGAGGCCTCCGCGGCGCGCGGGCGCGAGCGCCGGCCGCTGCGCGCCCCGGAAGAGCGACCAGAACGGGCAGCCGCTCGCAGCCCGCACCAGGCTCGGCTGGCCCGATGGGGGGCCGCGCCCGGCTGGAGATTCCTCCATCTGCTTTTCGTCCCGGGCTTAGCGGGCCCTCCCGCGAGGGGGCGCAGCGTCGCGCGGCCCTGGGGGCGCGGCTCCCAGGGTCGGGCAGGCGACGGCTGTCCTCACAGGGGGTTCCAGTCTGGGCCCGTCGGCGCGCGTCCAGGGCCGCCCCGAACCCTCGTCGACCTGTGGACAACCTCCCGCGGCGAAGGTGCCCGCCCCGCGCGCGCCCCCCGCGCCGTCTCCAACCGCGGGCGGTTTGGGGGGGGGCCATGGCAGAGAGGGGCGGCCTTCACGTGGGGGCGGGATGGGCTTCGGGGCCGCGTGGCTCACCCGTATCTTGCGTGATCGTCGCATGGTCGGAACAGATGGATCGGCGCAAGGTCCGCGACCTTTTTGCTCATTCCTCTCGCCGCCTCGCTTGGTCAGGGCCGAGGCCGCGCTGGCATCTGGCGGCCCACCTCGCCGCAGGCCCCCGACGAGGCTCGCGGGCCTCGCGCAATGCCCCACGGGCCTTCGCCCTCGGCGCCGCCCGCGCGTCTGCGATCGAGGGGCGGCGCGCCGGAATGCCGCCGCGGCCCCCCCGCGGAGGGCGAGGTGGCGGGCGCGCTCGCGGGCGAGGCTCGGCAGGGGTGTGTCGCGGAGAACCGCGGGGTCGAGCTACTCGGGGACAGCGCGGAGTTACGGGCGAGATTGACGAGAAAGGCATTCAGCCTGACCTTCGAGCAGATGCGGCGGGCGGCGGTGGAGCGCCGCCTGAGGGGGGTCAGGGGCAGACGCAGGCATGCCCGCTGAAGAGAATGGCAAACGCGACGTCGACGCGCCAGCCAGACGGGGGCAGCGCGCGCAGCGGCGCCAGTCAGGCGGTCAACGCGCCAGGCCTGCCAGATGGCGCACGGAAGGCCCTGGGGGGGCCACTGGGCCAGCGAGGTCCCGCCGCGCGACCGGGCAGACGGAGGTCGAACGCAGCTCGCGTCAGCCGGCTCAGCCGTTGAAGACAAAAATCCGCAGCAGTGGCGGGGCGGGGTGACCGTCGGCAGGGGCGGGGCCCCGCGCGACCCCTCGGGGCGGCGGCCTCGTTGGCGCGCTGGCGAGAGAGCCGGCCGCGGCGTAGCTCAGGGCGCGACCAGGGCGAGCAGCTGCCCTCTCACCCTTGCCTTCCGCCGACCAGTGCACATTGGGCCCATGACCGAATGTAGGTTCAACGGCGCATTAAAAATGGCGGGCGAGGAGACGCAGGGGATGGCGGGCAAGAGCGAGGACATGCCAACCACCCCTTCTGGCCAGGTGGGGGAAGCAGCTGATGCAGCGCCCGGGGCAGCACCAGGAGGAATCAGCCCCCGCGGAACCTGTGCTGTTGAAAATAACGACCGTCGACATAATTTATGTCATGGTCGATTGCGTTGCCGCTAAGATGCGTTGCGACAGCGGGCCGCTGGAGTACTTCACCAGCCTGTGAAACCAGAGTTCCCCCGATGTTGTTTGCATTCGTGTAGCGGGGCCTGAATGTCCCCGAAACCACGCGCGGCCAACGAGATCGCGCGAGCTAAATTGGTCGCGCGACACAGCGGCACCACCGGAACTCATCATTTTCTTTGGACCTTCCGACGCGCAGGCTTCCACGACGCACGTCGCCCCCTCTAGTTCGGTGTAGCGTGGCCTCAAACACCGCGCGTGGCCGCCCCGACGCATCGACATCGCGGTTGCGAGAGTGGCAAAAGGCAGTGCGACGGGGCGAGGCCGCGCCCGCCCGCGCGACCTTCCGGGGCGAGGGCCACGCCTGCGTGCGCAATGGCGAGGGCGCTGGCCGCAGCGCGGCCCCGCGTCGGGAAAGCCCCGCCAGCGGGCGCGCTGCAGGAGGCAGACAACATCAGTGACATGAAGGTGCGGGGCGCGACGAAGCTCTCAGGATCCACGCGGCGCCCGAAGATCCGAGGTGGCGCGCGATGGACGACGCGATGAGGGCGCGAGGCGGCCCGCGAGGTCGCGCCATCCGCGGCGCCTCAGGCCTTGGCAGCGGCTCCGTGCGACGCCCGCTAGGAGTACCTCCCCGCTCGGAAGCCGTGGGCCGCTCGCCTTGGGGCGTGTTCTGGGAGGGGTTTGGCGGCGGCGCTCGAGCGGGGAGGGGCCCCGAGCGGCTACTTGGCGTGCTTCCGGGGTTGTCTTGGACCTCCACCCTCCGGCGGGCTCCTCCGCGGCGAGTGCGCCCTCCTTGCCTTTGGGGGCCCCCATCCTTCCGCTGCGGGCGGGGCCCGGGGTCCAGCGCGGGAGGAGGCGCCTCCATTGCGGAAGGCCTTTTGGAGGATGGGCGCTGCATCGAGACTGCGCCCCTCGGCGCCTGCGCTCGCGCGGCCGCGAGCGCGGCGATGGCGCCGTGAAATGGGGGAGAAGGAGCGAGGTGGGAAGGTGGATGGGCCCCGGCGCTCGCAGCGCCCGGGGGGGGCCCAGGCGCGTGTCCCCTCTCTGCTTCGGCGTGCTGAATGATGGGGCTCAAGGCCGTCGTGAATCTTCGTCTGAACTTCAAGAAATTCCGGATTGCATTATGCTGTGGCGCTGACGTTGGCCGTCTTACCTCTGTGTTGGCGACATGTTGTGTTCCTTTCTGTCATGTGCAAGTCGCCTCGTGGGCCGTTTACCTTGGGTTCCCGGTTGGGCCGAATGCGGCCTCTGAAGTGTGGCCCGCGGTCATTCCGGGATTCCTTTCCAGGGTGCACCAGACGCGGCAACTCGGGTTAGGCATTGCACAATCAGCTACCGCCTTCCGCGTGATGTGTGTCTCGAAGCCCTTCTTTCGGCTACAGCTGTGCCCGCCCGATACCACTCTTAACCGCCAGTTCCGCGAGAGCGTCACGCGGCTTTCTTCTGACCCTAGGAATGCGATCACATGCAACATCGCCACCAAGCTCAAAGCAATCTGCTTTACCCCTGAGTTTGTGGACCTTCGCGCTGTCGCGCGCTCCGCCGCCATCAGATACCTTCTGAACGCAGGCGGGCTGCACGGTGTTTTGGAGGACCTCGAACAGGCTCGTGAAGACATTGAGCACATCCCCTGTCGCGGGAACCGTGGTTGGCACGAACGCAGCTTTCTGGGCCGCAGCTTTCTGGGCCGCATGCGGAACATTCGCGGCTGGTCTCAAGGGCTCTCGACTGGCCTCGGCTCAGGGGCCTCCAAGCTTCGAAACAAAGTATACATGCACTTTAGGTAGATCCAGAGGTCGGAGCCAGTTGGCGATATCCCCCATAGGCGCGCGCACAATTTGCGCCCCGAAGTTCGCCGGAGCATATTGATTGCATGTGTGATATTATCCGGCGAGTGTGCACAGCCACGTTTGTGCACATCGGGATTGCACCTCTGTGGTTGTTGACTAATTCGATATGTGCGAGCGCGAGGTTCCATTCCGCCCCTCGTGGAGGTTTGTTCGGATGCCACAATGTTGACGGCAATGACACAGACTTGCTCCGCCACTACTCCAACTGTCCTCACCTCAGGGCTCTCCTTGGGCAATGGATGGGAAGAACTATGCGTGTGCATCGTGGCGAAATGAGCGACCATTGGTTCCCCTCCTGCCTTATCCTTGAGTTTAATGACCTGTCAGCCTGTTTTAAACGCGCTGCCTGCATGGGCGCATAGATTTGCACACTCAGCGCGAGACGCATGGACCGCCCTGTCGTTCCCGAGCTTGTTTTTGAGGCCCGCCTGAGAGCCACCTCTCGGAGGCATCCCAAGCTAGCTCAAGTTTGGAGCGAGACGGGCTTCTTTCGCGCCCGTCGCATGGCGAGGACGGCGGCCCCTGGCCGCGCTGTCGCAGCGGGCGCCTGGCACTCCTCGCGGCAAGCGGGAGCTCCCTTCTTCAGGGCCGCCACCTCCTCGCCACGCCGTGGCTCGCACTGTTCGGCGCACGCGCCAACCGCCTTCAGCATCAAGCATACGAAACCCAGCGAGGACGGGAAACAGACATCTCTGGATCTCCTTCCCCTCCCTCTGTCGGCGTCTCACTCCCATCGCATCGGGGGGCGTCGAGTTCCTGAGAGTGGCAGGGGCCCTGGGCCAGGGCCCCCAGAATCGCCACCCGAGAAAAAATCACCGTCACCTCCTCCCCTTCTTCCGCCACCGCCACCGCATTGCTGGCGGGGTCCGTCGAAGGTACGGCTCCGTGTGCCAACACGTAAGTGGAACCTCCTCAACCTCCCGACGTCTGATGCCATTTGGGTTTAGGCGCTCAGCCGTTTCAGAACAACCCACCGACCACCCTAGGGCATCAAGTTCCTGGGAGTGGCAGGGGCCCTGAGCCAGGGCCCCCAGAACCGCCACCCGAAAAAGGGACATCACCGTCACCTCCCCTTCTTCTGCCATCGCACCGCCGTTACGCTCGATGGAGGATACGACGGTGATGGCGATGGTGATGGAGATGTTAATGGCGATGCTGATCGGGAGACGGAGGAGAAGGAGGAGGAGGAGGAGGAGAAGAAGGAAAATGATCAATGCAAACCCAAGACGCATCAACGATGTTGCAATAAGCCTTCCTTCCAATTTCTTTCGTCAGAAACACCTACCAGCCGCAAGTGCCCCATTGAAAGACAAGCGTCTGAGAAGTCTCAATCGCGCCAAAACGTCGTTCTTGCGACTTCAACGCCGCGCATCAACGCGACTGCCTTGGCAGTGCTAAATCGTGCCAGGAAGCCATTCCTACAACTGCAACACCGCTAATCAACGTGACTGTTGCGCCTTGACAATCCGAAGCCGTGCCCGGACAACCCCTGGGGCGTCATCCTCGCAGATCCTTGAAACTGCTGGCATACATTCAAGACGACTGCGCGCGGCGCTAAGGAGAGATTCGCATTTTGAACAGGTATCTGGCAAAACGCCCAGCCAACGCTACCAACACATCTGAAGGTGCCAGAGGAGGAGTTGCTTAGAAGGGAAAGAGATGGAGGAGGAGGGGGAGGAGGAGGAGGAGGAGGAGGAGGAGGAGGAGTAGGAAGAAGAGGAGGAGGAGGAAGGAGGAGAAAGGAATATGGGGGCATGAGGAGGATGAGGAAGAGGATGGGGGAGGAAGAGGAGGGGCCAGGATGAGTCGGAGGATGGAGGGGGGGGCGCGAGCGCAGGGGTTGGAAGAGGAAGGGGAGCCGATGGGGGAGGGCCGTTCGGTCGTCGGGGGAGACCGCGTCTCCGAGGGCGCGCGGCCGTGCCCCACCGGCGGTCGCCCAGCTCAGGGCTCGGTGGCAGGGGGAGGCGGGCGGGGGCTCCTGCCTGGAGGTCGCCGTCGGGTTCGAGGCAGCCAGAGAGGGCGGCGGCGGCGAGGTCCGGAGGCGGAGATTGCTGCGTCGGAGCTGAGGAGGGGAGGAGGGACACGCAGTCTCCATGCGTGCAGCTGCGGAGATGTCAAGCTTCAGGGTCACAAGCTTCGCTCGAGTCTCGTGCGCGGCGCCAGGACCGCTCCACCGACTCGTCCGGTGGTGCTACGAGGAAGAGTTGATCATGAGGAAGAGGGATGGAGGAGGGGCGAGGGCGGAGGAGGAGGAGGAGGAGGAGGAGGAGGAGGAGGAGGAGGAGGAGGAGGAGGAGGAGGAGGAGGAGGAGAGGAGGAGGAGGAGGAGGAGGAGGAGGAGGAGCAGCTTCCTTGCAACAGCGCTAGCAGCACGAAGTGCGCCAGATGCGGGCCCATGATATTTTACCGATCTTGGGTTGTATTGGAGCCCCAGTGAGCCCAGACCGAGCTGGAGCGCTCCCAGGCCTCCCCGCCTTCCCCTCCCCTCCCCCCCTCCCCGAGGGGGAGAACGAACACCAAGGGGAAACGACAAAAACCTCGAGGCCCCCAGCTCGTAACCCTCTGCCCCGCCCCCCACTGGAAGAAAGAAAGCTCCGAGGGCGAACAAAGAAGCCTCCAGGGGAAGCAGCAAAAGAGTGCCACGAATCCTTCGAGGGCCTCGGAGAGCCTCGGGGGGGGAGGAACCCTTGCTCCCGCTTCCCGAAAACGTGCGGCGGCGGACCCTGCGGTGAGGTCTCCTTGGGGAGTCCGAGGTCACCGCACGGTCCGTCACCGCACCGTTGGGACCGACAATGCCCACCCACCTGCCCGCCCGCTCACCCACCCACCTGCCTTCCGCGCCGCCACTCCAGGTGCTCACCACTTACCTCCGCTGGAAGGCCGCGGCCGGCGCCACCGGAGTGCCTGCTGCTCCCGCCGCCGTGGCGCCCGGGGAGCTGCCGGCCGGCCTCCGAGTGAGGACGCCCGCGTGTTGCAGCCCCGCCGCCGCCGCGCCTGCGGCCACCACGCCGACGTTCGCCGTCCAGCGCCGCGCCTGTGGGAAGAGAAGAGGGGGAAGGTGGCGAGTGGAGGAGGAGGGAGGAGGAGGAGGGAGGAGGAGGAGGAGGAGGAGGAGGAGGAGGAGGAGGAGGCGCAGGAGGAGCAGGAGGACGAGGACGAAGACGAGGACGAAGACGAGGACGAAGACGAGGAGGAGGAGAAGGAGGAGGAGGAGAAGGAGGAGGAGGAGGTGGCAGAAGGAGGACGGCGGCGGGGGCGGCGACGATGAGTATGAGAGGGGGGGGAGGCGAGGAGGCGAAAGGTGACGACCAGGGCGACGAGGGGGGGGTGACCGGACGACGGCGACGGCGGCGACGACCACGGCGGCGGTGATGGCCACTGCGGCTGCGGCGACGGTCGGCGAGCCGGGAGAGCGGGCGGGCTCACAGATGCGACCGCGGGCGGGCCAAAACGCCCCAGACCTTTTCTCCAGTCGTTGGTTCCCAGAGTTCTCGGCCCCTTCTTCAGGACCAGCCTCGTGAGCCCAGATCGCTTCTTGATGGTCTTGATGCCCGCAGCACGGCCTTAGGGTTCCGGACGGAGGAGAATCCAGCCCCCGATCGCTTTCACGACAAAGGACGTCCAGGGCGGCAAGAACCACGACCCCCCCCCCGGTCGGAGCACACGCTTCCCGCTTGAGACGGCGTGGGGGCATCACCTTGTATTTAGGGTGAATGGAGTGGCTGTGCCCAAGGTTTCGCCGGGTGCCCGCCTCGTGGGCGCCTCGTGGGCGCCTCGTGCGCTGGGTCGCTGTGCCAAGGTTTCGCCCGGTGCCCGCCTCGTGGCCGCCTCGTGGGCGCCTCGTGCGCTGGGTGCGTGTGCCGAGGTTTCGCCCGGTGCCCGCCTCGTGGCCGCCTCGTGCGCTGGGCGGCTGCAGTCTGCACCATGCCTTGCAGGCATCACATAGTACGGTGGGGGCGCGTGCCAAGAAACCAGATGGATTCTGCCAGGGTGCCCCGGGTTTCTTGGATTTCGATGGGCCTCCAATAAGATCTTGACGATTTTCGATCGACAACTTGGGAGTTTCACTGAACAAATCGCGGATATCAGGGTTGGGTTTCTTGCGGAGGTTTCTTGTGGCCGAGCCCCCACCGAAGTGCACGACATAGCTTGCGCCACAGATGTGCTACCAGATAACACTCACCACGAACGTCGCCGTGACAAAAGTATTATATGGTCTGCGTGCAAGTTGACTGACGGGTGGCGGAGTCGGTGGAGAGGGCGGAGTGGGCGGAGTAGACATTACTCCGCGTGGACATGCATCGCGCCCAATTTTCTCATGATATATTGGGCAGAGTAATTTCCGTTCTTGATGAGAAATAACAGCCGTTCATTAAGAGGGGTCCGAATTACTCCATGGGGGCGCAGGGGTCATTTGCCCATGTCAGGAATCTTCAGAGGAATAGGAGGTTCCAACATCATACCAGACTGACACTTTCGTCACGCCAGTGTAGCTTTCGCCTCATAGCTGCGCCACATACATATCTTGCACCACACAGGTTACGCCACTCAGCCTACACTAGATGTGCTGCATCCCAGTGCTGGCACCACATGGCTTACGCCACGTGGCTCGCACCGCGTAGCTTGCACCAACAAAGCTTACACCACATAGCTTGCACCACACAGCTTGCACTATGTGGCGTGCACCCCGGAGCGTACAGCACATAATTAGCTTGCACCACATCCATGGTGTACCACATTGCTGTCGCCACGTCGCTTCCTATCTATATAGCGTAGACATCCACGGTGCAATGCGGTTCTGTTTGGGGCCCACGCTGGCACATGAGCCGAACGCCTAGTCATGAAAGAGTTCGAAGTCGGAGGTGAGAGCCCCATGCTGGAATGGAGCCATCCTCCCTGTCTTGCGGCTGTCGCACATTACTTCACGTTGTGGCCATATTTTCTTAAGACGCCTCGGGCAAACACCAAATTTGAACATGCGTAGCCGCTGGAATTGTTTCAAGCGAGTGTGCGCCGCGCTGATGCGAGGGCCGGATTGTGAAAACGACCAGCACTTCATCCATATAACTGCTGTTGGTTTAAGACGAAAGTGCGCGACGCGAAGGCGAGAACCACATTTTGAAATTTACTGGCCCTCCATCCCCGTAACCGTTAGGCTTTCTAGACGAATGTGCGCGGCGCTGCGGCGAGAACCACATTTCGCAAAGGACCCCCCTACATCCGTGCAGCTGTTGGATATTGCAAAGGTCGAGGGGAAGAGGCATAAGGAAGTGTCAAGCGAAGCGACCGTCTCTGCCTGCGGACGCGCTTGGCTGTGCGACGGGGAGGATTTTTTTCAGAAGGAAGAGGACTGGGGGAGGAGGGAGCGTCATAGTGGGGGAGAGGAAAGAGGGGAGACGGAGGAGGAAGAAGGATGGGGGACGGAGGAGGGGCAGGAGAGCTGAGGAGGGACTGAGTCCACGATTCTTGTGAACTTCGCGTTTGGAGTTCAGGTCTGCATCCAGCATGAGGCGCCTGCGTCTCCGCAGCGGATGGAATGGACTGGATTGTAAAAGGAACCGCGCCCAGGATACGAGGCCTCACTGGCGCCGCAGAGCACAACGGCGTCGAAGGCGTCATCAAAGGCTACAGCAGGCGTGCAGGGGCATGCATCGCATGATGACTGACACGTCATTCCAGCTCATCAATTTCTTACGCTTTTCAGTATCAAGCTACTACTGCCTTCCAAGATCGTCTTTAGCTATTCATGTCCTCCCCTGTCCATGGAATCCCCTTTCTCGTCTTCGTATTCCTGGCCCAAGCTTCACTACCCTTGCCTCAATGCCCATGCCTCGGCCATCCTACCGTCGTGAAGCACATGTTGATTGCCGCTCGCTAGAGCTATCTCAGAAGAAATTTGTGTCGCTTCTGTTTGTGTTCCGTCTCAAGATGGCAAGTCGTGTTGTTCCAGCTCACCCTACAAGCCTCGTCAGAAATATGTTGAAACGCTGTTCGACATCGAATCGCTCGATGGTTCGGGCACTTGTCAGAAAACGCGTTCTTCAATGTTGTGAGGCTACTGCCGGATTTCGGACACCCCTGCGTCTGGGCCGAATACTTCATGCCAGCATTGAAGCGCCCACCACGCAAGCACCGAAAACAAAAACCGTCAATTCATGTTTGACGAGTCTTGTAGGATCGCGCTTTCCTTCGAAACCTGCCACCCCTCCTTGCAGGCCCTCCTCGTTCCCTCCTCGCCACGAGGCGTTCTGCCGCCGAGGGTCTCCTTCTGGAGTGTTTTCCCCCCGCTGAGGGGGCCCTGGCCAGAGGGCATTTGGCTGTCCCAGACGCTGGTGTCCCAGTCGGCGGTGGAAGCAGCGAGGAGGAGGAGGAGGAGGAGGAGGAGGAGGAGGAGGAGGAGGAGCAGGAGGAGGAGGAGGTGGAGGAGGAGGGGGAGGAGGAGGAGGAGGAGGAGGAGGAGGAGGAGGAGGAGGAGGAGGAGGAGGAGGCGGAGGAGGAGGAGGAGGCGGAGGAGGAGGAGGAGGAGGAGGGGGAGGAGGAGGACGAGAAGGAGAGAAGGAGAGAGGAGAAGGGAGGAGGGACGCTCCCCTGGGCGGCTTCGCCGACCTGCTGTCTCGCGGGACCGCTCGCCCGTGAGCGGGGGCCACACACGAGGTGGGAGGACCGCGAGCGGGGGCGGGCCACGGGGCGCGAGCGGGCCACGGGCCACTGGCCGCCTGGATTATTTTTTTCTCGGGGAATCGGTGTCGACGAGAGGGGGATCCTTGACATCGCTCGGACGTGTGCATCTTCTCCTCGGCGAGGACCATCGCAGAGCAGCTTGGATCATCTCGCGAAGAAACACACACACACACGAAACCGAAGCAACGCACGGGGAGTGGACGTCCGAGCGATGGCGGGGATCATGCTGCGGCCTGGGCGGCACAGCGCTGCATGGTGCGGCATCGGCCCTCACCCCTCGATGTTTGGGCTGCGGATCTGCCTCGCTGTCTCCTGTTTGTCTGTGGGCCCGGGGTGCGAGCTGCACGCGCGCGGGGTCAACAGGGACAGCATCGAGCCATCAACGTGTGGACGCCACAGGGAAACTGATCGACAGGAGGGGAGCAGATGGAGAGAGAGAGAGAACAAAAAAAAACATAAAAACAAGCAAAAAGGAAAACGAGAGCGAGGGAGGGGGGAACGTGGAGAGGACGGGCACGACAGTGGGCGGGGCGGGGTGCATCCTTCCGGTCGAACTGGGGGACCCTCGGCCGGCCGACGGGCAGGCCAAGTGCCCGGAAGCCGCCCCGGGCCGCGAGGCACAGCGCGCCTGCGCCTCCGTGCTCTGCGGTGCCGTGGGCTGCAGACAAGGCTGCGTCGGGGTCCTCCCGGGGCCTCCCGTGCGCCTCGCGGGGCCGCCGGGGGGCCCCTGGCGCCTGCCGGAAGGCCTCCGGGGCCGCGCTGGCGGCCTCCTGCCCGTGCCCCGCCAGACAGCCTGCGGCTGAGAGACCGTCCCGAGAGGCCTCCAGGCGGCCGAGGGACTCTTTCGGCCGCGAGACAGGAAAAACAGGAAGAAATGGAAAAAACATAAAAAACAGGAACAGCCAGAACAGAAACTGGAAAAAAACAGAAACAGCCAGACACAACTGGGTTTTTTCTGCCTGCGGTTCGAGTGCTGCCACAGGTATCCCTGGCCCAAGGTGTCCTCAGGCCTTCCAGTCGGGGGTGGACAGACCTCCTACCCTGACACGTCGATTAGCGAATTGGCTGTTTTCGGTTCGCGAGAAGGCGTCGCGGTCGTCATTTTTGCGGGTCCAGGTCCGTCGGTTTCGCTCCCAGGCCGTCTCCACTGAGGGGAGGTGTACTGAAGGGAGGTTTGTCCACCGCCGATCCAGGGAGGCCCAGGTGGCCTCCAGAGCACCCCTCCCCCACGTGGCCCAGAGGGCCCATGGGGCTCCGAGGTGGCGGGAGAGGCTGGGGGGGGGCACCCCGGGCCAGGGCCACCTCTCGCAGCGCCCGATTTGTGGAAGAGTGAGCTGCCGAGCTGGGGCCTCCGCCCCCTGATGAGCCCACGCCCCCCCCCCCCTTCCCCTCCACATGCGCACTTCAGGGGGGGATCGTAGTGGAATGGGGGTAGTGGAGGGGGGCGGGGACAACAATCGGACACCTGGTGATCCCAAAGGGGCAGGCGCCCTGGCCACGGTCCGACGCCGTTTTGCCTTCCTCTTCCCTGCCGCTGCTGCTGCCTGCGTCGAAGGCTTGGCCTGGCCTGGCTTCGCGCCCTCTCTGCAGCAGCAGGGCGAGGCCGGCGCAGGAGCATCGCCAGCGCTGCCGCTGCCCAGCCGCTGCCCGGGCTCTCCCCGGCGCAGGGGCCGCCCCTGCGGCACGTGCAGGCCACGGGGATGGTGCAGGCGAGGGCGGGTGCCGCGAGCGCTGGAGGAAGCACGGGCCGACCTCCATCACGTTGGGGATGTCGTGTCCGGGGGCACGCGCCGCCGTCGGCCAGACTTGGGCCCCCCCTGCGGGGCCGGGAAGCCTCGTGTTCGCCGTCGCCGCCCCGAGATCGGCTGACGCCGAGCGCCGCCGACGCCGAGCGCATGTTCCCGCGCGCGCGCGCCCTGAGCACTCGGAGGAGGGGCTGCGCCCCATCGCGCACGCGGCCGCGGGAGCTGGGGCCACGAAGGCGCGGCCAGGCCGTAGGCACGGCCCGCGCACCTCTGACTTCGGGAGTCGGGTCCGCTCCTCCCCGCCCTCCCCCTCACCGCTCCCTCTCTCCGCTCCCCCTCTCCGCGCCCTCCCGTCTCTTATCCAGTCCCTGACCGCCTCGATCCTGAAGGTTCGAGGGAGTTTTGTTGCGTTTTTGGCCCTTGTCGGGCCTCCACGGGCCTCCGCGGACCTCCAGAAGCTGCCAGTGAGCTCCGAACTGCCCCCCTTTCCACTCCCTCAGAGAAGACATGCCACGGAGTGAGTCATGCAAGAATGTGTGCCAACCGCGGATGGAACCGAGGCCCTTTCGCGCGCTCCGCCTCGTGACGGCCTTCGGACCGATGGGTCCAGTCACCCAGAACGTCCCTGGATCCACGGGCCATCCGCCTCTCTCCTTCCTCCGTCCGCACTCCCGGTCCCGCTCCCTCCCTCCCTCCACCTCCCCCCTTCCCTCAATCGTTCCCTCCCCTCCCCTTTGTCCCCGCTCCTGCAGTCGCCCCCCCCGCCTTCTCCTGCTGCTCGTGCTCCGCTGCATTTCATTGCAGGCAAGTGCTAGTAGCTCCTCCCAGTCGTAGCACCAGGCGTGCTCGTGGGCCGGGCTGGGCGTTTCGATGGAGGCTTCCCTGCACGGTGCGGCCCCAAAGTTTAGGGTCTCCAACAGGTGTGCGGATGTAGGGACACCCCTATCATGGCTCTCGCGCTAGCGTCGCGCACATTCACCTCAAAATCTTGCAACGGTTACACGGAGGAAGGGCGGGTCCTTTTCAACACTTGGTTTTCGCCTTAGAACCGCGCTCAGTTGTTTCAAACATTTGCAGCAGTCGCACGAATGGAGGCAATTGTGCTCTCAAACTGAGGTTCTCGTTCAAGACTCCCATGTTACAACACATGTAAACATGTGCATCAGGTATACACATGGAAGCAGGCCACTCTCAACATGGGACTATCGTTCAACATCTCGCATGACATCTATATTCCCCAAGACGTACAATTGTGCAACAGGCTCACGGATGGAGGGCGGTTCCATTTCAAAGTTGGTTTTTGGTTGGGACCACCTTCGCACATAGCTGCGAGAAGTTTCAACCTCTGTAACAGCGGCTGCACTGCCGGGGGCGACTCCTTTTCAAAACGGGGCTATCGCTCGACACCTTGTTTGCCTTTATGATCCTGCCCCGTCGTACGTCTTTAAGCTCGCTAGGAAGTATTAGACAGTTGCAAGGCAGCTCCTTCTCAATATGAAACTCTCGCCTGGATGGCAGGTCCACAGGGCGTTCGTCTTTCAGGAGGGCGTCTCCTATAGCGAAGAGGAAAGCATTCGGGGACTTATGAGGAGGGAGCCTGGGGCGGAGGGTGTAGTTATTCCTCATGGTTGATACATGTTGGGTTCACTCTCTCTCTCTCTCTATTTCTCCCCCCCTTCCTCCACTGGCAAGAGCGTTGGGTGCGGTATGCCGGCACAGGAAGGCGGCCGTTTCTTCAAACTGACAAGGATGAGTTCAGTTCCCTTGCATCTGCAAGCAGTACGGTGTGAACCATGGCCCACTGTGGCGGCGACAGCTGCATGCAGATCGCGCATGTCCGCGGACTGGCGCTGCCATGTGGCACGTGAGCCCCATGGGACCTTCGGGTCTACTTCGGGGCGGCGATCCGCAGCTTGGAAGCTTCGTGCTCCTTGTGGGGCCCCTTTTGCGCGTAACCGTCGGCCGTTTCCCCTTACTGGCCCTGCAGCTCTTTGAGCAAACGGCTGAAAACCGTTGCAGGTGAACTATGCCAGTTGTGCAGCCCCATTGGCGATTGGTCCGCAGAGCCCCCACGGGTGAACCATTGCTGTGCGGGGTGTGGTCGACGGGGCAGCGAGTCGCAAGGCGACTAGCCCCTGCTCGTGCCTGATGTACCTCCCCACAGTCTGGGCTCATCGTCTCTTGGCATTGTCAGTGCGGCGTGTACCAGGAAACTATGTTCATGTGCTTCTCCTCCTACTCCTCCTCCTCCTCCTAATCCTCCTCCCCCTCCCTCCACTCAGCAGCATCATCATAGTCGCCATTGACATTGCCACGGTCGTCGTTAACACCAGAAGCATCGTCACCATCGTCGCCATGAGCATCATCATCATCATCACCATCATCATCATCATCATCATCATCATCATCATCATCATCATCATCAGCATCAGCATCAGCATCATCATCATCATCATTATCATCAGTATCATCATCATCACCACCACCACCACCACCACCATCATCATCATCATCATCATCATCATCATCATCATCATCATCATCATCTTCATCATCATCATCATCATCATCATCCGCAACAGCGTCATCATCATCATCATAATCATCATCAGTATCATCGTGATGATCATCATCATCGCCATTTGTGGCTCAAGCTCCGTTGGGGTTGTATCCACCTTACGCATCCCCCCTCGCTGCAATCTCCGTTCCAGTTTCACCTCCAGCCGCTCCAGTCTTGTCCCATGTTTTACACCTTCTTCACGATGCTCAGCACGGGTGCTGCCCCCGCGCCGCGGGCTGCAGCGAGTTTGGGGGGTCCTGAGCGTTTCGACCGCATTGGCGATCTGCAGGCCAAGCAACCGATGGCGACGACGGCATGACTGACGTGGAGCTCGACCCCGCCATCCGGGCTGTCGGTATGGCGACCCCGCTCGCGGCCGCGGAACTCAGCTTACCCTCTTCACCAGACTGCTCCCGTTCAGCTCGGGCCCGAGGGTATGGCCATGGTGACGGCTGCCAAGATGTCTCTGAGCCCCGAGTTACATCCCCCCAGGCAGGACGTTCAGACGGTGAGCCTCAAGCAGGCCAACATTGATCTCGACATGGACGACATCAGTACGCGGATGGACAGTTCCAAAAATTGCGCGGACAAGACAAACCGAGCCGTTCAGGACCTCGCCTCTCGCACCGCCGCTACGAGAAGGGCGGCATCGGCTCCAATCGCTCCACGGCGGGCGACGCGGGCGGTCCCCGATCATCAGGATCGTTCAGCCACCCAGCAAGCCATCCATCAATACCCTGTCGGAGAACCCCTCTGGGGAGGACCTCTCCCAGACCGTGCCGAGTGGCTGGGACGCGGGCATCGTCGGGTTCCGAGCGAAGGGCGGCATGATCACGAAGTTGTCTGAGGGCAGCCGCGCCAGGGGCTTACGTGATGTCGCACAGCAGGCTCAGGCGCCCCAGCTCAACGCGCGCATCGCCGAGTTTCTCCCAGACATCAGCGTAGGAATGCGCCGAAGTGCGGGACCAGTGTCCCAGGGGCGATGTTCGCCATTGAAAGTTTTGGCTTGGAATGTAAGAAGCATCGAGCATCAACTCAACGTTTTTTTGCACCGAGCTGGAAAATTGGGGTCGTTGGAAAGATGTTGTTCCTGTCTAGGAGGCGGCGTGTTCAGAACACTTCTAGGTGAGTGCCATGGACGGGGGGCGCAGTCCTTCTGCCTCAGGCTCCCATGAGGGGCGCATGAGGACCGTGATCGTCGTTCATTGATCTGTCCAGGGAGAGGCCAGCGCTGCCTTCATACTTCGGGGAGAAGCTATGTCCGTGGCCGACTGCAGAACATCCTCATCATCAGTGCCCACTTACTTCAATGCCAGATCGTCAAGGAGTGTACCGCTAGCCTTGGTTATGTAAACGAATGAATCGCAGAGAGCACCCTCGACTACCTCGTGATTGGTTTGGGCGCCCAGGCTGCGCTTGGTGACAGACATGCTGCTCCATGGGTTGGTCCTCATTTTCTACCTCCCGCCGCGACCTCATCGCCCCCCACTTCCTGGATTTTGTAAAAGGCCCACGACCTGGGCCCCCCCCCAGCACCGCGGAAGACGTCCCAGGGACTACCGGACATGTCACTATGATTACAAACCCCGTTTCCCCCAGCAGATCGACTAATTGGGATTCTCCCGCGACCTACTGGACCAACGCATCGGGCGCTCAGTTTCATGTCTGGCTTCAGCGGCGACGGGGCCAGACTACCGGCCCATCTTAGATTCGATGCAGGATTTCGAGAGCCGGCTGCCGCTTCGTTCTACGCGCACGGCGCGCTTTTCGGTCGGCTGGCAGATGAGACAGCAAGTTCCATGTCCAAATGTGCAACGAGCTCGAGCTCCTGATGTTTGAGGAACAGGTTTCGGACACCACGACGGACCCCAACGCCGGGCGCAACTGGGCGGACGGGAGCTGGTCCAGGGGACGGAGGATACCGGAGAGGATTAAGGCGAAGGTTGGACGGGCATTTGCGGTGTTTCCACAGGGGTGCGATGCGCCAGCTTCTAGATCGCAGTCTGTAGATCGGCCCGTTGGACTTAGCCCAGGACGATTCGCAGCGCAAGTCCTTCCTCGGAGCGGCCCGACGCACGAACGGCATCGCAGAGATTGCTGCGCTGATCGAACTGCGCACTTACTTTTGAAAGCAGGTCCAGATAAGGCTGGCGATATCAGTCTTACCAGGTAGTCGCTAGCGTCATCGATGGTACCGATGCCCACCCCCTTAGGGGACTTGATCGTCGTTCGGTTGGATGCCAGGTGACCAGGTGTGCCCTGCTCGCCGCCGAGAGAGCGATGCCACCGACCGAAAACGGTTTCTTCGCTTAGCTCGGTCGACATCTCGTTCAACAAGCTCGTAAATAATTCGAACAGTACCGTCTGGAATCGATCGCGCGCCGACAACGCGAGTCGAGCTCGCCAACTATCTCGCCAAACAGGAGGCTCGCAGCCACTCCGAGGTGCCACGCTGGGTTCGCCTATGTCAGGTGCTTTGGTTTCAAGACGAGCATGCCCGACTGCCAGGGGAGCTCAATATTGCCAGGTGCCGACGCACGAAAAGATGCAACGCCGGCGGTAAAGGCTAGACGTCAGTCGCCCTGCGCCCCTGGTCGGGGACCGCTTGGAAGCCACCCTTCCTGAGCCTCTTCCTCGGGCGGGCGTCGACGGAAAACAGCCGCCCTCCCTGGGCCAGTTCGCGAATGAGGTCACTGGCGTTGCTTCGAGATGTAGAAGAGGCTGACTGACTCGCGAGGCGGGCCCGCCTTCGGAAAGGGCGAGGGGCCTGCGACGCCAATTGAGAGTAGAAGCGCAAAGCCGCGCGCGTGCCGACCTTCCACGCGAGAACGCAGATCACTGGAGCATGGCCGACGTCGAACCCCAACGAGGCCCTCAAGACAGAGCGTTTTCCTGGACGTCCACAAGCACGACCTCGCATCCTCACCTCGAACTCCTGAGCTGGCCCTGAGACGACGCCATTCAAAATGGTGCCGCGACAGGAGAGAAATCCCAGATGGCGACGGAGTTGCGCTTGGACTTGCTCGGAGACACCAGCCCCTCAGCGACCCCCTCGCCCCGTCTCTCGGGCCCGATTTCGATGGCGACAGAAGAACCGCAGGGGCCCCATCGCCATCCGGGCCCATCCGCGCCGGGCTCATTCCGCATGCCTGATAGGGGATGGGTACGAGGTGCGCTTCAGAATGTGGAACTTGGGAAGCAGACTGGCTCTGAACAGGATGGGGCGGTGGTGGACATGCTGAAGAAGTTACCAGAGCGAGCTTTTGAATGCGCTGTCGACTTATTCCGATGTCGGATTCCACATGCTCGCGGGTACCAGGAGGGCAGTGCATGGGGGGCTCACGCAATCGGTTTGCTGACGAAAGCTGGTTTCGCCAAGTCAGGAGGCATCGCGGACTTGCGCCCGATCGCGCTGACGCCTGTCATTTACAAGCGGCACAGCTAGTCGTCGGCGCTGCTGCTGACCTCGAGCAGGGAACGCACTCCAAGTTTCAATTACAGTTTCCGAAAGGCTTTCAGGTTGAGGAAGTCATGATCGCATGGGAACAGCTAATCGAGAAAGTCATCGGGTGGGGCCCAGGGAACCTGCGATTCACCTTCGCATGGGGATATCCTTAAGACATGCGGATATACCGATCAAGGGAGAGTGGCGGAGGCGAGAGTGACGCCCGGGGTGCCGAAGATCCTGCTAGCGGCGTGGCCGCGGCAGGCAGCCGAGAAGCACGCGACTGTCTCACTCGACGACCTCGCATGCCTGACTCCGGTTTGCAGGAAGAGACCATTGGCGCAGGGGGATATTGCCGCCCGTTTCCTTTTTTACCTGTGGCTCAACATCCTGATCGATAGGTTCGTTCGGAGATGCGAGCAGTGCGATTGGGGTTTCCGCTGGCAGGCACCCACCGACCGATCCCAATGTTCATTCGTTTGCAACGCCCCTGCTTCGCAGGCGGCTCCTGGGTCCTGGGCGTGAGCCGCCTCGAAGTGGAAGTCATGTTGGAAAGTGTGTTGCTGATTTTAGCAGAACGTGGATGCGCCGTGGACCTCTCAGAGCGTCAGTGTCCGTCTTGTCCAGAGGCCGCCTGCTGGAACGGAACCTCTCGGATCCTGACCCAGGAGGTTCGGAGGATTCTGGGGGGCGAGGGCATCGAAGTTCTGGGACCATGATCTCGCGCGACGGACGTGATGAAACAGTAATGGGCGATCTGATAAATGAGGCGTAGAAACATGGTTTCGATGGCGGCCCGCCCGTTGCTGGCGCCGCGCTCCTCTTGCGGAGTGTTTTTTTTGTTTTTCCCATTGCGCCATCGCAGGTCACAGCAGCCTGTTCTCGGGAGCCAAGGTGTGGGCGCTCAGAAAAGATTAGTTGGCCAAGCTTTGTGCTCCGCAAGGCACCATGCGTCGGATAGTGTTCGGTTTCACGAAAAAACAGCCACGATCCGTGGGACGCGCTCACGATCCGCACCTATCGGAAGATTAACAGCGCGCGACGGCAGCTCGGAATGCTTGATTGGGGCGAATTCCTTACCTGATAGATGAGTGAGAGACCCTGCCCGCCTCCCCACGCAGGTCCTCCACTTTCGCGACGCCAGGTTTCTTCGCGCTCAGGAGCTTGCGCGCGGGCGAGGCCGCCATGGCCACACACAAAAGTTCCGCCCGTGTAGGCGGGTTGTGTTTCTTTCTCCCGACGTTCGCCTCGTCCAATCTTGGAACACTGAGCCCTGGAAGCATGGCATGAATGATGTAATCGACTGGCCCTCTCGTGCACTTTGTCATACGAGTTTTCCTTTCGCGCCCGATTCCTCCTAGCTCTGTCCAGGGCCGAGGCTGTTACGAGGTGCACACCTACATACATACATACATACATGCATGCATACATACATACATACATACAGACAGACAGACAGACAGACAGACATACATACATACTTACACACATACACGCATACATGCACACATACATGCACACATGCCTACATGCATACATGCATACATGCATACATACATACATACATCTGTCCATACATGCATACATGCATACATGCATACATGCATACATACATGCATACACACACATACGTGCATGCATGCATGCATGCATCCATACATACATACATACATGCATGCATGCATGCATGCATACATGCATACATGCATACATGCATACATGCATACATGCATACATGCGTACATGCATACAAACAAACAAACATACATACATACATACATATATACATACATACATACATACATACATACATACATACATACATACATACATACATACATACATACATACATACATGCATATACATACGTATACATATACATGCATGCATGCATGCATGCGCGCATACATACAACACATCATCATCATCATCATCATCATCATCATCATCATCATCATCATCATCATCATCATCATCATCAACATCATCATCATCATCATCATCATCACCATCAGCATCACCATCATCATCACCATCATCACCATCATCATCATCGTCATTATCATCAGCACCATCACCACCATCACCATCATCAATAGCACCATCATCGTCGGCGCCCCAGGGAGAAGGGCCGCTACGTGGTCGACCTGGATGACGGTGATCGCAGCTTGTCGCTGCGCGCCGCCAACCTGCTGCAGTTGCTGCCCCTGCGCGTGCGCGCTGCCGACGAGGCGCCCGCGGCAGCGGCGCAGAAGGAGGAGGGAAGGAGGATGAGGGCGGAGAGAAGAGGAGGAGGGAGGAAGAAAAGGATGATCGAAGAGGACGGAGGAGGGGAAATAGGAGGAGGAGGAGGAGGAGAAGAAACAGGAGGAGGATCGGGAGGAGGAAGACGACGAATACCAGTGTAAGTGATTGTTGCACCAAAGATGCTGCAGCGCATAAGCCCGTCCCAGGTTCCCCCTCCCCGCCCGTGCTTCGAACATGTCCTTGTCGTTGCGAGGAGCGCCGCTGCGACAGTCGAGCACCACATGGGCTGGCCATTCGGGCGAGACCCCCGTCTTGGAAAAGAAAAGCCCTCGTCCGCGCCACGGTTGCGCAGGGCTACGCTGCTGGTCTCTCGAGCGCAGGGCCGGCTCCCCACGGGAAGGAGGGAGCGCCTCTCTCCGCCCGTGGAGCTCTCCACGCAGTGACGTGTCATGCCTCGGCTGCTGCACGTAGGGAAGCAAGAGGAGGAGGAGGAGGAGGAGGAGGAGGAGGAGGAGGAGGAGGAGGAGGGGGAGAGGAGGAGGGAGGAGGAGGAGGGGGAGAGAGGAGGAGGGAGGAGGAGGAGGAGGAGGAGGAGGAGGAGGAGGAGGAGGAGGAGGAGGAGGAAGCAAGGTAGAACAAGGGTTTAGGGAAGCAAGGGAAGCAAGGGAGCAAGGGAGAACCCACTGTTGCAAAGGAACCGTCCTCCATCCGTGTAGCCGTTGCGAGTTTTGTAATCGAATGCGCGCGGCGCCAAGGCGAGGCCACCCCTGCAGTTGCCCCTCAAGCTTTTCGGCGACTGCGCGCGGTTCTGAGGCGTGAAACGCGTTTTGAATACTGCCGGCCCGCCATCCGTGTATTTGTTTCAGGGTTTGGCGAATTTGTGCAGCGCTAGGCTGAGAGCCGTATTTTGGAAACGATTGGTGTTCTGTCCGTGTAGTTGTTGGAGTTGTTGGAGCTGTTTCGTCAGAGGTCCGTAAGTTGTAAGGAAGTCTCAAGCGAAGCGCTTGGTTCGGCCTACAGGCGCGCGCGGCGGTTCGACAGGGGGGCATTTATAATGAAGGGTGGTGGAGGATGATGAGGACGAGGAAGAGAGGGTGGGGGACAGTCGGGGGGAGGGAAGGAGGGGTGGGGGCAGGGATGACGGAGGGAGGGAAGGAGAACGGAAGGAGGGAAGGAGGAGGCTGATGATGATAAGGAGGAGGAGGAGGAGGAGGAGGGAGGAGGAGGAGGAGGAGGAGGAGGAGGAGGAGGAGGAGGGAGGAGGAGGGAAAGAGGATGAATGAAAAGGGACAACGGGACGAGCAGGAGGCGAGAGGAGGGTGAAGAGCTGCAGAGGCAGGAGCATGCAGCGCGAGGGCAGGCAAGGGTCCTGCGGGGGCAGAAGGCAGGGGCAAAGGCGGGGCCGAGAGGGCGGAGGAGCAGCAGCAGGAGGAGGGCAGGAGATAGAAAAGGAGGAGGAGGAGGAGGAGGAGGGAGGAAGAGGAGGAGGAGGAGGAGGAGGAGGAAGAAGAGGAGGATAGAAAATGAGGAGGAGAAGGAGGAGGAGGAGGAGGGGGAGGAAGAGGAGGAGGAGGAGGAGGAGGAGGAGGAGGAGGAGGAGGAGGAGGAGGAGGAGGAGGAGGAGGAGGAGGAGGAGGAGGAGGAGGAGGAGAGGGAGCCCGTCGTACTGCGCAGTTTCGTGCCCCCCTCTCCTTCTGCCGACCTGGGCACGTGGAGGGAGGTCGCACAGGTGCCTGGCCACCAGCAGCGGTGGCAGGGCGCTGCGATGGGCGAGGGACGCCGCGCGGCAGTGCGGGGGAGGAGCCGCAGCGGCAGCGGCACCCATTGGTCGTTGAAGGTAGGTATTTTTGGAGTCCCAGGTTCCAGTCTGCTCAAGCGCCTTCCTACTTCCATGATCGCGTGGCTTCCCCTCTTCCGTCCTCCTTAGGGGGCGGACGGAGCCCAAGCTATTTTCAACGCCTCCCTACTTCATGTTTCTACCTACTTTCGGCGTCACCCCAACATACTTATACTATGTGTGCGTCGCCCCCCCCCAGGGGCGACGCGCGCACCGAGAAATCTTATAGTATATGCGTCGTGGCGGGCGCTTTCTGGCCACACCGCTCGGGAAACGATACACTACAAGATTGTATACTACATGTTCGGGTCAGACGCGCGCCTCCAAGGAGGACATATGGCATTAGCACGCCTCTGTGCGTCCCACACCTCTTCCGACCGATCCGATGGGCACGAGGACGGCGGGAGGAGGAGGAGGAGGAGGAGGAGGAGGAGGAGGAGGAGGAGGAGGAGGAGGAGGAGGAGGAGGAGGAGGAGGAGGAGGAGGAGGAGGAGGAGGAGGAGGAGGAGGAGGAGGAGGAGGAGGAGGAGGAGGAGGAGGAGGAGGAGGAGGAGGAGGAGGAGGAGGAGGAGGAGGAGGAGGAGGAGGAGGAGGAGGAGGAGGAGGAGGAGGAGAGGAGGAGGAGGAGGAGGAGGAGGGAGGAGGAGGAGGAGGAGGAGGAGGAGGAGGGAGGAGGGAGGAGGAGGAGGAGGGGGAGAGGAGGAGGGAGGAGGAGGAGGAGGAGGAGGAGGAGGAGAGGAGAAGGAGGAGGAGGAGGAGGAGGAGGAGGAGGAGGAGGAGGAAGAGGAAGAGGAGAAGAGGGCGAGGAGGAGGAGGAGGACGACGAGGAGGAGGAGGAGGAGGAGGAGGAGGAGGAGGAGGAGGAGGAGGAGGAGGAGGAGGACGAGGAATAGGCAAGGACAAGGACGAGGGCGAAGAAGAGGAGGAGTAAGAGCAGCATGAGGATGGCCCACAGCCGTTGTGGATCACGGGGGCGTGCGCGCGCGGCGACGCCGCGGGGCGCCGGACGCCGGGCGATGGCCGCGCACTTCCGTTCCGCCAGCGCGAGGGGCCAGGCCCAGCCTCGGAACCCGCTGCCGCCGCTGCACCCCAGCGGCCCCCGTGCGCGGCCGCTGCGCGGCGAAGCCGAGGCCGTGCCGGCTTCGGCGCGCGAGCGGCGGCGGCAGCCCGGCGGTGAGCTCGCCACACACGGGGAGCTCTCGGCAGAGGCCAAGCACCCGCGGCCGGGGCGCACCGAGGCCGACGCCGAGCCGGCGTCGGCGCGCGAGCTGCGGCGGCGGCCCGAGGCTCAGGCCCCCAGAGACCAGGACACCGAAAAAACGAAAGAAACGACATCCTTTCCTGGAGAGTCGCATTTCCAGCAGTGTTTTTTTTTGCTTGCTGCACTGCAGGACGCGGGTTTGTGTCCGGGTTTAGGGTGGCCTTGTAGGCTTTTGGGGCCCGTGTCCGGGTTTATTCTGGAAGTGCTCCAGTGCAGTATTTTGTTCGTGCCGCCGTCTGGAAGGATTGGTTTCAAGGGATGTTGGGGGCCCGGGCTTGGCGTGTCCGGATTTGCGGGGCCCTGGGGGGCGGCGCAGGGCGAGCTCGCGGCAGAGGCCGTGCTGCCCCCGGCGCTCCATGCCGCCCTGGACGGGCCCTTGTCGCTGCTGGCGCTGGAGTCGTGGCAGAGCACGCACAACGAAAGGCCAGGCCAGCACGCGCCCTTCGAGTCCCAGCTGCTCTCGTGCGAGGCCAGACTGCGCAAGCTGGACCGGCTGGCCTCGAGCATGCGGCCGCCCAACATCGTGGTGACCGCAGTGGCGTGTGATCTGTTACACAGCGTGTTCGAAACGTTGCCCACCGTCTTAAAGCAGCTCTGCCTGGAGCTGATGACGCACCTCGAGTCCGCGATCTACAGCGACGAGCGCGCCAGCGACGCAGAGCTCCAGGAGTTCACCTCTGTGAACGCTCGCAACATCGACCGGGTGCCGTACTTCGCGATCGTGCGGCGGCAGCAGGTGCAAGTCGACGCGTTGGAACAGCGAGCTGAAAAGTTGCAGGAGCAGGTCAGTATGCACCTCAGGAAGCGCCAGCACGTCCTGGATTTTATCATCCGCATGCAGCACGAAGAGCGGCTCAACCTGCAGATGTGGCTTTTCAACTTCTGGGTCATAACCTTCCGGCAGCGGCAGCAGCGGGTCGCCCGGATGGCCAACGTCGTCTTGACGACACCCACGGACGTGGCCACGCCTTTCTTCTCTTGGAAGCTGTTCGTGCTCCAAGGGCGCCTGGAGCGCGCACAGCGGGAGTGCGAATCGGTTGACGCGGAGGCGTCCGAGGTGGCGACGAGGATCACGCAGCTCGAGATCGAGAACGAGAAATCTCAGAAACAGTTGCAGGACTCTCTGGACCGGTGCGAGGTGTTGAAGCAGAAGTGCGACGAAGAGCGCCAGGAGCACGAGCGCCTCCAGAACCTCTGGGACGCGACGCAGCCAGAGCTGTTGATGTCGGTCTTGGCTCAGTCCTTAGAGTTCTTCTTCACCCTCACGATGCGGTCCGCCCGGCTCCACAAGCTCCAGCTGCGACAGGCCCTAGCCTCGAAGGACGTCTCGGTCTTCGTGAAGCAGCTGTGCAGCGAGGCGGACAGTTCTGACGAGGCGCCCGTGGCCGAAGAGATCGTGCTTCGGTGGGTCAATGTGGCGCTGGCCCGTGCTCGCGAGGCGGCGAATCAGCTGCTGACCGAAGCGGCCGACGCTCCCGACCAGCGCGCCGCGCTGGAGGAGGCGGCCGAGATCGAGGACGCCCTCAACCTGGACGAGGACCTGAGCGACGGCGCGGTGCTCGTGGCGCTGGCGGCCGTGCTGCGCGCCGAGAGGGACGGCAAAGCGATCGAGGCGGGCGACTTCGACGCGCTCGAGGAGGCAGACCCGGAGCTGCGCCTCGACCGCGCCTTCACCCTGCTGGGCGGGCTGGCGCCGACGAGGCAGGCCGCGGCGCTGCTGGTGCCCGACGACGTCCTGCTCGGCGTGCCCGGCGGCACCACCGCCGCCTTCCTCGCGTGCCTGCTGCTCCGCTACCCCCTCGCCCCGGACCCGCCGGCGCCCGGGCCGGCCGAGCCGGCCGAGGCCGAGCCAGAGGCCGCCGCGCGGGGCAGCCCGCAGGGCGCGCGCGGCGAGCCGAGCGGCGGGCCGGGCGCTCCCGAGGGCCAGGGGCCCGCGGGCGAGCCCGGCGCGGCGGCGGGCGCGGCGCGGCAGCTGGAGCGGCTGCTGTCGAGCGTCGAGGAGCTGGCCGGGCAGGCCGCGTTCGAGGGCCTGCAGGATCCCACGCTGCTGCTGCACGGCGGAGAGGACGTGCAGGCCCTGGCGACCACCTCTGCGGAGCAGCTGCTCCTGCGCTGGGCCAACGTGCTGCTGAGCTCCGCGTACCACCGGCCAGTGGAGAACTTCGGGTCGGACCTCCGGGATGGTGAGGCCATCTGGTTGTTGCTGGCGGCGGTGGCGCCTGAGGCTGCTAGTAGCGTCAGCGAGAACGCCGACGACGTCGAGCCAGAGGTGAGGCTCGACTACATCATGGCAGCCGTGGCGCGCTGCGTGGATTTCGAACTGTTGACCCCGAATTCCATCATCGATGGGCAGTCGGACATGCTCGCAGCCTTTTTTGCGCAGCTCTTCCTCGCGCGCCCGAGCCTGGAGCCACGGCCAGACTCGTTGCTCGCCATGCACTTGCAGCTCTTGGAGAAGGCGTGCGGGAGAGGCGTTGAGGTGCTGGCAGACCCGAGCGACACAGCCCAGGTCATGAGACTCTGCGTGGAGCTTGACGACAAGTGGCAGGAGATCACACTCGCGGCGCAGACGGTCTATGAGGCAAACCGGACGATGGAGAGCATATCCGATCGCATGCGTACTTTTCTGGGCGACACCCTCGCGCAGCGAGCGCGGGGCCATCCACGCACGATGTTGGACGCGAAGGAGACCCGGGAGCTACTGCTTTACACCCAGCTGAACCCTGAGCACTACTCCGCCTTCGCCTTCAAGGAAATCTCGGAGCCCATGGCCATCAGCAGGGTGGAAGATGTCCTCAAGAAGCATTTCCGCCTGCTCCGGGACGTCTTTCGCAACTATTCGCAGGCGAACGGCAGTGGCAATGGTATTGCTTTGGAAGGGCTCTTGAAGCTCTACCAGGACTGCAAGCTCAGGTGCAGAGACCTCGCGCCACATCACCTGGAAGTCCTCTTCTGCGATCACTTGGACCTCAGCGGCAGCGTGGAGCGGATCCTGACACCCCAGAGCTTCATCGAGGTGATGCTGCAGTGCGCGCACCTCAAGTTCAAGCGCCAGTACCCGCACTTGCCTGACCAGGTCTTGCATTTGATCGGGGACCACCTTGCCCAGAACGGGCTCGCCCAGGAATCTGAGAACGTCTTCCAGCGCATGGCGTACGACCCGCGGGTTCGCGAGGTTCTGGACAGCTACGTCGAGGAGCTCAGGCTGGTCTTCCAGCTCTACGCGACCATGGACGACTCGACGACGGAGGCGATGCAGCGGGTGAACACCATGAACGTCAAGGAGTTTCAGATGTTGCTGAAGCACTGCGACTTGCTGGACTCGACTCTCACCGAGGCGGCAGTGAACCAGGTCTTCGAGGGCATCCAGCAGAACGCCACGTCCGACGAGCTGGACATCGGCGGCGGCGACGGCATCGGTGACGACGAGGAGCTCGCGACTTCAGAGTTCCTCGACGGCCTTGTTGCGATCGCTGCCTACAAGTACCCAGACCCGTTCACGCCGTTCTCAGAGCGCGTGGACGCTTTGGTACTCAGGGTGTTCTCCAACTTACGGAAGCACTGGAGCCGGAAGCGCGTATCTCCACAGGTGGACGTTCTGCTGAACGCGTTGCAGAAGCGTCTGCGGTGATTGCTGCCGATACAGTTGCCCAGTCGGCTCGCACACCCTCTGCTCGTGCTACCTCCTCCTCCGCCTCCTCCTCCTTCTCCTCCTCCTCATCCTCCTCCTCGTCCCCCTCCTCATCGTCATCATCATCATCATCATCATCATCATCATCATCATCATCATCATCCTCATCCTCATCCTCATCCTCATCCTCATCCTCATCCTTATCCCCATTCTCATCCTCCTTCTCCTCCTCCTCCTGTTCCTGCTCCTGTTCCTCCTCCTCCTTCTTTCCTATTCCTTATTCCCATCATGCTTCCCCTCCTGACAGTACAGACTCCCGTCACTCATCTCTTATCGTTGCCCTTCTCTTCCGACCCCCTACTCTCGCCCCCTACTCTGTCCCGCTCGGCCATAGACCTCTGCATGAGGGAGGCGCGTCTGCAGCGGCCGCGCATCGCGCAGCTGGCCAGAACGTGGCCCGCGCGCGCTGTAAAAGTCCGGCCCCAGGGGCGGCGATGTGAGCCCGCCGCAGCGACAGCGGCGGCGGCGGCGGCGGCCCGGCGGCCTTCATCAGGGCGAGGCCCTTGGCGGCGGCGGCGGCCTGGAAGGTCGAAAACCTTGACCTCGGAGGATCGAGAGCCTGCACTTCTTGGAGGGGAGGTGCCTGCCGGGAACGGAGGGGAAGCTGCGGGAGCGAGGCCGAGCCTCCACCTTTGAGGGAAGGCGCTTGCCAGGGGCGGAGGAGAGGGACTCCAGGAAGGGAGGCCGAACCTCCATCTTGGAGGCTGTTCTCTGGTCCTCTCGGAGGCGCCCCGCCGCCATCCACCCCCTGAGGGCCACGCCTGCAACGGCGGCGACGCGGGCGGGGAGGGCGCCGGCGCTGGCGGCGCGTGGACGGAGGGGGTGATCGAGGACCGCCTGTCTGCAGCCCGGCCGCCGCTTCCCGCCAGAGCCCTGGGCCCTGCTCGGCGGCTGGACAGGGTGTGGTTGCGCTCCAGGGTGTGGTCTGCGATCTGGGTCGGTGGGTCTTGGGGGGGGTACGGTTGATAAAACCGTGTGTGTACAACGTCGTTTTTCTGCCTCGTGTTCTAATTCTCTCTCTTTCTTTTCCTCGTTCCCTCTCTCTCTCTCTCGCTGTCTCTCTCTCTCTCTCTCTTTCTCTCTTTCTCTCTTCATCCGCTGACAAAAGAATTCCTTGTGTTGCAAATTTTAAAAGCAGAATTTCTGTTGTGGGGGGTTACAGATTCATTCCCTGTGTGGCGGGTTCCACAAGAATTCCTTTTGTGGCGGACTACACATTAATTCCTTTTTTGGTGGATTATAAATTAATTCTTGCTGTGGCGGATTATAAAAGGATTTCTTTTGTGGCGGGTTACACATTGATTCTTTCTGTGGCGGATTACAAAAGGATTCCTTGTGTGGACAGCTACTTAGGAGGAAACCAGGGAGAGAAAGAAAAAGCAAAAAACATTACAATCCATAAAAACTGAAAGTGTTGTGTGTTTTTACTTGTTTGGTGTCGGAATGTCTGCTTTTCACAATTTTCAGTTGTTTTCCATTATAGTGTTTTTATCTCCCTGGCTTCCTCTTCAATAGCTTTCCACAAAAAGAACCCTTTTGTAATCCGCCACATAAGGAATCAAACTGTAGCCCCCGCAAAAGAATTTTTAATCCGCCACAAACGGAATAACTTGTAATCAACGACTGTAGGAATTGATTTGTAATACGCCACACACGAAATGCCTTTTGTTGTATCCAGCTACAAAAGAAATCCATTCGGAATCCGCGACAAAAGGAATCAACTTGTCAGAGGGTGTAATCCGCCAAAAGGGAATGAGTTTATAGTTTGCCCTGAAAGGAAACATGTTATAACCTGCCACAAAAGGAATCCCTTTGTAATCAACCATCAAAGGAATCCATGTGTCATTCGCCCCTAAAAAACAATGTGTATTCAGCCACAAAAGGAAACAAATTGTAATCCGCCACACAAGCAATCAATTTGCAGTCCGCCACAGAAAAAATATTTTTCAATCCGCCACAACAGGAATCCCTTCGTAATCCGCCACGGGAGGGATCCTTTTGTAATCCGCCACAAAATGAATCATTCTGTAATCCGCCACAAAAGAAATTCTTTTGTAAAGCGCCACATGAGGAATCAATGTGTAATCCGCCACAAAAGTAATCAGTTTGAAACCCGCCACACAAGAAATTAATGTATAGTCCCCTACAAAAGGATTCCAATTGTAATCCGCCACGAAAGAAATCCCCTCGTAATGCGCCACAAAAGGAATCCCTTTGTGATCTGCCACAGAAGAAATTCTTGTGTAAGGCGCCACAATGAATCAATTTGCAGTCCGGCACACATGGAATGCCTCTGGGATCCGCCACAAAAGGAATCCTTTTGCAAGGCGGGGAGGAAAGCGTTGTGAGAAGTTCCGGAGCTCTGGAAAGCATGGTTGGGAGGTCAAGCGGGAGGGGAGAGGAGGATGGATGTGGGAGAGAGGAGGGAGGCCGAGGAGGAGGAGGAGGAGGAGGAGGGAGGAAAAGCATGAATAAGGGGAGGCGGAAAGTCTGAGGAAGGAGCAGGGCAAGAGGAAAAGGGAAAGGGACGACGGCACGTAGGGCTGAGGGTGAATGATCGGAAAGGTAGCACACAGCACAGCAGTAGCGACAGAGCCGCGCTCAGTGCTCAGCCCAATGCAGTACCACTTCACACTGTGTCGTGGCACAGCGCGCCGTCCATATTCAATTTGTATTATGAGCTGGGATGCATTATTTTCACACTCTACAGCGCGTATGTCAATATTCTT
>CAUYUJ010015292.1:241305-272287 GCA_963575745.1 Prorocentrum cordatum
GACGCGCCTCGAGGTAGCGACGACGCGTGATGGCGATTTTGCGCTGCGGTGTAATGTCATTATCGTCCCCGCTTTCTATCTCACAACCAATGTCACAATCAACCCCACTGTCGATCTCATTTTGATATTATCCCTCGCATTCCAGCGATCTCACTATCGATACCAAGGCGGGACACCCCCAGCCACCGCCCGCCCACCGCCGACGGAACACCGACGGGACACCGACGGGACACCAATGGGACACCACAGGACACCACGACGGGACACCCCAAGCCACCGCGCGCTCACCGAGGGCGGAGGGGCGGTCCACTGCATCCGAATCGCCCTAGCGACGGCGGGGTCATTCCTCTCACGCAGCTTCGCCTCGCCTGCACGCACGACACGAACACGAATCCGAAACCGATTCCCTGGTGGGGGGCTCTCCGTCCCACTGTGATCTCTCACCCCCCCTACCTCCGAATTATGCTTTTCTGGATGTTCCGCGCGGCAAGGGAAATGGCTGAGGGCCGCTAGAGACTCAAGAATTTTCAGACAGCATCTTGAGCCAATTTTACCATGACACCATTCTCGCCTTCTCCGTGCCCACTCACCTCAAGACTTCCGACGAGACTCGATCCTTCCGGGCCGCTGCTCCCCTGGAGCTCTCGACCTCCGCCTCTCTCCGGGACTTGGCTCCCATCCCGAGTCGATCTTCCACGGCGGCCCCAGGGGCCTCCCGGTCGCCTGACGCCCCGAGAGACCTCGGGCGCGGATGTCTCGAGCCGCCTTGCCCCGCGCCTTGCTCTCGTGCCTCGCCCCCCCATGTGTGCCTTGCCTCCCCCCGACCGTGCCTGCTCTGCACTGCTTGCTGCTGCTGCTGCTGCTGCTGCTGCTGCTGCTGCTGCTGCTGCTGCTGCTGCTGCTGCTCCTCTTGCTCGTCCTTCCCCCTGCTGCTCCCTCTCCTGAGCCGCTGGGCGACCCCTCGAGCTGGCAGAAAAAACTGCCCTGCGTCCCCGGGGCCGGGCCGTCGGAGGACTTCGACGACGAGGCGGGGGAGATCGTCTTCACCGCGGGGGGGAACGGCGAGAGACGGCGAGGCGCGGGTTTGGGCGCCGCTTGGGGGGCCTGAGCTGGCCCAGCCCAGCAGGGAGGGCGGGCAGGTCCGAGGTTCCTGGGTTCGGGGAGGTGTTCGGCTTTTTCCAGCCTCCTCCTCCTCCTCCTCCTCCTCCTCCTCCTCCTCCTCCTCCGTTTTCGGGCCCCTGGACCGCGAGAAGCTGACCTTGGATGAAAAAACTACCAGATGGACCCCAGGAGCGGTCCAGAGACCGATTCTGAAGGGATTTGGCTAGATTCCCCTTCCTGACCAGCTTTCTGTCGGGTGGGGCTAGGACGAGGATCAATTCGAGCGTTCCAGGGCGCTCCCAGAGCGTTCTGGAACGCTCTGAGAAGGCCGCGGCGCCCGAGACATCCTCCAGAGCCTCTGGCTCTCAGAGATCCTCGAGTTATCCGAGCCGCTGGCTCTCAGAGATCCTCGATTTATCCTCTCTCGATTCTGTCCTCGTCCTGGCTTCGTCTTGCGTTCCCCCCTCCTGACAGACGTTCTGGATCGCGGCGCTTCTGCCCAGCGACAATTTGAATCGCGATGTGACAGGGTCACCAGTGATACTGTGCCAGGAGAAGCAAATCCCCCCTCCTGGCCGACTTCTCCGGAGGCGACAACGGGGGCGAACAGCCCAGGGGCGAGCATCACAGTGGAGACCCACGCCAAGAGACACCCAGCTTGCCTCCAGCGTGCCCTGGGTCTCTTGGGCTTCGACGGTTCTCCAAGGGAAAGCGTGACGCCCCCGCACCGAAAACCCATCCGCGTCCTGGGGAGTCTCAGGGCTGGGTCTCCTGTGGGAGGCTTCCTGCGGTCGAGCCCCTGCCGCGCGCGCCTTCGCTCCGGAGCTTCGCCGCAAGGGGCGCCCGCCCGGTCCGCACTCGCCGTCGGCAGAGCACCGCGGGGCGCCGACGGCCTGCAGCCAGGCTCGGCGTGTGTGGGGCACGTGCGCAGGAGGAGGAGGAGGAGGAGGAGGAGGAGGAGGAGGAGGGGGAGGAGGAGGAGGAGGAGGACCAGTGCAAACCCAAGAGTCATCAACGATGTTGGAGTAAACCCTCCCTCCACATAGGCCCCTATAACGGTTCATTTCCATTGATGAAATTGCTTCGTTGGAGGACACCTCGTGTGAAGACCCTGAAGCATGCCAAAACATTGTTCTCGGGATTCGAACGCTACGGATCAACCTGACTGTTGCGTCTTGACGACCCTGAATCGTGCCAGAACGCCATTCCTAGGACTTCAACACAGAGAACCAACGTAATTGGTGCGCCCGCATAATCCTGAAACCTTCCAAAACGCCATTTCTGATACGTTGATGATGGTAACCCGCGAAACTCTTGCAATTTGTTAAATGGAATTTGCGCGGCGCTAAGGCGAGAGCCACATTTTGAAAAGGAGCCGCCCTCAATCCGTGAAGCTCTTGCAAATGTCTAAAACGAATGTGCGCCGCGCTAAGGCGAGAGCTACATTTTGAAAATTACCCGCCCTCAATCCGTGAAGCGCTTGTAAATGTTCACAATGAGTGTCCGCCGCGCTAAGGCGAGAGCCACATTTAGAAAACCACCCGCCTTCCGTGTGTGAAACTCTTGTATGTTTGAAACGAATGTGCGCCGCGCTGAGGCGAGAGCCACATTTTGAAAACCACCCGCCCTCCATCTGTGAAGCTGTTTTCACATTTTAAGCAAAACTGGCCTCGGGGTGCGACAGGGAGAAGTTATCTATAAGGAAAAGGAACGGAGGAGGAGGAGGAGGAGGAGGAGGAGGAGGACCAGAGTGAAACCAAGATGTACCAGCGACGCTGCAATACACCCTTCAGTCCCGAGCCCCCTCCTCACAAGTCCCTACAACTTATCCCTCGCATGTCTCGTCATTGCAAGACGCCCCCCCTCAAAGACTAGTACCTACGGGCTCGGGCGAGGGCCCCGTTTTGACAAGGAGCTGCTTTGCATCCTTAATCACGGATGCGCAAGAGGTGTGATCAGACAGGTCACGATGTCTCCTGCAAGACCCTCGTCTTGAAAAGGAGCGCCCCCTGTCCATGCAGCCCTTGCACGAGCTTTCATTGATGGTCATGAAACGCGCCCCAGTTTGGAACGAGCCGCCATGCATCCGTGCAGCTGCTACACCCGTTGTAGCTTCTGGCTGTTTACGTGCGGACCTCTCAAGCGAGAGCCCCGTTTTGAAACAGGATCGCCCTACATCTGTTCAGCTGCTGCAAGCTGCTAAGACGAATGCGCGCGGCGCTCAACCGAGAGTCCAGTTTGAAAACGCGACGTGCTCCATTCTTGGAATTACTACAAGGGTTTCAGTTGACTGCGCGCGGCGCTCAGGCGATATCTCCAGTTTGAAGACGACTTGTGCTCCATCCCTGTGACTGTTGGAAGCGTGGAAGAAGAATGCCAGCGGCGCTAAGGCGAGAGTCTATTTTGAAAACGACTTGTGCTCAATCCTCGTGATTGTTGCGAGCTTCAAGTTTCACCGTCAGAAATGCTGAGGACGTCTCGAGCTAAACGCCCAGTCCGCCCTGCCGACACGTCCACCCTGGTACAGCTGCGGCAAGTGATACCATCCTCCGGATGCGCTGGCCCTCCGAGATTCACAGTTCATCTTTAGGTCACCCGCGAGGGCGCGATATCTTACAGTCGGGGCGCTGAATAAGGAACCCTTGTCGTTTGGGAGTGGCTAAGTGTTCCTCACTTGTTTTGCAGTTCGCCCCAGGTTTTCCTGAGGTCGTCCATGGGAAATCGAAGTTCAACTTATGGAACAGTGGTCCTCGTTCCTGATTCAGGGTTCCTTCGGTCAACGCCCCGCCCATTGGGGGACCTCCAGCTGCCTCTCGTGGTCTACTCTGGGGCCACTGGGCCTCCACCGACGTCCAGCTAGACCTCTGGATGTCTCGGAAAAGTCAAGCCGTAGGTCTATCTCGCCGCTTTCCGCTTCTGGCGGGTGCCGCTTCCTGGGTCCCCCCCCGAGGAGCGTCAGAGAAGGGCTGCAGGATGGAAAGCCAGTTGCGAGACGCGGGTCGAGAAATCCTTACCAGCACCACCCGACTCGAAAGCATCGAGTCGACGGAGGTCTGGGGAGGAGGGGAGAGCAAGGAAGTGGAGGCAAGGGGTGGGGAGAGGGGAGGAGGGAGGAGGGAGAAGGACGGATGAAGATGGAGCAGGGAAGACGCGGAGTTGGAGGAGGAGGAGGAGGAGGAGGAGGAGGAGGAGGAGAAGGTGGAGGAGGAGGAGGAAGAGGAGTGAGATTAGACTCCATGGGTCATCGCTCAACGAACGGGCAACCCCAAAAGTAGGAGGGAGGAGGGAAGGAGGCAGGGAGGGAGGGAGGAAGGGAGGGAGGGAGGGGTCAGGGAGGTGGAGGAGGATGAGGAGGAGGGGGGGGAGGCTGAGGCGGAGACGGAGACGGAGGAGCAGGCGGAGGAGCAGGCGGCGGATGAGGAGGGATGCGGAGGAGCGAGAAGGAGGGAAGGAGGGAGGGAGGGGCGGGCGGACGGAGGGGACGGGAAAGGAGGGGAGGAGATGAGGAAGATCAAGCGGAGGTCGGGGCAGGGTTTCGTCTGGCTTCCATTATCGAGTATGACAGGTGCCCAGGGAGGGGGGGAGGGCAGTCTGCCAATGGCAGGATGATGGTGGTAAGGATGACGAGGATGAGGACATGAAGAGGGAGAAAGGGGGGAGGGGATGACAGGTGAGGGGGAGGGAAAGGAGGAGGATGAGGAGGAGGTATTTCCATCCAAGACTGAGGTTGAGTCGCTGGCCTCTCATTCTGGCTTCAGGCCACCGTACATCCGCCCACGAGGTTCGGCCTAGAAGCCCCCGCGCCCGAGCTTTCTTTCCTGGCTCGCGCGCGCCCTTGCCGTCCAGCGTGTCGACCCTCTCTTGCGGTGGCCGAGTACGCTGCCTCCCCGACCTGGCCCGCAAGAAGCTCTCGGCCCGCACGGTGGCCTCCAGCGACCAGCGCCGCGCACCTGACCCTAGCGGAGACCAGCTCTTTTCGTCCCGGATCCTTTGCTGATAATTTCAGGCCAAGACAGGTTTGCGTCGCGAACAAACACGATTGACGTTTTTGGGCGTTTGTCGCCCTCTTGGGACCTTGGTCCCTGGTCGGGCCCCAGGGAAAGGGTCGGGACTTCCGGGGACCGCGTATTTAAGAAAGCAAGACGCCTTGGACCTCTGTGTCCAGAGCCCGCCAAAACGGTCCCGGGAGCTGGAAAATGGCACAAGCAAAAGTTGGAGAAGAATGCCCGCCCTTGGGCTAGTCGCCCCAATCGTCGCCTCCAGCAGGCCCTCTCTTTCCCCTCGTGGCCCATCGGGGAACGAATCATTACATCAACCTAAACTTTCGGAGATCCGCGTGGTCATCCGACAGTTTATACTCAAGAGGCTTACGCCAGTCCGCCGACCCCCAGAAGAGACGGGAAGTTCACGGTTAAGGCTATGCGGGTTTCTTGGGCAGTATATAGGGATTATTATGGGCGTCGTGGGTAATTCATGGGAGGGGCAGCATGATGATGATGATGATGATGATGATGATGATGATGATGATGATGATGATGATGATGATGATGATGATGATAGTGATGATGATTATGATGATGATGATGATGATGATGATGGTGATGATCGTGGTGGTTGTGATAATGATGTTGATGTTGATGATGTTGATAATGATGATCATGGTGATGACGACGATGACACTGATGATAATAATGACGCCGATGCTGGTGATGATGGTGGTGGTGATTATGGTGATGATAATGGTGCTGATGGTGATGGTTGTGATGGTGATGATGATAACGATGATGCTCAGATGGTGTTGATGGTGTTGCTGATGCTGGTTGGTGATGGTTATGATGATTGTGATGCTGATGATGCTGATGCTGATGCTGATGCGTATGATGATGGTGGTGATGATGATCATGATGATGAGGATGAGGATGAGGATGAGGATGAGGATGAGGATGAGGATGCTGATGATGCTGATGAAGCTGATGCTGATGCTGATGCTGCTAACGATGATGGTGGTGTTGATGATGCTAGCGATGGTGATGGTGATGGTGCTGGTAATGATGATGATGATGATGATGATGATGATGATCATGATGATGATGGTAATGATGATGATAAGTATGATGACGATGAAGAATAATTTTATCATGATGACGGTGATGATGCTGATGATGATGATTATGATGATCATGTTGATGATGATGCTGATGACGACAACGATGGTGGGTGGTGGTGATGATTATGATGATTATGATGATGATGTTGATGATGACAGTGTCGACGATGATGCTGCTGATGATGATAATGATGACGATGATGATGATGCTGCTGCTGATGATGATGCTGCTGCTGATGATGATGATGATGATATTGATGATGATGATGATGATGATGATAGTGATGATGATGATGATCATCATCACGATGACGATGACGATGACGATGACGATGATGAAGATGACGATGATGATGATGATGATGATGATGATGATGATGATGCTGATGCTGATGCTGATGCTGCTGATGATGATGATGCTGATGCTGTTGATGATGATGATGATGCTGATGATGCTGATGATGATGCTGATGATGACGATGATGATGATGATGATGATGATCATGATGATGATGATGATGATGATGAAAATGATGATGATGATGCTGATGCTGATGCGTATGATGATGATGATGATGATGATGATGATGATGATGATGATGATGATGATGATGATGATGATGATGATGATGATGATGATGATGATGATGATGATGATGGTGATGTGATGTGTGGTGTGGTGTGGTGTGGTGGTGTTGATGAGGAGGAGGAGGACGAGGAGCAGGAGGAGGCGGAGGAAGAGGAGGAGGGGAGGAGGAGGAGGAGGAGCAGGAGGAGCAGGAGGAGCAGGAGGAGCAGACGGAGCAGGATATTGAGGGTGAGGAGGAGGAGGCAGGAGGAGGAGGAGGAGGAGGAGGAGGACAAGTTTATATTTATGCAGCTTCTGCTTCCTCTAGAAATATCATACCGGCTCCTGCGAGGCGTTGTGGCGGCCCGAGGCCGTGCGGTGTCCGCAGCTGTTTTTTGCCGCCGCTCGAGCGGCAGCGGGCGCGCCTCGCTCTGCGCGGCCCCAGCGGGCCGCCGCCAGCGGGCGCCCACTGCCGCCGGCCGCGCGCCGGCCGGCGCGCGCCCGCGCGGCATGCCGCGGTCGCCCTCGCGGGAGCGCGCGCGGCGGTCGAGATCGGCCGGGGCCCCGTGCGAGCGCGCGCGGCGGTCGAGGTCGGGCGGATCCCACGGCGGCGGAGGGGGTCTGCTCAGAGGCACCCGGAGGAGCAGCGCGCGGGGGGGGGAGAGATCGGACGGGCCCCGTGGTGGCACGCAGGTCTGCTCAGACGCATCCGGGTGGGCATTCCGCGGAGGTCGTCGGCAGGGCCCCGTGGCGGCCGGGGGGTCTGCTCAGACGCAGCGCTCCGCGCAGTCAGTGCCCGGACAGGCGGGAAGGCGACCGTCGGTTGCGGGGGGTGTCGAGCTACGGACGAGGAGCGGACGGCTGGTGCCGGTGCCATCTGCAGCACGCGGGCCCGTGCCTGTCGGGAAGTGGAGCCGAGCGCTCCTCTTCGCTCCTTGCCCCCCACGATCCCCATTCGGAGGCCCACCCCTGAACAATAGCAAGGACGGGGGCGACGACAGTAACGACAAGCACGACAGTGCTGGGGATGTTACCGATGACGACGACGTTGGCTATGACCTGGTTGACAAGAGTCCTCCCGTCCCCCCCGAATTTAGACTTGATCAGATCTGTACACGGCCTCTACATTCAGGTTCTGGATGTGGATATTGAAGAGCAGGAAAAGGATGAGAAGGAGGAGGCGGAGAACGAGGAGAGGAGAGGGGGATGAGGAGGAGAAGTGAGAAGGAAGAGGCGAGCATGGAAGCGGGAGGGAGCAGGGAGGACTGAAGAGGAGGAGGAGGAAATAGGGGAGGAGGAAGAGAAATGAGGGGGAGGAGGAGGAGGAGGAGGAGGAGGAGGATTTGGCATATCGTAGTGAGTCGTTGAACACATCTCAGCAAATACAAGGCTGTCAACTAGTCGAATAGAACTGGTGTCGGCCCCAAATAATGCAACGATGGCGCAAGTACTGGGCGAAGGAAAAGACAGCATAGAAGAGGACATCCAGCATGGGCGCCAAAGTCGCCCACAGAGCAGTCGTCAGCCACCTGTGCAGCAGGCGGCGCAGCTAACTGAACACGGCGGCACGGGTCGCTCAGGAAAGAGGGGAGATATGATGGAGGGAGGGATGACAGAGGAAGCAGGGAAGAAGGAATGGAGTGAGGAAGACATGCATCAGATCTGCTGCTGGCTGAAATTCGCCTCTGGAAGACACTCGCTTTCCCTCCTCCCCCTCTGACCGCCCTCCTTCCCTCGGAGCAGCAGGCTCATCGGCTGACAGATCATCATGGTCAGAGGCCCTGCCGTAGGCAGGGGAGGAGAAGTGGAAAGGACAGCGTTCCTGTCTCGACCCACTACCGCAAGCACGTGTGAAAGAGCACCGCGGAACGCCCCAGGTCACCCGCGGGGGCCCGAAAATCATCGCGCTTCGTGCGTCCCAGTCTGGGCCAAAGCGGCTGCCCTTCTCCAAGGGGGCGGCGCTGTCGCGCGCCGCGGAGTGCGATGCGGGAAGCTGGGGTGACCCGGGGACGGGCATGATTCTCGCTTCGGGTGCGAGAGGTCCCGGGTTCGATTCCCGAATCAGCCCCATGTCTGCGCCCTTGGCGACGGGGGAGACTGCATGGAGCGCGGCGCTGGCGTCGGGCACCCGCAGCGCGCAGCGAAACAAACACCCCTCAGACCCCCGACGTCATGATTTTTTCATGACGTCGACCCCCCGAGGTCTCGACCCATTCTCCGGGACCGGTTTTTCGTCCTGAGTCGTTTTTTGACGGTCCCGAGGGCCGGTAAGGGCCCCCAAAGGCCAAAAATAGTGAAAAACCTCCCGTCGTGATTTTCTCCTAACTCGAGGGGGTCTGGGCCTGGAGGGCAAAGAAACGGTGCATCCTCACGCGGCCCGGTCTGCCCCGCGGAGGCTGGGACCCCACGAGGCTGCGCGCTCGAGCACGGCGCGCGCACCCGGCCCCCCCCTTTGTTGGTGCGGTGGCGGAGGCCGCCGCTTCGGCCCAGGGGTGGCTGCCCTGCCGCGGAGGGGACACTTCGACCGCTCGACCAGCGGAGGCTCACTGTCAGCCTGAGGGGGGGAGAGGGAGAGGGAGAGGGAGGGAGGGAGGGAGGGAGGGAGGGAGGGAGGGAAGGAGAGAGCTGGAGTGAGAGGGGAGGGAAGGGGGGGGGAGAAGGAGGGGGGGGGAAGAGTGGGAGGAGGGAAGAGAAAAGGAGAAGGGCGAAAGGATGAGGGGGAGGGGAGGGAGGGGGATGAGGGAGGAGGAGGGAGGAGGGGGAGGAGCGAGGATGAGCAGAGAGGAGAGGAAGAGAAGGGAGGAGGGGCTGGGACGCTCTGCAGTGGTAGCCATAGGTCCTCCGCAGTGGCGGGAGAGATCGTCGCGCGTTGCGCTTCGCAGTCTGGGCAGGAGAGCTGCCCTTCTCTGAGCCTGCCGGCGCTGGGATGCGAAGATGCGCAAGCGTGCTTCGCGCTGCGCGGAGCGAGAAGGCGGCGCTGGCCTGCGCCCTGCGGCGGCTGCGGGGCCCCGCTGCAGGCGGAGCGAGAGGAGGCAACCCTGGACCCCGAGGTTCAGCGGGCGGACTGCCCCAAGCTGTTCCTCGACGCCACTGTGCGCTACTGCGTTCCGGGGGGCGAGCGCGCCTTGGCCGCCGCGGCGGGGCGGGACGGCGCGGGGAACGCCGAGGCGGAGGCCGACAAACGCAGGCGCTACCCGGCGGGCCGCGCCCCGTGGGGCCGCCCCTCGCCGTGGAAACGGGCGGCCAGCACGGGCGCGCTGCCCTCTGGCACCTCTGGGAGCTCGCGCGCGGGGAGGTGGCGGAGGCGGCCCTCGTGGGTGAGGAGGCCGCAGCGGCTGCCGCGAGCGCGCTGGCCACTTGGTGGGGCCAGGAGCTGAGCGTGGCCCTACACAGGGCTACCGCTCGCCAGCTCCGCGCCGCCCTCGGCGCCGACGACGCCGGTCGGACTGCCGAGCTGCGAGCTGCCGGAGCGGCCTAGCTGGGCCGGGGCGGCGCGGGAGGCTGGCGGAGGTCGGCTACTCGGTCGCCGCGCCGCCTTTCTTCTTCCTAGAGATCGCCGCGGTATTGTGGGCGCGCGTCTACAGACCATTGCGCCGCCAGGAGGAGGGAGGAGGAGGAGGAGGAGGAGGAGGAGGAGGAGGAGGAGGAGGAGGAGGAGGAGGAGGAGGAGCAGCAGCAGAACAGGGCAGGAGCAGCAGGAGCATCAGGAGCAGGCAGGAGCAGCAGGAGCAGGAGAAAAAGGAGAAAAAAAGAGAAAAAGGAGAAAAAGGAAAGAGGAGGAGGGGAGGAGGGAAGAGGGAGGAGGAGGAGGAGGAGGAGGAGAGGAGGAGAAGAGGAGGAGGAGGAGAAGAGGAGGGAGGGAGGGTGACGGTGGAGGTGAGGGGGAATGGAGGGGGGAGGTGAGGGAAGTGAGGGAGGAGGAGGCGGAGGAGGAGGAGGAGGAGGAGGTGAGGGAGGTGGAGGAGAATGGGGACGAGGGGGAAGACGAGGAGGAGGACAGCGACGACGCTGTCGACGACGACAATGCACGACCACGACAACGACGGACGACGACCCCTGTGACGACGCCGACGGCGATGACGACAACGACGGATGACGGACGACGCCGACGCGGACGGCGGCGAACGACGGCGAACTTCTAAGGACCGGCGGCCGCGGCGCTCCAGGGACCGCGATAAGGAGAAGGAGCCGCCGCTCAGGGTGGGGGCCGTCGTCGTCGTCGTCGTCGTCGTCGTCGTCGTCGTCGTCGTCGTCGTCGTCGTCGTCGTCGCTGTCCTTCCTCGTCCTCCACCCCCCTCCCCACCATTAAGCGGGTCCTGCGGTTTCTCAGCGTTTCTGGCTCCCTGGGGCCCTCCATCGACCCTGGGACTGCCCCAGAACAGCTCGTTATGAAAAACTTGTCCCGGAGGGAAGCCCAAGGGTCTAGGACCCGTTTCCCTAGGGACCCGATTTTTCATGCCAAGTTCCCGTTCTCCTCCCCCTCCCCCTCCTCTTTCTCCTCCTCCTCCTCCTCCGACGTCCTCATCCTGCCCCATCTTATTCCTCCTCCTCCTCTTTCTCCTCTTCCTCCTGTTCCTCCTCCTGTTCCTCCTCCTGTTCCTCCTCCTCCTCTTCCTCATCCTCCTCCTCTCTTCCTCCTCCTCCTCCTCTCCTCCTCCTCCTCCTCCTCCTCCTCCTCCTCTCCTCCTCCTCCTCCCTCCTCCCTCCTCCCTCCTCCCTCCTCCCTCCTCCCTCCTCTCCTCCCTTCCTCCTCCCTCCTCCCTCCTCCCTCCTCCCCTCTCCTCCTCCTCCTCCCTCCTCCCTCCTTCTCCTCCTCCTCCGTCTCCTCCTCCTTCTCCTCCTCCTCCTCCTCCTCATCCTCATCCTCCTCCTCCTCCCCTCCTCCTCCTCCTCCTCCTCCCACTCCCTCCTCCTCCCTCCTCCCTCCTCCCTCCTCCCTCCTCCCTCCCTCCTGACCGCCCTCCTCCTCCTTCTTCCTCCTCCTCCCTCCTCCTCTTCCTCCTCCTCCTTCCTCCTCCTCCTCCTCCTCCTCCTCCTCCTCCTCCTCCTCCTCCCTCCCTCCCTCCTCCTCCTCCCTCCTCCCTCCTCCCTCCTCCCTCCTCCCTCCTCCCTCCTCCCTCCTCCCTCTTCCCTCCTTCTCCTCCTTTTCCTCCTCCTTCCCCTCGCTCGCACCCTCCTCCGTACACTCCTGGGTGCAGCTGCGGGCCGCTTAGGCTTGGCATGTTCGTCCAGAAGGGTTCCATGTGCATCTGCACGGTACGACCCCCAGCGTAATTGACAGTTCGCCCGCTGCGATGTGATGCTTACTGCTGCGCCGGCCCACTGAGTCCCCAGCCTCGCTGCTCAATCCGGTCCTAACCTGGGCGCTGGATCCAGAAATGACAGAGCGTTGTGGAGGGCGATCCATGGAGAGGAAGCACGTTGCCAAACAATCTCCAGATGTCTAAAACATGTGTTAACTATGCTTTAGCATGTAAAAAGAACATGTTTAAAATATTTGTAGAACATTTGTCTGACATGTTAAACACATCTTTCAATTCAGTGATAGGACCGTCAGGGGGTCCACTGTCGTGGCCTCCACAAACGGAGCGCTTGAGGCGCGGCCGAGAAGTGTACGATTCGGCCCCGACGCGCCAGGGCCGGACCGCTTGCCGCGGGCGGCTTCGCCCAGTGTGCGCGGCAGCTCGACCTGTGCGATGTACTGCTCGTTCGCGCATATCTGATCATCGCCCCCGCGACTCATGCCTGAATCCCCCCCCCGCCCCCCCAGCTGGATTTCTGTTCTTCCTTCCGCGGGGGGCTCCACCTTCGCGGCGAGCCGTTCAACCTGGGATCTTTGGCGGCGCATGGATACGTTTCTCCCGTCCGCGCGCGAAGTGCCGCTGGAACCCCTGAACCCCTCCAGCTAGAGTGCACATAGCATTCGAGCACAACTGGCACCATCATTTGTTAGCGCGCAGCTGTACACCTGGTCACGCAGTACAACTAGTCGTATCAAAATGCGATTGGGGCATTTCAGGAAACAGTATACAGACACTTGATTTAGGAATCACAAAATACTATAAGATCTGGGAGCACGGAAACAACGGGGACACTATAGAATGCCAATTTCGGTAACGGACAGACAGGAGCGTGCAAGTAATACTAGTACAAATCCCGAGAACAACTACTATTAGAGTGATGCTGCATTAGATTTACTACATGGGCTGTCGCGCGTTTCCTCCTTTGGTTGCGCTTGGGGAGGGTGGGACCCCGTGCGCCAGCACCCCCGCGGCTAAGAGTTCATTCCTCTTCCGGAATCAGGCAGTGGTAACCCCCGTACCCGAACCCCTCGCCAAAGATGTTTTGCTTCACCTGCGGAAACCAAACCCCCTGGGTTCATCGGCGCGCCCCGGGAATGCGTTCCTTCCGGATGGCCCCCCATTGGTTCTATGTTGGAGTCGCCCAGGTGGTATTTGTTCTTCTCAGCCGACGCCTCATGGGGGACATCGTTTTCTCCTTGGCTTCATTGTTGACAGTGGTGAGGCAGAGGGCGTCGCCCAAGCCGCGCAGAACTGTTTGGGCCGTGGGTCTCAATCTCAGGAAGTCCAGTTGCGAGAAAAGATTGCATCGGCGTCGAAACTCAATGAAAAGAGCTGGTTGCGCAGTGCGAGCGCGTGTCGCAACGAGAGGATATCCCGCGGCGCGACTCAAGGGGAAAAGTTCCAGTGCTCCTTTCGGAGGATTGGGGGGGGCAAGGCATGCGCATGCCTTCCAGCAGCGCTGTCAATCGGCTGCTGCTCACTTCTTTCGATGACAAAACTGCGCTCTCAAGGCTGGCTGGCTTCTGGTGAGACCCCCATGGTTTGCGTCGATTCCGGCCTCCGCTGGGATGTTGCAGCTCAGAATTTGGCGCCCGTTGATCTCGCAAGTTTGAGAGGCATGCCGCTTGGCCCCGCGCGCAGCTTGAACAGTCTGCCCTCCAGGGTTGGCCCGCGAGTGGAAGCTTGCGGGCACGGGCGATAGAGAACCTCGGCGGCAGCTTCGGGAAGCAGCGCCTGCGCTCGAGGCCAGTGTGGCGCGCCCAGTTGCGGACAAAGCAGGGTGTCCGGATTTAGACCTACGAGGTCGAGCCTCGTCGCTGACACCTCTCGGTCCACCCGACCACGGGCCCCACTCCGACAGCTCCATCGGCAGGAGATGTCGCTGCGCCTTTCCGGGCGCCCGCGCCCCCTGCCGCGGCTGCTGCCGCCCAGGAAATCCCTTCGTCCGCCGAGCCCCGCTCGAGCGCGTCCGGACCGGCCAGCGCGGCCGGGTGCCTCCGCGCCCGTGCCGGCAGCTCCGTGGCGGGGCTGCGGGGCGGCGGCGCAGCCCGTGTCTCCCGCCGCGGCGGATGCTGGCCGGGCAGCCGTTTTGTCGGCCGGGCCTCGCTCGGAAGCGCCCGGGGTGGGCGCCCGCCCGCGCCCGGCCCGGCAGTCCGACGAGCTCGGCGCAGAGCGCCCGCGGCAGAAGTCCTGCTGCCCAGGAGGAGGAGGAGGAGGAGGAGGAGGAGGAGGAGGAGGAGGAGCAGGAGGACGAGGAGGAGGAGGAGGAGGAAGATCAGCAGGAAGAGGAAGAGGAGGAGGAGGAGGAGGAGGAGGAGGAGGAGGAGGAGGAGGAGGAGGAGGACCAGTGCAAGACAAAGACCCATCATCGATATTGAAATAAGCCCTCCCTCCAAGCTCCCTCTTCGCAGGCCCCTGCAAGGGTTCATTCTCACCGTCTGAAAATCTTCAACTACCGTATGCCAGAACACCTTTCCTAGGACTTCATCACCGAATCAACGTGAGCGTTGCGCCCTGATTTTCAGACATCGTGCCCAAACACCATTTCTGGGACGTTCACCATGAGAATCCTTCAAACTGCTGCAAACTCTTAAGACGAATGTGCGCCTCGCTGAGGCGAGAGCCAGATTTTGAAAACGGCCCGCCCTCCATCCGCGAAACGATTGAAAACTTTTAAAACGAATGTGCGCGGTGCTTAGGCGAGAGCCACTTTTGAAAGCGGACCGCCCTCCATCGGCGAAGTTACTGAAAACTTAAGACGGATGTGCGCGGCGCCGAGGCGAGAGCGACATATTGAAAGCGACCCGCCCTCCATCCGTGAAGCTGCTGCACTTGTTTGACGAATTCGGGGTCGTAAGTGGTAGGAAGTCTCAGGCGAAACGCTAGGCCCGCCCTCTCGACCGGCCTCGGGGAGCGACAGGGAGGAGTTATTTATAAGGAAGAAGAGGGCTGGAGGAGGAGGAGGAGGAGGAGGAGGAAGAGGAGAAGGAGGAGGAGGAGGAGGAGCAGGAGGAGGAGGAGGATTAGCAATAAGCAAAATCGAGGATTTAAGTTTCTGGACGTGCTTGGCCGTCTTGTCGGACTCTCGGAGGCCTTTGGGGACCCCCACAGACCTCCTACGCAGGCGCCGACGTCGCGATTTGTTCAATGCCGCCGCGCTTTTGTCCCCGATGCCGGCCACCGGAGAGGCGCTTCTGGCGACAGGCGTCGTCAGAATACAGCCCGCGATGGAAGAACGGGCCCCAGGGAGGTTGTCGAGATACCTGGGGGGCAACGCATCGAACAGATCACGACGCCGAAGGTTTGGACTAACGGCGCGCGGAAGGGGCTGACGTGAGGGGGGCGGCCTTCAGTGGATTCGCAGGAGGGATCGGCGGCTTTCCAAAAGGCTCCTCACAAGATAGGACGGCTTCGAATAAGCCCTTTTGCCTTTGAGCAGGCCGCCCCCGCCACTTCCCGTGTGCGTGACGACAGATCGAGGCCCATTGCCAGGGGTCCAGGATTCGCCCTGACAACAAAAGATCGGGTTGTCTCCAGACGTGGCGAAGGGAAGCTTCCCAGAGGCCCAAAGCGGACCACAAACATTTACAAACCTCGATCTTCCAGCTTCGGGGGAGGAGGGCCCTCGGATATCCCACCAGCCCGCCCCTTCCGCCCAGCATCCCGCCGGGGAAAGACCAGGAGCGCGCGCGCCAGCCGCGGAAGCCCCTGCGGCCCAGCCCCAAGCGCGGCAGCCCCAGGCGCGGCAGCCCCAAGCGCGGCAGCCCCAAGCGGGCCCAGGCGAGCGACACTTCAATTTTGGCGGCCGACTGCCTGGGCACTCGCGCGCAGACTGCCCGGACAAGCTCGCGCGTAAGCGCCCTCGCCTCGACGCGGTGTGCCGCGTTGGCGGCCTTCCTATGCCTTGTGGCTGGGGCCGCCCCGTCCCCGTGCCAAGACCTCCGACGGAATTGTTTCTTCGGTCCGTGCGCACTGGAAGTCCCGGGCCCTTCTGTTTGGGCAGCAGCATTCGCCCCCCGTGTTGTGTGGCCCCCTGGGTCCGCGAACACGGCTCCTGCTGGAGGCCGCCGAGATTGAAGGAGTAGTCCTTCGGAGGCTTCGGGTAAGCAAGGCTCGGCGGCGACGATAGTGGCGAATGGCCCGGGGGGAGCAGTCCACGTGTCCAGGGGCGCGGATGGTTCATGCCTTCATGCCTTCGGCGAGGCGACCCGGCAATTGCGTGTAATGCCCGCCCCTGAGATATTCGCCCCAATCGTCGCCCCCAGCAGGCCCCCTCTTCCCCCTCGTGGCCCATCGGGGAACGCATAATTGCATACATATGAACTTTTCGGAGGTCCGCGCTGATTTCTTGGATTGGCGCTGGACACCCCTCCCTGGCGCGCGGAGCGCGACAGTGGCGGCGCCGAAGGCGCCGCCAGGGGGCTCCAGCGCCGCTTCGAGCAATCCGCGCGGACCTCCGCAAGTTTATGTTCACATCGTTGTTCAAAGGGCTTTCGCTGCTCCTTCCGACCCTTGGGGACCCTCTCGCGGCCTTTTGCGGGCTTCTTGGGCGCCTCTTCGGGCCTCTTGGGAGTTTCTTGGGCGACTGCTGGCGGTCTCAGGGGCCCTTTTGGGGCGGAGGGCTCGGAATGTCAGTTCGAGTCCTGTGGGTCAGGAGTGGCGGGGAGGATGCAGATGCGGCTCTCCGGGGATGGCTCTTTGGGGCCTCTTGGAGGGCTCGTGGGTGCATCTGGTTGGCGTTTATGGGCCTCTTGGGGGCCTTTTGGAAGCCTCTTTAGGCATCTTGGGGGCGCCTCGGGGGTCACTGGGGGGCTCTTGGGGCCACCTCGGCGGGAAAGACTCGATGTGTCAGTTCGTATTGCCCCTCTTGGGCCTCATGAGCCGTCTTGGGACGATCTTGGGGGCTCCTTGGGCTGTATTGGGAGGTGTCAAAACGAAAAAGGCGTGCATTTCGAACATGTACGTTTCCCCACTGGGAATGAGACGACTTTTGCCTCTTGGGGCCCTCTCGGCGGACATCTGGGAGTACTCTTGGGCCGTCTGGGGTGCCTCATAATTAGGCTGTCTTGAAGCCATCTTGGACGCGGGGTTACCCTGGGCCGTCCCGACGCTCTCTTGGACCGTCTCGGCGCTCAGTGGGCCATCTTGGGGCTCTTTGGAAGCTCCAGAGAGCCCCGCGGTGTGCAGGGGTGCTCGGTTTCCCCTCCGCCCCCCCCCCCCCCCCGCCTAATGTGATTTGGAGCTCCTGGGGAGGGGGAAAGGTGCCGGGTGTTTCTAGAAGCGCCCCTGGCCAAAGGTGCCCCCAGGATTTCCAAGGAGGCCCCCACGGCCTCCAGAGCACCCCTGACGAGGCCCAGAGGGCCCCAGGGGCGCCAAAATTGAACGAAAAGCTGGTGGGGCACCGTGGGCCGGGGGCACCTGTAGCAACCTCCGAAGGGGGAGGGGGGCAGCAAATCGCCTCACACGCCTTCTCCTTGGCATCGCTCGGACGTGTGCATTTTTCCTTCGGCGAGGACCATCGAGGAACATCCTTGATCATTTGGCGAAAAAACCACGCACGAAACCGAAAAAAAACACAGGGAATGGACGTCCGAGCGATGGCGAGTCTCGCCCCCGGCAAGCGGGGGTCGGCGGGTTTGTTCCCTGAGCCCGCTCCTCGGCAGCCGCCCGCTTCTTTTCTACTCGCGCCTGCGCTGCGCGCCTGGCGCGGCCCGCCGGAATTGACACCCGCGCCAGCGTCGCCCCCTCGTTCTGGATAGCCTGACCTTGTCGGCTGTGCAGGTCCGAAGGGGGGTACGCAGCATTGGTGCGCACGGGGACGCGTGGGGCAGCCCAAAGCGAAAAAGGTTAGGTTATCGGCTGGCCCCCCCCCCCCACTGGATATACCTGGCGATCGCCGAACAAGCACCCTGCGACGTACCCAACTCGTTTGCATTACGTGCCAAGGGGAGCTGATCCAGAATAGTATGGCTGATGGCATCACAGGATCTGTCAATGGCTGCGCGATCTACATGGGAAGCGCGCGCGTTGCACGACTCACAGGGCAGCAACACAACGACGAGGACCAAGGCCCCAGGCTTGAAGAGGAAGTGGAGGTAGGAACGAGGGGCAAGGAAAGGTCGCAAGAGGGGCCGAAAAGTTAACGCAACAGCAGCAGCGAGACAGTGGAAGGAGGAGGACGAATGAGGAAGGAGGGCGGCGGACAAGCAACGCGGCCCGCGCCGTGTCGCTCCAGCGCTCCAGATGATCAGCTGTTCACAGCTAGTGCAAGAAGCGAGCGAGGCCGAGCTCGCCCGCCAGCTTCTCCGCTTCCTTCCTGCACCTTTCAGTCCGGGAGCTAGTCGCCCACAGGCGCGCGTCCAGGTGATCGGGCGGGCGGGAAAGGAGATCAGGGTCAATCTGGGTCTGCGTAGGACGTCATTCAGCTGGACTGGACCACCCCAGCAGGCCCAGAAAGTGGCGACTAGTTTCGCAGTCCGCAGCCCCTTCGGGGGCGGAGAGGTCGAATGTGAGTCTGCGGAGGACGTCGCTCAACTGGACCACCCAGGATACCTTGAACGTGGCGACAGTCTCGCAGATCGCAGCCCCCTAGGGATGGCGAGGTCTAGGCAGATTGTGCGCGGGACGCCATTCAGCTGGACCCCCCACCAGTTTTTGGAAGTGGCGGCAGTTTCGCACCTCGCAGCCCCCCACGGACGGCGAGGGATGCTTCGAGCTTGTCATGTGTAAAACGTAACCCAGCTGTGCCCCCCCAGTAGATTTCGAATGCGGGAAACGGTTGCGCAGTTCGCAGCTCTCCCGGGATGACGAGATCCAATTTGGATCTGCGCCTGGTGCACACTATGCTGGCCTCGCCCCCATCAGCTGTCGAAGGTAGCGACAAGTTTCGCAGTTCGCAGCCCCCCAGGAATGCCCCCACAAAACGGCGAGGCAGGAGGCAGGCAGGAGGCAGGAAGCAAAGAGGAGAAGGGGGCGGGAAGGAGAAGTGGGGACAGCAGAGTTGTATTCGAAACGAGAACCTAGCACGGAAGGGCTGAGAACAAAAACCAGACTCCAGCGTCCTCCGGCGCCGCCGAGTAACAAGTTCCCCGAGCCCAGGTCGTCCGCAGCAGCAGCAGCCCCAAGCGCCCCGCCAAGCGCGGCAGCCCCAAGCGGGTCACGGCCGCCCGCAGCAGCAGCAGCCCCAAGCGGCCTGCCCCCAGGCCGCGCGCTCGGCGGCTCTCGAACTGGCCCCCTCCGCCATCCGCTAGGCCAGCCGAAGGACGGGGGGCAACGCCGGGAGAGGACACGCTCAGCGGGGGGCGCATCGACCTACAACCGATCATTCATCGCCGTCATGGCATGTTCTTCGGTGAGCCACGACCGCCAGGGTGCCATAGGCTGCCCCTCCCGTCGTTGTCCGAACGTATCTGTCAGCGCGCCTCACGCCGTGATTTTCGGCACAGAGCACGAGGGAGCGTGTTCCGAGAGAGCACGCGCGAGAGCACGAGGAAGGGGTGCTTGAGAGCAGCAGCGCCATCGGCGGCGGCAGCAGGATCGGCACAGGAAAAGCAGAGTGAGGAGGAGAAGCGGCAGGACTGGCAGGCGGCGCGGAAAGACCACACGACGCACACGTAGATTCATCCATGTACACACATATACGTACACATACATGCATAAGCACACAGCTGCATACACATACATGCGCATTTATGCACATACATAAATACACATGCATGCAGACACACCTACATACACACAGACATGCACGCACAGAACTATACACTTGCATACATACATTCGTATGTACATACATAGACGCATACATGCATACATGCATACATGCATACTTACTTACATACATAGATGCATACATACACATGCATTAATATTCATGTGTGCGTACATACACACACATCAATGTACACGTGAATACATGTATACATACATGTATACATAGCCCTCCGAACCCAACAAGAACCCCCCTTTCTCCTGATTGCATACGAATTTATATATGATTCCCACGATTTCCAGACTGAATTTTGAGGCTGTTTTTTGGAAGACATTTTGGGTTCAGGTTCTCAACAGCCTCCTTCTCCAACACAACAGCCGATACTCAACAGGCTCCCTCCCCAAGATGAACTTGAAAATAACCTTCTACTCGACTCCCTCCGTCCCCAACACAGCACCCAGTACTCAAAAGCCTCCTTCTCCAACACAACACCCGATACTCAACAGGTTCCCTCCCCAAGATGAACTTGAAAATAACCTTCTACTCAATTCCCTCCGTCTCCAACACAGCACAAAGTACTCCACAGCCTCCTTCTCCAACACAACACCCGATACTCAACAGGCTCCCTCCCCAAGATGAACTTGAAAATAACCTTCTACTCAACTCCCTCCGTCTCCAACACAGCACCCTCAACAGCCCCCTTCTCCACACAACACTCCGATACTCAACAGCTCCCTCCCCCAAGACGAACTTGAAAATAACCTTCTACTCAACTCCCTCCGTCTCCAACACAGCACCCAGTACTCAACAGCCTCCTTCTCCAACACAACACCCGATACTCAACAGGCTCCCTCCCCAAGATGAACTTGAAAATATCCTTCTACTCCACTCCCTCCGTCTCCAACACAGCACCCAGTACTCAACAGCCTCCTTCTCCAACACAACACCCGATACTCAACAGGCTCCCTCCTCAAGATGAACTCGAAAATAATCTTCTACTCAATTTCCTCCGTCTCCAACACAGCACCCAGTACTCAACGGCCTCCTTCTCCAACACAACACCCGATACTCAACAGGCTCCCTCCCCAAGATGAACTTGAAAATAACCTTCTACTCAACTCCCTCCGCCTCCAACACAGCACCCAGTACTCAACAGCCTCCTTCTCCAACACAACACCCGATACTGGACAGGCTCCCTCCCCAAGATGAACTTGAAAATATCCTTCTACTCAACTTCCTCCGTCTCCAACACACAACCGATACACAACACCCCGATACACGACACAACGCTTTGGCTCCAACTAACAACACAACACAACACGAGAACCGAAACTCAACGCGCTTCCGCCCCCCTTTTCTCTTGGCATCTTCCAGGAGAAAAGGGGGTTCATGTGGGGTTCTGAGGCCTATACATACATACATACATACATACATGCATGCATGCATGCATGCATGCATGCATGCATACATACATACATACATGCATACATGCATACATGCATACATACATGCATGCATGCATGCATGCATACAAACATACATGCATACACACGTATATACATACACACGTACACCGTACACATATCCATATACAAATACATCAATACACATACACACATACAGGCACACACACATACATTCTGCACAGGGGGACTATAGTTTTTACCATAGGACGTCAAGCTTTGGACCCCCCCGACCCCCCGTATAATCTTAGCGACAGATTTTTGGTCAGGGAGCGGTCCGAATCCGATGGGTTTGTACCCCGTAGCAATATAATGATATATTTGACACGGGGCGAGAATTACTCCGTCTCCGTCCCATAAAGAGTAGGGCCAGAAATCACTCCAACTTGGACCCGCTCACAGCCCAATCTCTCCGCATGGGCCACTTGAGATTGTCCGTGTCATCTTCGTCATCGTCGTTGTCATGCCGATGTCAACGCGATGCTCCATTGTATTCGTTCTCGCTTTGACGCGGGGTGGCCCTGGGAATCCTTATCCAACGCTGTCGCTCTTGCTTCGCTGGCCGGCCATTCCAGAGAGCTCACGAAGACTCGTGACTCCGCATCAGGGCACTTTTGCATCCTTGTCGGTCGTCCGCGGCACGCGGGACCCGGGCGGGAGCCAGGGCCGCACGGGGTGCGCGGCAATTCCGCGGCTTGCCGCCGGCCGTCTCTTGTACCCTGTCGGGCGTGGGGGTGCGGAGGGCGGAGAGAAGCGATCAGGGGCGGGGGGGGAGGGGGGGAGAGGAGACGAGGAGGAGCAAGCATGGGGAGCAGCGAAGAGGAGAGGGGAGATGAGGAGCCGAAGGAGGAGGAGGAGGAAGAAGAGGACGAGGAGGAGCCGAAGGAGGAGGAAGAAGAGGAGGACGAGGAGGAGGAGGAGGAGCTGGAGGAGAGACGCTGCGATCTTCGAGGTCAGAGTCGGGGTAACCACGAGGAGGAGCAGGGGGTGGCGGTGGAGGTGTGGAGGTGGAGGTGGTGGAGGTGGAGGTGGAGGTGGAGGTGGAGGTGGAGGTGGAGGTGGAGTTGGAGGAGGAGGGGGAGGGGGAGGAGGAGGAGGAGGAGGAGGAGGAGACGAGGAGGAGAGGAGGAAGAGGAGGACAGAGGAGGGGAGGAGTAGTTAGAGAGAAGGAGGAGGAGGAAGGAAGGAAGGAAGGAGAGGAAGGAAGAAGGAAGGAAGATAGAAGGAAAGAAGAAGGAAGGAAGAAGAAGGAAGAAGGAAGGAAGGAAGGAGGAGGAGGAACATGAGGAGGAGGAGGTAGGAGGATGAGAGAGGAAGGAGGAGTAGGAGGAGGAGGAGGAGGAGGAGGAAGAGGAGGAGGAGGAGAGAGGAGGACGGAGAAAGGAGGGAAAAGGAGGAAGGAGGAGGAGGAGGAAGCATGGGGAGCAACGAGGAGGAGCAAGCAGGAGGAAAAGGATGAGGAGGAGGAGGAGGGAGAAGAGGAGAGGCGCTGCGATCTTTGAGGTCAGAGTCGGGGTAACCACGAGGAGGAGCAGGGTGTGGCGGTGGAGGAGGTGGAGGTGGAGGACGAGGAGTAGGAGGAGGAGGACGAGGTGGAGGTGGAGGAGGAGGAGGGGGAGGAGGAGGAGGAGGAGGAGGAGGAGGAGGAGGAGGGAGGAGGGAGGAGGGAGGAGGGAGGTAGGAGGAGAGGGAAGGAGGGAGGAAGGATGGAGGAGGAGAGGAAGGAAGAGGAGGAAGGAGGAAGGAAGGAGATGAGAAGGAGAAGAGAGAAGGAGGAGGAGGAGGAGAGAGAGGCGGGAGGGAGGTAGGAATGTATGAGAGGGAGTGAGGAGGGAGTGAGGGAGGGAGGGAGGTAGGGAGGAGGAGAGGGAGGGATGGATGAAGGAAGGTAAGGACGGAGGAAGGAAGGAAGGAAAGGAAGGAAGGAAAAAGGGAGGAGGAGGAGGAAGAAAGAGGATGAGGAGGAGAAAGGAGAAAGGAGGAAGGAGGAAGGAGGAGGAAGCATGGGGAGCAATGAGGAAGAGCAAGCAGGAGGAGGATGAGGAGGAGGAGGAGGAGGAGGAGGAAGAGGAGAGGCGATGCGATCTTTGAGGTCAGAGTCGGGGTAACCACGAGGAGGAGCAGGGGTGGCAGTGGAGGTGAGGACAGAGGAGTAGGGAGGAGGAGACGAGGAGCAGGACGAGGTGAGGGGAGGTTGGAGGAAGTAGGGAGAGGGAGGAGGAGGAGGAGGAGGAGGAGGGAGGGTCTGGAGGAGGGAGGGAGGGAGGAGAGGAAGGAGAGGAAGGAGGGAGGAAGGGAGGGAGGAGGAGGAGGAAGGAAGGAGGACGAAGGAGGAAGAGGAAGGAGGAAGGAGGGAGGAGGAGGAGGAGGAAAGTGGAGGAGGAGGAAGAGGAAGGAGGAGGAGAAGGAAGGACCAATGGACACCCAAGACTAATCAACGATGTTGGAATATACCCTCCCTCCAGGCTCTCTCTTCATAGGCCCCTACAAGGTTTCATTTTCATTGAGGGAAGTGCCCTGTTGGGAGACAACCGCTTGAAGATCCTAGAACTTGCCAAAATACCATTCTCGGGATTCCAAGACCACGAATCAATGTGATTGTTTCGTTTTGACGGTCCTGAATCGTGGCAGAACGCCGTTCCTGTGACTTCACCACCGCGAATCAACGTAACTGTCGCGCCCTGGCAATCCTGAATCCTTTCGGAAAGCCACTTGTGGTACTAACCATGTGCAGCCGTGACATTATTTCTTTAAATATGTTTACAGACTGCGCGTGGTGTTAAGGCGAGAGCCACATTTTGAAAATGACACTCCCTCAATCTGTGAAACTTTTGAAGAAACAACGAATGTGCGCGGTGCTAAGGCGAGAACCACATCTTGAACACGACCCGCCCTCAATCCATGAAGCTCCTGGAAATGTTTAAAACGAATATGCGCGGCGGTAATGCCAGAGCCACCTTTTGATAACCACCCGCCCACAATGCGTGAAGCTCTTGCAAATGTTAAGACGAATGTGCGCGGCGCCTAGGCGATGGCCAGATTTTGAACATCACCCGCCCTCAATCTGTGAAGGTCTTGCAGATGTTTAAGACGAGTGCGTGCGGCGCTAAGGCGAGAGCCACATTTTGAAAACCACGCACCCTCCATTTGTGAAGCTGTTGCCAGCTTCCAAGCTTCAGGGTCCGAATGAGTGAGGAGGTGTCAGGCGAAACGCCCGGCCCACCTTTCCGACTGACCTCGGGGTGCGACCGGGAGGACGTATTCATAAGGAACAAAAATTGGATGAGGAAGGAGGAGGACGGAGGAGGAGGAAGCAGGAGGAGGAGGAAGGAGGAGGAAAGAGGAGGAGGAGGACGAGGAAGGAGGACGGAGGAGGATCGGAGGAGGAAGGAAGAGTGGATGGGGAAGGAGGAGGACGGAGGACGGAGGAAGCAGAAGGAGGAGAAGGCCGCCGCGGGGGCGCCCTCGCCCAGGCGATCCCGCGAGCGCGAGGCGAAGCGCGAGGCACGCTGCGACAGTCTGCCTCCGCTGCCGGGGCGAGAGAGGGAGGAGGCTGAGGTGAGGAGGAGGAGGAGGAGGAAACGGAGGAGGAGGAGGAGGAGGGGAGGGAGGAGAGGAGAAACGGAGGAGGAGGAGGAGGAGAGGAGGGGGAGGAGAGGAGGAGGAGGAGGAGGAGGAGGAGGAGGAGGAGGAGGAGGAGGAGAGGAGATGAAGGAGGGGAGGAAGGAGGAGAGGAGGAGGAGGAAGGGGGGGGGTGAGCTGGTGGGGATGAGGGGCCCTGGCGACGCCTGCTCTCGTCTTGGCCAGCGCTGCTGCAGCACCGAGCACGCTCTCCCGCGGGCGCGCGCTGCGGCTGGAGGGCGTGCCCCAGGACGCCGCGCGCTCCCGGCAGGGCGTGGCACCCCGTCAGGGGCAAGCCCAGGGCCCTCGGCATCGCTCGGACGTGTGCGTCTTTTTTTCTCTCGGCGAGAACCATCGAGGACCGTCCTGGACCATCGAGCAACAAAAAAACACGCACGGAACCGAAGAATGCACGGGAAATGGACGTCCGAGCGACGGCAAGGGGGCAAGGGCCTTGAGCCAGGAGCCCATTTGAGCTGGCAGAGACGGAGCCAGCCAGAGCGCCGGATTTTGCAGGATCCTGCAAAGCGAGGGTTGCACGGGCCCAGGCTGGCGCGCAGGGTCCTGGAGGCTCCTGCAGGACCTTGTTTTGCACTGACCCGGGTTTTGCACTGACCAGGTTTTGCACTGACCCGGGTCGATCGATCCCCGAGGGAGGAGCTGAGGAGGGGCGGTCGTTGAGGGAAGTCGCGGCTGGCAGAAAGGTGGCCCGAAGAAGCCCCGTGGGGCTCTCGAAGGGCTTTCGGGCGGCCTCTAGAGGCCCCATGAGTCCCATAAAGCTTCCGAGGGGCCTTTCGGAGACCTCCCAGGGAGGAGCCTCCGCCAGAACATTGAGGAGGACAGAGGAGGGTTCACAAGGAAAGGCGAGAAACGGGAATGCAAACAGGGAAGAGGGAGGACAAGACAATAGTTCGAATCAAAGGAACGAAGACAAGGGAAACAAGGACGGTCAAGTACATTATGTTTTTTGGTTCTCTCCTCCGCGCGACCGCCGCCGCGCCGCGGCGCAGGCGCCGGCCGACAGAGCCGCCAGGCTGCGCGCCGAGCTCGCCGCGGACCGGCGGGGCCTCGGGCGCTCCCCTGCCGCCCGACGGCGGCGGCGGCGTCGCGGTCCGAGCTCGAGCGGAAGACGGCGGCGACGAAACTGGCAACGGCGGCGAGCGACGGCGAGGACGAAGAGGATGGGGAGGATGAGGAACAAGGAGGAGGAGGAGGAGGAGGAGGAGGGGGAAGCGGAGGAGGAGGAGGAGGAGGAGGAGGAGGAGGAGGAGGAGGAGGAGGAGGAGGGGAGCGGGAGGAGGAGGAGGAGGAGGAGGGAGGAGGGAGGGAGGGAGAGGACCAAGAGGGGCGAGGACCAAGAGGGTGGAGGGAGAGGAGGGGACCAAGAGGGGAGAAGGATGGAGGAAAATAAGAGAAGGGTACTACGTGGCACAGGGTGGTAGGATGATGATGATGATGATGATGATGATGATGATGATGATGATGATGATGATGATGATGATGATGATGATGATGATGATGATGATGATGATGATGATGATGATGATGATGATGCTGATGCTGATGCTGATGCTGATGATGCTGATGCTGATGCTGATGCTGATGCTGATGCTGATGCTGATGCTGATGATGATGATGATGATGATGATGATGATGATGATGATGATGATGAGGAGGAGGAGGAGGAGGAAGGAGGAGGATGAGGAGGCTTGAGGGAGGCTGCGTGGGGTGGGCACATATCCACCTCCAGGGGATCCGCGATGACAAGCCCCCATCTCTGTCTCTGTCTCTCGCCTGGGAGAATGGCGATGGGAAGGGCGCCTCATGAGTCACAGCATGGCGAGGTGGTGGAGTGGCCAAAGCCCCCTTCAACACCAAGTGTCAAGCCCACGGTGCTTCTCCCCTGGCAGAAAATGCGGTGTACTTGGGCCATCCGTCTCTCCCCGCTCGCACCTCGATGGCGTCCCAGGTGCCGCAGACCTGCCTTCGAGCCCGCTCGGTCTTCAGATTGGGCAGGCGAGGAGGAGGAGGGCCAGCACGGCCGCGCTCAACACGCGGGCGCTCTCCTGAGGCGATGGAGGGAGGATGGAGTGGGCAGGGGGAGGAAGAGGAGGGGGCAGGGGGAGAGGGAGGAGGGAGGAGGAGAAGGAGGAAGAGGAGGAGGAGGAGGAGGAGAAGAAGAGGAAAAAGGAGGAGGAGGAGTAGGGAGAGGAGGAGAGCCGAGGCTACGAAGGGCCACCACGTGCTTGCACGGCAGGTGTTCGAGGTCGTCAAGAGCTGCGACCCCGCCACCGAGCTCGAGGCGCAGAACTTCATCCCGGGCACCCGCCTGCGGCCCGCGGGCGTGCTCACGGGGGCGCTGGGGCACGGGCTCACGGCGCTCGACATCGGGATCGCCTCTCCCGACGCGTGCAATACCGGCCCAGACTGCGTCTCCAGCATGTACAAGCGCAAGACGGCGTACTTCGCCCCCTACAGCGACGTTCTGGACCGCCAGAACATCCTTTGCCAAGCCTCAGTCTGGTCAGCCTACGGGCGGCCCCACCCCTGGACGACATCCATCCTCTGCACACTCGCGACCCGCCTTGCCCGGCGGAGGATGTGCTCGGACGGGGCGTGGCGGTACCGCCATTTGGCCAGCGCTGCTGGCGTGGCGTTGTGCCGGCGGGCGGCCGCCCATGTGTGGGCCTGCTGGCCTGGCGGGGCTGACGATTAAGGGCGCCGGCCAACCCACCCCCGCAGGCGCGGGTCCCCCCCTCTTGCCGCCCCCGTCCGCCCCCACCCCAGCACGCGCGCCTAACCAGCGGGGTCGGGTGGCTCACGCCCCGCGGCCGTGCTTCCCCCGCTTCCGCTTGCTTGCCCTCTCCTCCTCCCCTTGTCTTTCGGGCCCGAAGGCCGCGCCTTTGCACGAGGTGTCTTTGTTGTTTGCATGTCCCTGAGACCCCCGCGGCGCACGGTGAGTCCAGGAGAGCGTTTCGGACGTCGCGTCTCACATTTTCGGCCGTATTTCGGGGTATTTTCGTTGCGCGTTGCCGCTCAGGGAGGGCGCCCCGTTGCGCTCCAGAGTTGTTGCATCGTTCAACCACCGCTCCATCGCTGTGCCTGTCCTCCTCTTCCTCCTCCTCCTCCTCCTCCTCCTCCTCCTCCTCCTCGTCCTCTTCCTCCTCCCCCTCCTCCTCCTCCTCCTCCTCCTCTCCTCCTCCTCTCCTCATCCCTCTCCTTCCTCCTCCTCCTCCTCCTCCTCCTCCTGTCCTCCTCCTTCCTCCCTCCTCCTCTCCCTCGTCATCTCCTCTTTCTCCTCCTCTTCCTCCTCCTCCTCCTTCTCCTCCTTCTCTTCCTCCTCCTCGTCCTCCTCTCCCTCTTCCTCGTCGTCCTCCTCCTCCTCCTCCTCTCCCTCCTCCTCCTCCTCCTCCGCTCTGCACTGCAGCGTCGTCACCTTGCGCGCGCCCTCCCGCGAAGGCGGCCGGGCGCGGCCATCCGAGGCTTGTTTCCCTTTCGGCCTGGATCAGGGGCTGCGGCTCGCAAGCCGGAGGGGGCCGTGGCCTTGGAATGGGAGTGATGTTTTTTCTTCTGCGAGCCCCACCGGGCAGGACGGCGCGCTACCAGCTCGCAAGGCGCAGCGTGTCGCTGGGGCCAACGCCGCGGCACGGTGAGCAAGAGTTTCTTGTAGAAAGCAACGATCAAATGACACATCCTTACCAGTCGAGCCCTCATGGCCGTCATGGCTTTTGGAAGAGTAGCACAGGAAAACTCATATAATTATTCAATGCCCCTCTGGCCGCCCGGAGGGTTGGCTGGGATTTGTCCTGCTGCCGGCATATGGACTGCGCAGGGCTTCAGATTATGATGGGTTCAGGTTGGCTGCCAATCGAGTCTCGCCGCATTAGTTGGCAGTGCGGTTTGCTCTCGTCGCGCCAGGACTCACGCAGGGCGAAACGGTTTCCCGCTTGTGCCTTGCTCCCCGCCGCCAAGCGGTAGCGGGTCCAACAGCGTGGAGCGTGGTCGCCGCGCTGGGGGCAGCGTCGGAGGTTGTTTCGGCGGCGACGCCCCCATCCATCCGGGCAGCAACTCGATTCGGCCGGGAGGTCCGCGCGGACCCCAACCATAAGCGGAGTCGGGGACAAAAAAAGGAGGAGGAGGAGGAGGAGGAGGAGGAGGAGGAGAGGGATGGCAGGGAGGAGAATAGTGATAGTAGTAGTAGGAGTAGTAGTGGTAGTAGTAGTAGTAATAGTAGTAGTAGTAGTAGTCGTAGTAGTAGTCGTCGTCGTCGTCGTCGTCGTCGTCGTCGTCGTCGTCGTCGTCGTCGTCGTCGTCGTCGTCGTCTCGTCGTTCGTCGTCGTCGTCGTCGTCGTCGTTCGTAGTAGTAGTAGTAGTAGTAGTAGTGGTAGTGGTAGTAGTAGTAGTAGTAGTAGTAGTAGTAGTAGTAGTAGTAGTAGTAGTAGTAGTAGCTGAGGGGCTGTTTGGTAGCCTGTGTGTTTTCGCTGTGCTGCGTTTAACTTGTTGTGCTACTTGTTTGCTGCGCTGTTGCGTGTCTCATGTTTGCTGTTGGTTGTATGTGTTGTTCCGCTGCCATGCGTGTGTGAACCTCCCACGTGCGTTGAACCATGAGGAGGAGTATGATGATGATGATGATGATGAGGAGGAGGAGGAGGAGGAGGAGGAGGAAGGAGCAGTCGGAGATAACAGCACCAAAACCATTGAAAAACCAATAAACCCAAAACAAACCCAATTAATCCCTGTGAGGGTCCCAAAAAACTCAAAAAACGCAATCTTTTCGCTACTTAGTCGGCCTGGGGCTCTGGGGCTGGGAATCCAAAAACATTGGAAAACCATTGAAAATCCAAAACAATCCAAAAACATCAAATTAATCCTTGTGAGGGTCCCAAAAAACTCAAAAAATCCAATGTTTTCACAACTTACTCGGCTTGGGTGGCCGGCCAGCCCCAGACAGACTAAGTTGCGAAATGATTGAGTTTTTTGAGTTTTTTGGGACCCTCACATGGATTAATTAATTGGATTTTTTTGATTTTTTTTGATTTTCAATGGTTTTCCAATGTTTTTTGATTCCCAGCCCCCCGAGCCCCAGGCCGACTAAGTAGCGAAAAGATTGCGTTTTTTCAATTTTTTGGGACCCTCACAGGGATTAATTGGGTTTGTTTTGGGTTTATTGGTTTTTCAATGGTTTTGGAGCCTTGGCTGGCGAAGTTGATGGAAGCTGTGGGGAGGAGGGGGAGCGGATGAGGGGAGGGAGGGAGGAGGAGGAGGAGGAGGAGGAGGAGGAGGAGGAGGAGGAGGTAGAGGAGGAGGATGGGGGGGAGGAAGACGTGGAGGTGCATGGTGAAGCCAGGGTGCATCAATGATGCTGTAATGCACCCTACCGTATGAGGAGCAGGAGGAGGATATCCAGAGTGACGCCATGATGCATCAACGATGCTGCAATGCACCATCCCGTAGGACGATCAGGAGGAGGAAGACGAGGCACAGGAAGTTCAGAGTAAGCCCAATGTGCACGAACGATGCTGTAATGCACCCTTCCGTCCCATGGTCCCTATTCACATGTCCGTGCAAGCATTCCCTTTCACAACTGGACGTGCGACCTTGAAAGGTAATCGTCCCATGTGCCTGCATTCATGCGAGAGCTCCGGAGGTGTCGGAAAGACGGGAGCTTCTTCTCTCCAATGTCATCTCCCTCCTCCTCCTCCTCCTCGCCCTCCTCCTCGCTTTTTTCAGTGTAAGGGTGCAGCGTGGGTACTCACGCTGACCAGTGTGGAGCGCATAAGAGATGAGCGCAGTCACCGCATGTTCGGTAGTTAGCACTGCGAGACGCGATGGGGACATGACTGCCTCAAAACACGCTCTATCATCACCGCTGCCACCGTCATCGTCGTCGTCGTCGCTGCGCGGGCATTCGCTTACTGCATATGAGAAAACACACAGGCTACCGAACAGCCTCTGACCTAGTAGTAGTAGTAGTAGTAGTAGTAGTAGTAGTAGTAGTAGTAGTAGTAGTAGTAGTAGTAGTTGGAGTAGTAGTAGTAGTAGTAGTAGTAGTAGTAGTAGTAGTCGTTAGTAGTAGTAGTAGTCGTAGTAGTACTCGTAGTCGTAGTC
>CAUYUJ010015292.1:272387-274887 GCA_963575745.1 Prorocentrum cordatum
GGAGTGAGGAGGAACGGATGGGTGGAAGGATCGAGGGATGTAGGGATGAGAGGTGGAAGGATGAGGGATGCGATGGTGGAGGGGTTAACGGGGGACGGATCGTTGGAGGGAGGATGGAGGATGGATGAGGTTGACCTTGCATTGGGGCAAACACGCACTCCTGATTTATCCTATTGCGCTCTGCGTCCTTGTGGTGCTCGTAGGCTCACGTGTTCGCCATTAGTGCGATGTTTACAGGAAAACTGGTGCTCCCAGTCACGGTGGTACTCAGGCGTTGTGGGGCTTGCATTGGGGCAACAACGTACCCCTGATGGATCATATTGCGCTCTGCAAGCTTGTGCTGCTCGCAGGCTGAAGTGTTCGCCATTGATGTGGTGTCCACAGGAGATGTCCGGATGCTCGCAGTCACAGTGGTGCTCAGGCCCGTCTTTTGATTCGCGTATGATTCCGTAGCCATTCTGGCTCAAACCATTCGGCGCGCGACGCCCAGAGTGGCAAGGGTGCCACTCTATGGCTGACGCTGGCGCTGAGCAGGCCCCAGTCGGTGGCGCCGACGATGCCGCCGCCGCCCCAGCCTTGCAGGCCTTGCAAGACGTGTCGTCGATTGGGCCTCCACAGCAAGGCCGCGGAGCCAAGGGACAGCACGTGTACTGGGTCACCCAGGCGCATCCGAAGCCGGAGACGGTGGAACGCCTGGGCCTGAAGACCCCGTCCGATTTCACCAGGGAAGAATTCAACGTCATGGTGGTTCAGGTTCACACTGCCAATGGCGTGACCTTGGAGGAGACGGCTACTTCTCGCGAGCCCCATGAGAATGGGCTCCCACACAACAATTGCTTCGTGCGGTCGCTGGCGCAATACAAGTGGAAGAAGGTAGCGGGAGTGTTCAGTGAGGTGAGGTCCCCGCCCCCCCCGCCGTCGGCCGCGCCGCCGCCGCTGGCCCCGCGCGTATTCCGCAGCTGCCGTGCTCGAGCCTCCTGGGTGCCGCGCGCGGCAGTTCGGCGCGCCCGACGCCGCCCGGCCTAGGTCTCTCGCCGCCATGCCCCCTCGCGCCCAGCTGTCGCCGTTCCTTCGCGGCGTCGTGTGCGGCCTCTTCCTGACCGGGTCCACTTACCAGGAGATCGCCGACGAGGTCGCGAAGGAGGACGGCAGCCACCCGTGCCAGCAGACGGTGGCCGCGACCATCCGCTGCGTGGAGAAGAACGGCGGTCTCGCTTTTGACGGGGGGAGACTTTCCCAGGCTGGCCGCCCGCGCAGCACGGGGACGGCTCTGGACCGCCAGATCCTGCGCCTCGCGCACAAGCACCGCGGCCGCGCGGTGGTGACGGCCCAACACGTGCGGAAGATGATCAAGGCAGCGCGCAAGGTGAGCATCCGCACGGCGCAGCGGCGCTTGAGCGAGGCGGGGCTCGCTTGGCTTCGGAGGCGCCTCAAGTCCATAGTGCCGCAGGCGCATAAGATGGCCGGGGGCAGACGTTTCGATTTGTGGTCATCCCCGAGCAAATCCGTCAGCTGGCCCCGTGGACCGCGGGGCGCATGGCGCGCCCCGAAACGTCTGCTCTCGGCCGACAGGTGAGTCGGCTCGACTTTGCCGCGTGGACTCTTGCGCGCACCGCGACCACTTTGGCGCGGTGGGCGTGCACCGACGGCGTAGTATTCTTCATGGCCCGCGACCATTCCGAGTTGGAGTCGCACCGGCGCGGCGCATTGGGCCCGTATGCGTGGCGCCAGGCAGACGGTTCGGGCGGCCTGTGCGAGGAGCGCATTGGGCCGTCAGCCTATTGGAAGGCGCAGGGCCATCCGGTGCGAATATGGGGGCTGCTCGTGGCAGGGATGCTGTTCGTCTACGTCATACCTCAAGGCCAGACGATGAACCGCTGGTGGTACGAGTGGACCATCAACCACAAGTTCCCTGCGTGGCTGCGAAAGGCGACGGGGAGCGACCGCGGGGCATTTTTGGTTCAAGATCACGAGCGGTGCTTCTGGATCGAGGAGCCGCACTGCGCCTTGCGCGAGCAGGGCATCAACCTCTCGGAGCATTATCCGAGGTGCAGCCAGGATTTGAACGCGATCGAAAACGCGTGGCGAGAGGTGCGAGCTCGCCTTGCCGCCACAGAGCCGGACTCCATGGAGACCAGAGACCAGTTCATCGTTCGCCTTCGCGCGGCGGTGGCATGGGTCAACGTGCGCCGCCGGGCGTACTTGGTCAAGATCTGCACAGATCAGAAGGAGCGGGCCCGCAACGTCGTCCGATTAAGCGGGAGCAGGACGAGGAATTGACCTCGAGCCTCGCGCACGTGTTTCGACGCACGCTGACCCTGTTGCGGCACATGCCTGCACGGAGCGCCATCTTTTCCAAACAATGCTTGCGGTGAGGGTGTCTTCCTTGGGTACTCATTAGTTGCGTGGGTCCACCGGCCAGCCGCCCCATGGGTGCACGTCGCCGCGTCGCCGCCTCGTACGGCGGCGGCAACTCATAGATTGCGCCGCGTTGACTCCG
>CAUYUJ010015292.1:279887-318073 GCA_963575745.1 Prorocentrum cordatum
CGGCCAGCGCGCGCAGGGAGAAAGCGGAGGACGAGTTGCATTGAGAGGTATTTGGTATTCATACACATATACATACATACATACATACATACATGCATGCATGCATGCATGCATGCATACATACATACATACATACATACACACATACACACATACACACACATACATACATACATACATACATACATACATACATACATACATACATACATACATACATACATACATACATACGTACGTACATACATACATACATACATACAAGACTGCAGTTGCGCTTCGCGCCATGCACCTTGGTCTTTGAAGTTTGGCATGCAGGCGGAATGGCAGGAAGGTCACGCCAGCAATTTAGCGATAACTCCTGGTTGCCTTTTTCCGGCATCGCCGTTGTAATAATGTTGTTCGTGATTACTTCTCCTTGCTTCTTCTTCATTCTCGCGATACCCTGCACATTCTCCCTATCCTCCTCTGCTTTTTTGCGAAGGCTCCTCTTTGGAGAGCCTCTGGGGGCCTTACAGAAAGTTTTTCCGGCTTTGTTAAGGCCTTCTGGAGGCCTCCTGGGCGTGTTCTGGGGGCCTCAGGGGGCTTCCTCGGGCCACCCTGCCTCCAACCGCGGTCTCCCTGAACAACCCGGTCACGATTTGGAATGCTTCGGAGGATGTTTTGGAGCCATCTTGGGCCGCCATGGGGCTCTCTTAGGGCCATCTTGGGCCCCTGTTGTGCAGTTTTGGGGCTCTCTTGGACTGCCTGGAAACCTGTTCGGATGTTTGTGTGGCGATTTGGGAGCCTCCCAGGCGGCTTCAGACGCCCAGAAGACCGCCGTCTTGGAGCGTCGGGAAACCAAAAAGATGAGAGCCCCCAAATTCACCAAAAACCCATAGAAATTCAATGATTGTTGCCTCTTGGTGCCTTCTTGGGAGTGCTCTTGGAGGCCTCTTGAGACGTTTTGGAGCGATCCTTCGGAATATGACGGCTTCTTGGGGGCCGTCGTGGACCGTATTGGGCCTCTCGGGGGTCTTTTCGGGAGCGCGCAGGAACGCCTGGAACCAATTTGGGGCCGTCTTCCAGCTCTCGTGAGGTTCTCCCAGGTCGTGTCGTCTGATGGGTTGCCTGGAGGCCCCGGGAGGGCCAAATTCGTTAGGGCGGGGGGCGTTGTTTTTCTGGGCCCCCCAGCCCTACGAATAATATATTCATATGAATATATGTGTATACTGTGCCGTGATGAAAGATTGCCCCAGTTTGACGGGTCGGAAGAAGTGCATCCTTCGTCCGCAATGCGAGCGCACGTCTGTGCCGCGATGACAGATTGCCCCATTTTGACGGGTCGGCAGAAGTGCATCCTGCGCCCGCAATGCGAGCGCACGTCTGTGCCGTGATGACAGGTTGCCCCATTTTGACGGGTCGGCAAAAGTTCACCCTGCGTCCGCAATGTGAGCGCACGTCGCTAGTCACCCCGCTAGGGACGTGGAGCCTGGTACAATGTTACGGGGAGGTACCTCGCTTTCGGGGCGGAGTTCGAACCTGGGCTGTCGGGGCGCGGTTCGAACCTGGATTTGGCTCCTTAAATTAAAGTTTTATTACGCCAAACGGGATGGCGGTTCGAAAACGGCAAACCGCGTGGGACATCCTCACAAAATTGGCTCTCAAGACGGTTCGAACTCGGTTCGAAACAATAGAATGCGGTTCGAAACAAAAGCAGAATGAGCGTTTCGCGTGGGGCTTCCCTCAAAATACGGCGTTGGACCCAGTTCGAAACAAAAGGATGGCGGTTCGAAAACGGCAAACCGCGCGGGACATCCTCACAAAATCTGCTGTCCTGATGGTTCGAACTCGGTTCGAAAGAAGGGGATGGCGGTTCGAAAACGGCAAACCGCGTGGGACATCCTCACACAAATTCTTGTTCTCACGGTTCCTACTCGGTTCGAAAGAAGGGGATAGCCATTACTTCGGCTATGCTAAAAAAAGGGCAAAACTTTAATCATGCCCATGGACAATTTCATACCCCTGACTTCATGTCGTTGCACAAAACGTGCGCGGAGGTGAAGAAGAAGCGCGGCGCGACTTCCACGCGTGGGTGAACACTGCTGGCCCCTGGCCGATCGGCGCCAAAAGCTGGCCGATCCGCGCCAAAAGGGTAGTAAATTTTCCACTGACAATTTCATACCCCTGACTTCATGTCGTTGCACAAAACGTGCGCGGAGGTGAAGAAGAAGCGCGGCGCGACTTCCACGCGTGGGTGAACACTGCTGGCCCCTGGCCGATCGGCGCCAAAAGCTGGCCGATCCGCGCCAAAAGGGTAGTAAATTTTCCACTGTGCCGTGGTGAAAGATTGCCCCAGTTTGACGGGTCGGAAGAAGTGCATCCTTCGTCCGCAATGCGAGCGCACGTCTGTGCCGCGATGACAGATTGCCCCATTTTGACGGGTCGGCAGAAGTGCATCCTGCGCCCGCAATGCGAGCGCACGTCTGTACCGTGATGACAGGTTGCCCCATTTTGACGGGTCGGCAAAAGTTCACCCTGCGTCCGCAATGTGAGCGCACGTCGCTAGTCACCCCGCTAGGGACGTGGAGCCTGGTACAATGTTACGGGGAGGTGCCTCGCTTTCGGGGTGGAGTTCGAACCTGGGCTGTCGGGGCGCGGTTCGAACTTGGATTTGGTTCCTTAAATTAAAGTTTTATTACGCCAAACGGGATGGCGGTTCGAAAACGGCAAACCGCGTGGGACATCCTCACAAAATTGGCTCTCAAGACGGTTCGAACTCGGTTCGAAACAATAGAATGCGGTTCGAAACAAAAGCAGAATGAGCGTTTCGCGTGGGGCTTCCTTCAAAATACGGCGTTGGACCCAGTTCGAAACAAAAGGATGGCGGTTCGAAAACGGCAAACCGCGCGGGACATCCTCACAAAATTTGCTGTCCTGATGGTTCGAACTCGGTTCGAAAGAAGGGGATGGCGGTTCGAAAACGGCAAACCGTGTGGGACATCCTCACACAAATTCTTGTTCTCACGGCTCCTACTCGGTTCGAAAGAAGGGGATAGCCATTACTTCGGCTATGCTAAAAAAAGGGCAAAACTTTAATCACGCCCATGTATATATACATACATACATACATACATACATACATACATACATACATACATACATACATATACATTTACATAGCACATATATATAGAGAGATGGATCGATCGATTGACAGGTCGGTCGATAGATCGATCGGTAGATCCATCTATATACATATACATATATATATATACATGTACATATATACATATGTGTATATATAGTAACGATGTATTTAGAGGTGTACATATATACATACATACATATACCTATGCATGTACACATACACACACATACATATATACACAAAACTGCAGTGGCGCTTCGCGCCATGCACCTTGGTTCTTGAACTTTGGTTTGCAGGCGGAGTGGCAGGAAGGTCAAGCCGACAATTTAGCGATAACTCCTGGTTGCCTTTTCCGGCATCGCCGCTATAATGATGTTATTCGTTATCCTTCCTCCATGCTTATTGTTCCTTATTTTCGCCATACCGTTCGCATTCTCCACATCCTCCTCAGCTCTTTTTTGCGGAAGCTCCTCCTTGGAAAGCCTCTAGGGGCCTCACAAAAGTTGTTCCGGGCTTTCTTAAGGCCTTCTGGAGGCCTCCTGGGCGTATTCTGGGGGCCTCCGGGGGCTTCCTCGGGCCACCCTGCCTCCAACCGCCGTCTCCCTGAACGACCGAATCACGATCTGGAATTCTTCGGAGGGTGTCTTTGGGCCATCTTGGGCCGCCATGGGGCTCTCTGAGGGCCATCTTGGACCCGTGTTGTGCCGTTTTGGGGCTCTCTTGGATTGCCTGGAAGCCCTTTCGGATGGTTGTGGGGCGATTTGGGAGCCTCCCAGGCGGCTTCGGACGCCCAGAAGACCGCCGTCTTGGAGCGTCGGGAAGCCGAAAAGAGGAGAACCCCAAAATTCACCAAAAACCGTCAGAAAATCAATGATTTTTGCCTCGGGGGGCCTTCTTGGGAGTGCTCTTGGAGGCCTCTTTGGGGCCGTCCTGGAGGCCTCTTGGGCCATCTTGAGGTCACGTCGGTCACTCTTGGAGCGCTCTTGTGCTGTCTTGGGGGTCTCTGGGACGTCTCCGATGACCCCCCTGATCGCCCTAAGTGTGCTGGGAAGGCTTGGCAAAACGCCTTGCGAGGCCCGGTGGCCGCTTCGAGGCCCGTCCGGAGGGCCCCAAAGCCCCAGGTCCTGGGAGTCCGGTTTTGGGGGGGGGGGTGATGGGTTTTCCCCCCGCCCAGGCTTATAGAAATATAGGAAGAGGAATATAGATGAGATGGCCCTCAGAGGGCCCCATGACGGCCCAAGATGGCCCCAATACACCCTCCGAAGCATTCCGAATCGTGACCCGGTTGTTCAGGGAGGCCGCGGTTGGAGGCAGGGTGGCCCGAGGAAGCCCCCTGAGGCCCCCAGAACACGCCCAGGAGGTCTCCAGAAAGCCTGCAGAAAGCTTGAGAAACTCTTATGAAGCCCCCAGAGGCTCTCCAAGCAGGAGCCTCCACAAGAAGAGATGAGGAGGATGGGGAGAATGCGCAGGGTATGGCGAGAATGAAGAAAAAGAAGCATGGAGGAAGGATAACGAAGAACATTATTATAACGGCGATGTCGGAAAAAGGCAACCAGGAGTTATCGCTAAATTGTCGGCTTGGCCTTCCTGCTATACCGCCTGCATGCCAAACTTCAAGGACCAAGGTGCATGGCGCGAAGCGCCACTGCAGTCTTGTATGTATATATATATATAGGTATACACAAGACTGCATTGGCCCTTCGCGCCGTGTACCTTTCCCGGCATCGACGTTAGAATAATGTTATTCGTTATCTTTCCTCCACGTTTGGTTTTCTCCATTCTCGCCCTACTGGCTCCTCCTTGGAGAGCTTCTGGGGGCCCCACGGAAGTTCTCAGGCTTTCTTAAGGCCTTCTGGAGGCCTCCTGGGCGTCTTCTGAGGGCTTCTGGGGGCTTCCTCGGGCCACCCTGCCTCCAACCGCGGTCTCCCTGAACGACTGGGTCACGCTTGAGGGGCCTCCTGCAGGGGCGTCCAGGGGGTCCCTGGGGCCGCGGATCCGCGGGGTCCAGAGGGTCCTGGGGGCCCGGGATTCGGGGGGTCCGATTTCGGGGGGGGGGCGGGTAATAAAAAAGCACGAATGGGATACACACATATATATATATAAGTACATACATACGAATGTATGTATGTATGTATGTATGTATGTGTGTGTATGTATGTATGTATGTATGTATGTATGCATGCATGTATATATGTATGTATGTATGCATGCATGCATGCATGCATGCATGCATGCATGCATGTATGTATGTATGTATGTGTGCACGTACGTACGTACGTATGTATGTATGTGTGTAGGTAAACATACAAACGCCTATAGATGCATGCATATTTGCCGTATCATATACACATGACTGCATTGGCGCTTCGCGCCATGCACCTTGTTCCTTGTGAGTTCGAATGCAGGCGGCGCGCGCGCGCGCGTGGACGTGAGGCCGGCCACCGCCAAGCCGGAGTGGGTCAGGATCTCCTACGCGGGAGCGACTTGACAACGCCAGCTCTGGCCAGCTCAAGGCGTTTCTGTGCCCAGAGGCGCGAGTGAGTCTCAGGCGACTGGTTGGGGCAGCATGAAGCAGGGCATCCTCCTCCTCTTGCCCTTCCTCCGCATTTTCCTTCCCCCTCTTTCTCCTCTTCATATTCATCCTCTTTCTGCTCTTCCCTCCTTTTCCTCATTCCGCTTCCTTCTCCTCTCCCTCTTCCTTTCCTCTACTTCTTCATGCTTTTCTTTCACTTGCTATTTCCGGCACGCGCGCTGCTGGGCTGCCGGATTCTTGCAGATGGCGCGCTTGACAGGCACGACGCGCGGAACATCGTCCTTATGTGGTGCGTCGATCTGGCGTTCCAAGCAGAGGCCGCATGAAATATCGGATAAGGACATGGCAGGCCATCATGCGCTCGGGCACGAAGCTGCGAGCACCCCGTCCACAAAGTTGCAACCTGCGTTTGCCTGCTCGAACGTCGCCAAACCAAGCCCATTGGCGACTTCGGCGGTGCCTGGCAACATTCGCACGATGGCTTCCCAATTTTGCCGTTGCCACGCAATCGGCTGCCAAGAAACATGTCGGGTTGCGTCGTTGAGGAATCGCAGAGTTTTTCCTCGGCGGTTCCCATCATATCCCAACAGGGGCACAGCGATTGACAACGAGGGGTCCAAACGATGTGGTCGGCAATCTGTCCAAGGTAGTGAAGCAACATGTTCAGCGAAACTCTTCTATTCTGAATGGCATTCGAGCATATCCAGTGCTTGCCGAAAGCCTCCTGTCGGACGTCCGGTGTCCCACAATGTTTCGCCTATCGTGCACTTCCGTTTGGTTTCTAGCAAAGCTTTCCGCGCAGCAGTCTCAGTGCACATTTTGGGGACACTCTTCGTCGCTATCTCCATGGGTTTTTTGCGCGAGATCAAATGAAGATCCGTAACCCACAGAATCCACTGCGATGCGTCCACCTGGGCCAGGAGTGTCGGACATCAGAATTAACCCTCCGACAAAAAAAAACAATGTTTTCAGCCGTTTCGTTTTTTCGCTTCCTGTTGTCACTTGCGATTGTCTCTCGAAGCGTCTAGATGCCGCCGCGACGGCTCCAGATGAATCCCCAGACGAGCCCCAAAGAAACCCAAGGCTGGCGCAACTGGGCGCGCAGAGTGGGGCCCAGAAACAGGCACATTTAGGAAAATCCTTGGAAGAGCAAGGTGTTTGGTCTTCTCGCCATGTCCCTTCCGATTACAGTTGGGTCCCTGAAGAAGGAACCCTTTTGGTTGGGGAGGGGCTCCGCGTTCCTTAAGTGTTTCACAGCTTGCCTCAGGCTTCCCTTATGTTTTCGACGGGAAATCGAAGTTTAACTTATGGAAAAAAGAGGCCTCGTTCCTTATTTAGGGTTGCTTAGGTCAACGCCCGACTGTAGCTCTTGAGACGTCTATCTAGACAGTTCCAAGACGTCTCCGAGTGAGTCCCCAGGCGAGCCCCAAAGAGGCCCAAGGCTGGCGCAACAGGGCCCGGAGATGGCGCAACTCGGCCCAGAGAGTGGGGCCCAAGGTTGGACAAATGTAGGGAAATCATTGGAAAAAAAAAGTTGTTGGTCTTCTCGCCGTGTCGTTTCCGATTGGCTGTTGAGGCGTCCAGACAGCTCCAAGATGTCTCCAACTGAGTCCCCTGACGAGCCCCAAAGAGGTCAAAGGCTGGCGGGCGCAACAGGGCCCGGAGAGTGGGAAAACCAGAGAGAACGCAACAGAAAAGCAATTTGTTCGGCCTTGTCGCTTTTTAATTTCCGATTGATTCGGAGGGTTCCAGACGACCCCAGCCAGGACGGCCACAGGGAAGCGCAAGACAGGCCCGAGGATTCGAAAGTTTTTTGGGGGAGGGCGGGGGGGGGGGCGCTCCCCGGCCCTATAGGGCCCGCAAAAGGGGGGCCCAGAGATGGACAAATGTAGGAAAAGCATGGGACAAGCAAGGTTTTTGGTTTTCTCGCCTTGTTGTTTCCGATTGGCTCTTGAGGCGTCCAGATGCTTCCAAGACGGCTCCAGATGAGGCCCCAGACGAGCCCCGAAGAGGCCCAAGACTGGCGCAACAGGGCCCGGAGAGTGGGAAAAGCAGAGAAAACAAAGTAAATCAGCAGTGTTTTTGGCCTCGTCGTTTGTACATTGTCGCTTGACCCGGGGGGCGTCAAGACGACCCCAAGATGACCACAGCAAGGCGCAAGACAGGCCTGAGGAGGCGAAATTCGTTTGTATGGGGGGGTGCTGGGGTGTGGCCCCCCCGGCCCTATGAAATCTACATATACAAAGAATATGTGTATACATCTGTGTGCGTGTATATACAGGTATAGACACACACACAACCACATATATATATATATATATATATGTATGTATATATGTATATATGTGCACAACCGTACACGTATGTGATAAGAAATGTTTCGAACCACGTGTACATATGCATATAGTTGATGTGTATGTGTACACCGATGTACATATATATATATATATATACGTATATATGCATAGCTGGTCATGTAAGCATTGATGTATATATATATATATATATGCATGTGTATCCCTGTGTATACATATGCATGGTTATATGCATGTATATGTGTCGACATGTGTGCCTATATATATATATATATACACATCGAACATATGACACGTTTATAGTCATTGTACATATGTGTATACATTTGTGCGCATCGACATATTTGTATATATACACATGTGTATGTAGATGTGTATATATATATGTGCGTATGTGTATAATCAATGTGTGTATATATATTTATATCGGTGTATATGCAGGTGTTTACATATACGGAACGATATACATATATATATATATATATATATACATATACGTATATACACATGTATATACATGTATATACATAAATATGTCTTTATACAGAGATAGAGAGATGCATACACACTGGCGGTGCTGTAGTTTTGACCGTAGCATACCCCCTGTAGAATCTAAGCGAAAGGTTTCTGGTCTGGCTGCTGTTCCGAGCCCAGAGGCTCGCACCCTGGAAGAGTATATATATATATATGTATACACGAGACAGGGTGATAATCACTCCGCCCCACAAAACACTGGATGGGAAATCATTCCGTTCTGGCCCGACTTACACCCTATTCACTCCGTGTGATCGTCACAGTCGGCTTCTTCATCATTTGCGTCGTCGTCGTCATGCCCGCAATGATGTGTTGATTCAGTGTGCTCGTTTGCACGTTGAGGCCGAGTGACCCTGGACACCCTTATGCAACGCAGTCGCTCTTGCTTCGGCTGCAGTTTCCCCAGAGATTGCACGAGGGCTTCCAGATTGCAGATGGGGTCACGTTTGAGTCTTGAACCGGTCATCGGCGGCATGCGGCGCGTTCTGATTTTTGTCAGCCGACGGTCAAATTTTTTAGTAGTTGGCAAGCATTTAATGATAACATGTATATACATATAAATACATGTATATTAAGTATAGCTATACTCACATACATGTGTGTATACATATACATAATTTTATAGGTCTGTATATAGATAAGGAGAGAGAGAGAGAGAGAGAGAAAAAGAGAAAGAGAGAGCACGATAGGTTGAACTGCAACGCGGGCCCTCCGGCCCTCCTGCCCGCTCGACAGCACCGCCGCGCAGCCCCTGCCAGCTTTCCGAGTCGGCCCATCGGTTGGGGACACGCAGGGCGCTCCAGACAGGGCCTCGCCCTCGAGAGATTGAGACATTGGCCTCCCGCCTGCGGCGGAAGGCTGGCGGAGACCATCGGAGGCCGGACGGGGCTGGCGTCGTCGGCGGGTTGCCGGCGGAAGCCGCGGCGGAAGCAGAGGCTGCCCCCTCGGGGCAAGCTTTTGGACCCCAGGGCTTCGGCTGCCGGTGTGGTATCGGTTAACCTAACCCCAACCCCATGAAGCCTCCCACCAGCCCACCCCCTCCCGCCGCCCCCGACTTGGGGATATACCCTCCAAAACCCGAGGGAGACGGCCTATATCCCCATCTCGGGGGGTAAATCCCCAAGTGGAGAAAAGGCCACCTAGATGGGGATAGGGTTCGGATAAACGATGCCAGTGGGCCGTGCGGCAAGGCCACGGGGGCCCCGGCGTCTTGCGGTGCACGGCGGGGGGCGTGCTGCAGCACGGCGGTGGCGGGGGCGGGAGCTTCGCGGCCGAGCTCCGCCCGTCTTCCGGGGGCGCCATGCCGACGGCGTCGTGGAGGGCGGGGGGGCGGCGCCAGTTTCGCCCAGGCTCGGGCCCCCCGAGGGCCCCCCCCCCCCCGCCCCGCATCGGGCAGTGCGGGGCCACCAGCAGGGGGATCGCCACCTCCTCCTGGAGATCCAGGGCCGAGAGGAGGGAGGACTGAGGGTCGAAGGGTCGTCGAGGGTGATCCAGGGGGGATTTGTTTTTTCGAGGAGGCGGCGGCCCCCTCGCCCCGAGTGGTGCCCCCGTGGCGCCGCCTGGACCGAGCGTGGCCGACGTCGGAAGCTCCCCCCCGCGCGCGACGGGGGCCCGACGGGGTGCGCCTCGGGCCCGGCCCTGGCGGGCCCCGCGCCACGGCCTCGCCGCGCAGCTGCCGTGCCCGGCGGCGGCGCGCGCAGGGGGGCGCGGTGCGGGGGCCTGGCCTCGAGAGATGGCGGGGTGGCTCGCAGGTTGGCATCTGGAGGACAGCGTCGTCGTCGTCGTCGTCGTCGTCGTTGAGGCTCGGAAGAAGCCTGGCCTTCTTAAGAGGCCGCCCTGCGCTCCGACGGCCTTCCTCCTCGCGACCGCCCCTCCTCGTGCGCCGCCAAGCGTGTGCTCCACTCGCCCGGCGCACCAGCGGCCGCAGCGGTCCTGGCGCGTCGCCCTTCCTCGCAGGAGCGCCGCGACAAGGACAGGGGCCGCAAGGACGCGGACAGGGACAGGGACGCGGAGAAGCGCCGGGAAAGGGAGAAGAAGGAGAAGCGGCACCCCTCCGCTTCGGGGGCCGCGGCAGGAGAGGACAGCCCCAGAGGGGTGTGGGCATTGCACGTGCAGCGGGAGCGCGCATCAAGAACGCGCACGCATTTCGTCCGGGCACCCTCTTCGCTCCGCGCGCTGCGCGGTGACTTACCGCGGCCGCTGAAGGAGCTGCTGCGTTCAGGGTGCTTCGGGCTCCCCTCGACTTGCATCTCGCGCTTGCGGGTTTTCCTGCGAGGGTTCCTTGCTGCCGCGTCCGCACTGTATCCAGTGGTGCCGACCGCCAACATACTCAACGAGGCTCCCTGGCGAGTGCGTGTAATGCCCACCCCCTGGGCTATCTGCCCCTCTCTGTCGGCCCCTGTCGCTGAAGTAGTTCTTTTGCGCAGCCCTCTCGCTGAAGCATTTCTTCTCTTGTGCAGCTTTGTTCGGGAGCCCGGAGCGCTTTAGTTTCGTCGCTCGTCGCTCGTCCCCTCCTTGGCCACTTCGAGGCTCCCTGTCCCCTGGCCTCCCCCTCGTGGCTCCTGCACAGTTACGTTCGAGAGTTCGGAGCCCTTGACCTTCGTCGTCGTCGTCGTTCGTCGTCGTCCGCCCCCCTGGCCATCACAGACCTCCCTGGCCACTTGCCCCCGGGCCCCCCTCTCTCTTCCGGTCCCTCCCCCCTTTTGGGACGCAGCCTCGAGTTTCGTCGTCCTCGTCGTCCGTCGTACAGTCGGGGCGCTGAAGAAGGAACCCTCTTCGTTGGGGAGGGGCTCGGTGTTCCTTGATTGTTTCAGAGTTTGCCCCGGGTTTTCCTGAGGTCTCCCATGGGAAATCGAGGTTGAATTTACGGGACAAAGGGGCCTCGTTCCTTATCTAGGCTTCCTTAGGTCAACGCCTCGACTGTAGTGCGCATCCATGACCCTCTCGGGCCCCCTCGGCACCGAGGACTTCGGGCCCGCGTCCGGCCCCCCTGTGGGGCTGAGGCGGGCCCCAGGATGGGCCTCGACCCCTCCCTTCTCCTCCTCCTCCTTCTCCTCCTCCTCCTCCCTCCTCCTTCTCCTCCTCCCTCCTCCTCCTCCTCCTCCTCCTCCTCCTCCTCCTCCTCCTTCTCCTCCTCCTCTTCCTCCCGCGTCACGTCGCCGCGTGCCTCGCTTCCTGGGCCCCGCTGCCCCCATCCCTTCCACGGCCGGAAGATGCGAAGGATTTGAGCGCAACGACAACGCCGCGCCAGGAGCCAGCCAGCACGCGGGTGGCCTGAATTGGGTTCGTCCGACCAGAGGGCCATCGCTCCGATAGTGCGATTGGCTTCTTCTCGGCAGTTCATGTCCTGCCCGATCAGGAAAACCATATGCGTGTGCTCGCGTACGCCGAAGTGCCTGTGCTCGTTGGCACGCTCACGCATGTGCAGCCCACGATAAATTACGATAGTGCATGTGCGCCAGTGCCCGTTCGAGAGACCACGCCGTCATGTGTCCTGCTTGGACACAGGCTTCTCATTTCAATTGCACCTGCGTGCGGAAGTTTGCGTCGTAGTCACCGTGCAAGGAGAGGGTGAAAGAGAAGAGCCGCGAGAGGGAGAAGAGTCAGGAGAAGCTTGCGCCCCAGCGTGATGTCTTGACACTCGTGGAGAGCAAAATAGGCAACGCCCCTGGGTCAGTTTCAGTATTCCTCGTCGTTGCCGAGTGCTTGGCTTCATATGGAGCGATCAGGCATGATGGACGACAGCTGGTTGGTAGAGAGCAGACACGAGTCGAGCAGATGATGGTCATTTCAGATTGATACAGTTTTACGATGTCATACGATATTCGTGTCTAAGGAATGTCGCATGTGGTTTTGACATTCAGGAAGGGCTTGCCAACTGTTCGCTTGTGGTTGGTGGATAATTTACGCAGCTTGCGGTTCAATTCAGTAGCAACAGACGTAGCAGTAGATTTTGATGATGTCTCAGCAGTACTCGCAGGGGTAGTAAGTCTAATATTGACCTCGGTTTCATTAGCAGGCAAGTGTTGACACCATCCGTTCGTGCGGTGGCCAAGGTCACCTCCGCCACCGCCGAGGGACGAAAAGGAGGAGTTAGCCAAGAGGGAACGGCAGAAAGCGCTGGAGGACATGTTAGTGGAGGAGGACCCCAGCCAGCTTGGGGCTTTCTGTGAGTGGTCTGGTGAGCATGTGCAGTTTGACGAATGGCCGCGATCACGGCGCTTTTGGAAAGGTTGGACTGCGTTGAGCAGTGCTTGGAGAACCACGGCCTTGTCATTGATGTGGCTTGTTGATGATCCGCGACCTGAGAATCGCACCATCTCGTTGGATATGCCAAGGGCAAAGGTGCCCTGAAGGAGCGGCACAAGTGTCGGAAACAACCAAGCAACATTCACGCGTAACATACACTTTGAACTCCCCATCCCCCTCCCCTCCCTCGAATGCAACGTTGGTTTCGGATCTTCCGAGCTTCAGTGCCTGATCGGTTGTGCGTGAACGTGCCAACTTTGGATGGCGGGTGAGGGGGGAAGTGTTGCTCCATTCCCCCCCACCCCCCCCAGACCGCAGGGATTCCACGCCCACTGTGGTTGGATTTCGCGTTCCCAAAGGCCACGAAGTTCTAGCCACGGCAGGCGCAGGCGCCCCTTGCCGCGGCCGCGAGGCAAGGGCTGCGCTTGCCCTGGCCGGCCCCTTGGAGAGCCATGCCCAGGGATGTGTTTCTTCGCTGGGCGCTTCTGGACCCACTGCGTCTGAAGTTATCATTCACAAGAGCGCGCTCGTGCACGATTGACTCATACGTGCAAGATGCCCGTGCGCACAGGTTTCACCACGCGCGGACATGCACGTGCACAGATGAACATGCGCATACACGCGAGCAATCAACACGATACGCATGCGCACAGACATGATGGACTTGTGGCTTGCAGGTTTCATACATGCGAAATATTCCAGCAATCGTGATCGCGTTGCCTTTGAGCGCGTCAGTTGGCAGGGTATGTTGGCCAAGACTGTAGCTGCCCAGGGGCTTTCGATGGAGCTCCCTTTTTTTGTTTTGTTTTTCTCTTTCTCTCTCGATGTATACATATATCTAGATGTGTGTGTGTGGGTGTCTGTCTGTCTCTTGCTTGCTGCTCGGAAGGAGGTGGCCCGGCGTTGCGACGCCGAGCTGCAGCGGCGCTTTGAGCAGACGATCGCCAGCGAGGCCTCAAGCTCCGCAGCCCCCCCCCCTACATCCCATCTTTTCCTGCCATAGGGGACTTCTCCCGTGCCGGCACTCGCCCTTCACGCCCACGTCCGAACTTGAGACATCCACGTCCCGCCCCACGCCCCACTTCTTGCTGCTGTGAGGGGAGGGGGGTGAGGGGTGGAGGGCAGGGCTCAACCCCTCGCCGCGCGCCCTCCCTCCAATGCCCGCTCGTATCGCGCATCTGTTGCCAGCCTTCCTGTCGAGGTGGGTCCTTGTTCTCCCTCCCCTGCTCCGCGCGACTCCCGCCTTCCTCCCGCCTCCCGCCCCCTCCTCCCCCCTCCCGCCCCCCTCCTCCCCTTCCTGCAGGTGCTGCCGCTGCCCCTCGCCGCTGCCGTTGGTGCCGCCCTGCTGCATCTGCGCTGCCGGCCGCTGCCGTTGCCGATGCTGCCTGCCCGATCTGTGGCACACCCCCTTCACGCCTCGTGCCCCGCGGGCCGTGGCCATCTTGGCTCAAGCTCGAGCGCACGGCCTCAGCGGGTGGGCTCTCGGGGCCCTCGTGGGCCGCCTTGGGGCGATCCTCGGGGCTCCTGGGCCGTCATTGGGCGCTGTGAAGACCCAAGATGCGGACGTGCTGAAGCTGCACGCTTTCGTAAACTCGGCATCGCTCGGACGTGTGCGTTTTTTTGTTTCTCGGCGAGAACCATCGAGGACCATCCTGGACCATCGAGCAACAAAAAAAACGCACGAAACTGAAAAATACACGGGAAATGGACGTCCGAGCGACGGCAAGTAAAGCAGTGGAGCAGTCTTGACCTGCCGGGGCAGGTGGACAGCGGAGAGGGCCTCGGATCCGACACTCGAGGCGCGCAGAGACGGTGAACGAGCAGCAGGCACGCTGCAGGGGCCCCCGCGGCGCGCCGGCTCGCGCCCGGCGCATGGCCCCAGACTGCTTCGGGCAGCACCCTGCGGGGCTTCTCGGAGTCACCGGTGCAGCTCGCGACGTCTGGGTAAGCACGTCTTTATTGTTTCATGGATGTGGGTATGTGAATGTATGTTGATGTTCTCCTAGCTTATGTTAGGTCATGTCGAAAGTGTGATATGTTGTTGGATTTGATGCTAGATATGCCGAAGTTGTTTTGTATAGTGACACTTCGTATACGTGGACCGTCCAGTAGTGCGGGCGCTGCTTGCGCCTGCGGCGTGTCCTGGGCCGACGTGGCTACGGGAAAGACACGGGAAGGGTCCACTGCGAGCACCTGGCAAACCTTGCTCACCTGGCGCACGCGTCGCACCTGGCGGGGGCTGGGTCGGTGCACCTGGGATGTTGAAATATGTGATGCTCCAGGCGTCGGGATATCGGGCGGACCGCGCGAGAGCGGCTGCCCCATCGTCCTCGGGGTCGTCCTTGGAGACGGGCGTGGCGGGCGCACCTGGCGAACTTGGAGCACTGCGCGCACCTGGCAAACCTTGCTCACCTGGCGCACGCGTCGCACCTGGCGGGGGCTGGGTCGGTGCACCTGGGATGTTGAAAAATGTGATGCTCCAGGCGTCAGGATGACGTGAGTCCACGACCTGCGCGGGAATGCCGTAGAACTTGTACAACTTGTAAAGCTTCCGCGTAAAGCTTGTTGGCAAAATACGTAAAACTCGCACAACTTGTCAGAATGATTTGTTTGTATATTGAAAGTCTTCTTTGTTTACAAGTTTTACAAGTTTTACGTATTTTCCCAACAAGTTTTAAGCGCAAGTTGTACAAGTTGTACAAGTTTTACGCGTTTCCCTGATGCGGCGCCCCCCCCCCTCCCCCCACCAGGGATCGGGCGGACCGCGCGAGAGCGGCTGCCCCATCGTCCTCGGGGTCGTCCTTGGAGACGGGCGTGGCGGGCGCACCTGGCGAACTTGGAGCACTGCGCGCACCTGGCAAACCTTGCTCACCTGGCGCACGCGGCGCACCTGGCGGGGGCTGGGTCGGTGCACCTGGGATGTTGGAAAGTATGATGCCCCAGGCGTCCGGATGGCACATGTGCGCGAAACTAACTCCCTCACATGACAATGGTGGTGGCATCGGCGTTGTCGACGGTGATGCTGGAGGCGCATGCGTTGACGATGAAGTTGGTGTGCGGGAGTCGTTCCGTGATAGTGGTGGTCACCACCTTCCGAGCTTCTTGAAAAGCCCGCGCGCCCTTGGACAGACGACGCGCCCTGGCAGGCCCGCGCCCCCCTTCCTTTTGCGTGGAGAAGTGCATGGAGCTGGTGCAACTGGCACAACCAGTTCTTTGCCGGACCTGATTTTTGGTTAGCAGTTCGTGGACCAAGTGCATGGCCAGTTCTACGACCAGTTCTGTCCAGTTGTACCAGTTCTGCGCAAGCAGAGGCATGCGACGGGGGCGCAGCGCCCTGGTTCACTCCTCGAAGTCCGCGCCCTTCGCGGCCAGCAACGCGGTGCAGCGCCGTCATGGACTTCACCAGTGGCTCAAGGGTGGCCGAGGGGACCCGCATGATGGTGCGCTTCAGGCGCCGAATGAAGGCGGCCCTGCTCTCCCTCTTGGACGGCGGGAACTTCGCCTCCTGGCCCCGCAGGCGCTTATTGAGCATGGACCACAAGCCGCAGTCAAGGGGGTTGAGGTCCGGGCTGCGCTTGGGGAAGGGAATGCACTTCACCTTCTCCTTCGCCCGAAGGCAACCCGCCCCCCTGAGCGCGCCTTCGCCGAGCCGCGGGGCCAGCGGGCCCGTGGCTTCGAAGGAGGCGCGCCGAAAGATGGAGCCGCCAATTGGACAGTCGAGGATGGGCCTTAGCCTCTTTGCTGAGCTTGGCCTTGTAGCCCGTCGGGTCGTTGTCCTCCAGAATGAGGAAAGACCGCGGCTTCACGTTGGCCTTGCGCAGCGCCGGGGCCAAGGCCTCCTGGTGCATCTCCGCCGCCGTCGCCGCGTTCCAACGTCCGTCCACAACGTGGCACATGAGCACCTTCTTTGCGGAGATGGCCACGGCCACGTTGACGTTCTTGCCGAAAGAAGACTTGTTGCTTTTCCTCGGCTTAACGTGGCCCTTGGCGAGACCGTTGCCTTTGGACCTGTAGGAACCCCGCGCGGTACGCTTCGCAGCGTACGCCCGCGCCGTCGCCGTCGGACAACTTCGGCATATGTAGCATCAAATCCAACAACATATCACATTTTCGACATGACCTAACATGAACTAGGATAACACCAACGTAAATTCATATACGCACATCCATGAAACAATAATAATATGCTTACCCAGACGGTGCCCGGACAAAAAGTGTCCACACCCATCGCGCTAAGATGATACGACATCGAAGTCAGTCGAACAAATATCCGTAGCCCCCGCCCCCCAACTCAAAGTTGGCGGGGTCAGCTGCGAGGCAACGCGCGAGGGACAACATGTGGACACTTCAACTTTGAGTTTTGGGGGGGAGGGGGGCGAGTCAAATGTAGATTGCAATTGTTGTTGCCATCATGTCTGACTGCCTTCTCGCCGTCGGTGTGGACACTTTTTGTCCGGGCACCGGAGCTCTGGATTGCTTCGAAGGATAAATCGTGGGGGGGGGGTCGGACGGGCCCAGGTCCAGGATAAACGGCTCCAGAGCGCTCTGGAACGCTCTCGGAGCGCTCTGTGGCGCTCTGGAACGCCCGCGGCGCTCGATACATCCTCCAGAGCCGCCGGATCTCGGAGATCCCCGATTGGTCCAGGTCCGATTTGGTTGGTCCTGGTCCTGGCCTCGTCGTACTGCTGCTGCCCCCAATCCTGGGCGCCAGAGGCAGCAGGGCATGGGTAAAGCAGCATCGTGGCTCCCGAGGCCAGACTTGTGCCCATGCCGCCACTCTCTGGCCCCTCGTGGGTCCGGGGCGCGAGGAGGGGCATGGGCAGAAGGTCGAGCGCCTGAGTATTCTTCACCATGCCACTCTGGCCCCTCGTGGGGTCGGGACGTGAGCAGGGGCATGGACAGAAGGTCGAGCGCCTAAGTATTCTTTACCGTGCCGCTCTGGCCCCTCGTGGGGTCGGGGGGAGGAGCACGGGCATGGGCAGAAGGTCGAGCGCCTGCAGTCGGCCCAGATGAGTAGGTCGGCCCTGCCAGATCCAGGGCACCCTCGTGTCCCGTGTCTCGCGACCCACGCCTCCCGCACTTTTGTGGCAGCGTGCCCCTCGGAAGGCTCTTTGGTCCTCTCGCGCGCCCTCTCCAAGCAAGTCCGACGGTATTCTTCACCTTGCCGCTGCTTGGAGCACGGGCGACGTCTCGGCGCGCGCGGCGCGCGCTGCTCGGCGCGCGCCCTGCTGGCCGCGCGGCGCTGGCGCTCCCGAGCGCGCGGCACGCCGAAAGGGCGGCGCGGAGCTCGTCCCCGGGGGGGCACCCCGCAGGAGAGCACGCGGAAGGGCATGTTGCGCCAGATGGCGAGGTGGTCAGGGGCACTGCTAGGGGCGAGGACGATCAGGGGCGCTGAGGCTCGATATGTTCGGGCGTTCTCGTCGGTTCTCGGCGGTTTTCCAGCCTCGGGATTCTCTCCAGCGGCTCCGCCTCGCCGCGGGCGTTCTGAGGGTGCCTGGATCGTCCCGAACGGCCGCCGAGTTGTGGCCCGAAAACTTAGGGGCGACGTTAGGGATAGGCTCAGCGGGGACCGTGTCGACCCCCGATCGCCCACTGATCGCCGATAGAGGCCCGGTGGCCCCGCCGCGCCCAGGCGCATGCGGATTCGCTTTCGAGGGCCTATCGCCGATCTATTCTCGATGTGCCGGCGATTCCAGATCGATGTCCCCCCCTGAACTGGTTCTTGCTACAGCCGGGGCCCTGAAGAAGGAACCCTTTTCGTTGGGGAGGGGCTCGGTGTTCCTTGATTGTTCGACAGTTTGCCTTCTGTTTTCCTGCGGGCTTCCATGGGAAATCGAAGTTCAACTTATGGGAGAAAGGGGCCCCGTTCTTTATTTAGGGTTTCTTAGGTCAACGCCCCGACTGTAGCGTTGTTCTTCAATGTGGAACGACATGGTGTACCAGATGGGCTTCGGCAGCGGGGGCGACCAGGAGGCCAAGCCCGCCCCGAGGACCTCCAGGAAACGAGGGGCAGCGCGGGCGATGTGTCCGAGGAAGCCGCGGGAAGCCTCCTGGGTGGCGTCGAGAGGACAGCATGCAGACCGGGCCAAGAGTCACGGGAGCGGAGCACAGGAGGCGATGGGAGCAGATCAAAGGCGAATTCGGATAGAAGCTGGACGCTGCGAGCGCCAATATGCGAAGCGTCTGAGGCAACCTCTAGGACCCCAAGGAGAGCACCGAGCCCGCGGTGAGCGACCGGATCGAACGTGTCGCGACCACGTCGGTCGCCGCGGCCTTCGATGCCCCGCAGCTCTGGCCGCCCCCGCCAGCTCCGCCGCGGCATCGGCAGCCGCCCCCGCGGGCCTGAGGCGCGCCATGCTGTCGCCGCCGCCCCCGGGCACGCCGCGCCGCTGCGCGCTGGAGCCGCTCGGCACCCAGGGGCACCACCGGCAGCGGCGTCTGCGGCCTTCGGCGCAGGATGCTCCACGCCCCGGGGCAGCCCGGCGGAGGTGGCCGAGCTTCAGGCCTCGGGATGGGGTCGGAGCCGACGAGAGCGGAGGATCGCGCCGCATCGCCGAGGAATCGGCGATGCGGCTCGATGTGGAGCCCGATCTTCTCCACGTCGACGTCGCCCATGCATCGCCGATGCATCGCCGATGCGGCGCGATCCTCCGACCCCATCTGCTCCGACCCCCTCTGGGATGCCTCTACGAGGGCGTGGTGGCGGCGGCTCTGCGCCGTGGCGCCCGCGCGGGCACCCCCTCCCGGGCGGCGGCTACCGGGGAGCCGCCGCGCGCCGAAGAAAGGCCCTCCGGGCCTCGACATCCCGGGGACTCACCGACACCGACGACGGGCGCGCGGCGCGAGGCGAGGCATTGCGACCGCTCGACCAAGGGATGCGAAGAGTGAGCGAGCGAGTGGGGCAATCAATCGACGATGTGGCAGCTGGCAGTGGCCCCCCCCTAACCTCTTCTGGCACCGCGAGGAGGGAGAATTCCTCGACGGCCCCGTGCCGAGCTTGCCCACCTTCTTCCAGAGCGGACAAACCCGCGTGAAGACAGCTGGCCACGGAAAGACAAAGATTTCGCACAGTACGCACATACGCCTCGCCCCGTCGCCGTCGTCGACGTGTTAGAGAAGCCCGTGTGAAGGGACAAAGTTGTCCAAGCAATGGGTACGCCCTCAATCCAGAAAGCTAAGCTGCAAGCCCACCCACTGATTTGAGTATTTCCAGGTTGCTGGAAGATACAGTCAACCCGCATAATAAGGATGGGCAGCCTTCCCAAGGGTACCCTTGCATCCTTGCCCCCTCGGTCCATCCTTCGCCACGTTCTTTGGCCGCGCCCCGCTCGAAGACCTTCGAATTGGGCGTCCAAGGCCCTTGCATCCTTATCGCGCATCCTCACTGCACGGGTTGACTGTACCGCCTGAAGGGTGAAGGGTACGCATGATCCCCCACGGGCTGGACCTGGAAAAGTAGAAACACTCCCCTGAGCGTGTGGATCAGCGCCAGGGATTTGCCCTCACGGTTTCCCTCTTCTCCCGGGGACCGAACGTTGCACGCGACAATTCGGACAGCAAGCTCCACGCCGCCCGACCACAAGCGCACAATTCAGACAACGATGCCGCTCCGCCTCCCTCGAGGTTCTGCAACATCGTGTCAAGTACTTCCCATGGCACAGCAAACAAGGAGCAAGCGCACTTCGGCACAACTCAAGCAAAGATACGGTCAGAAACACTTGCTTCGCGTGTTACTCCGCCAGTTCACCACACTTCGGCGCGACACACGAATCATTTCCCAATTCCCAGGCGTCAGCCGTCCCGAGCCTGTCCAAGCCTCCCGCCCCGCGGAGCGGAGCGACACGCTATCAGCTCGCAGGGCATCGCGTGTCGCCAGTGCGTCCCCCGCGACAGGCTAAGCAAAAAAGCTCCTCACGGTGGAGTGATGGATGCATTTGTTTGCTCGCCTTCGCCGTCGAGAAGGGCCGGATACGCTGAGGCAGGGGGACGAGAAGTCCCGCGGACGCTTCGCTCGGATGCCTTGACGAACCCCGATAGCGCCATAGCGAGCGCGGGAAGCGCAGCTCAGCGAGCCAGCGAACCGAGAAGGTTGCGGACACGTCGGCCAACCTCCAAAAGGAACTGCTCCAGATCACGGTGCAGGGTATTGTTGTTTGGAGAGGAAATTTGCAATTTGACGACGAGTAGATTTGACCTGTGATGGCCGGCTCGAAACATTACATCGGGCGCTTGAAAAACGGCATGGCGAGCCAATGAGCGAAGATGAAGACCGCAACAGGCGAAACCTCAGCAGAGATCATACCTTCGCGTCAGCACGGCAGAGGGCGGTCGCTTCGCCCCAAAGCACGGAGATGCTCGCTTCGATATCTGAAGCAATACGCAAACTGTGCATTGATGTTGTTCTGCGCGACATGCCAGCACCTCATCACAACGGATTGGTTGTGTGAGAATGCAACCGGTAAGATGTTTCCATTCGTGCCTCAAAATGGGCACAGGTTTGGTCGCCAGGCGTGCGGAATGTACGCTCCAGAAGATGATCAGTAGAGACATGCGTTGACAACGCGGGGGCGCTGAAGTTGATATCGATGAAGATTGCTTGAGCTTGAATTTCAACACTGACATGACCGACACGACAAAATGGACACTGATGGGATTAGGCAAGTGTTGTGCAGGAAGGGGCCCAAACGAACATCTACCACAATTGCGCAGTACGGCTCATGAAATTTGCGAGAATAGCAAAATAGTGGATGTATTTTCCGGATGAGCACGAATAGGTTGAAGCTTTTTGCACGTCATGCCCAGCGACGAGTTGCATGTTTGGTTATATCTATATATATATATATATATATATACATATACAAGTGTGCATGGGCGCTTCGCGCCATGCACACTGTTCCTTGTGAGTTCGAATGCAGGCGGAGTGCGCGCGCGTGGACGTGGGGCCGGCCACCGCCAAGTCGGAGTGGGTCAGGATCTCCTAAGCGGGAGCGACTTGATAACGCCAGCTCTGGCCAGCTCAGGGCGTTTCTGTGCCCAGAGGCGCGAAGAAGTCTCAGGCGACTGGTTGGGATAGAATGAAGCAGGGCATCCTCCTCATCTTGCTCTTCCTGCGCATTTTCCTCCCCCCTCTTTCTCCTCTTCATCTGAATCCTCTTTCTGCTCTTCCCTCCTTTTCCTCATTCCGCTTCCTTCTCCTCTCCCTTCTCTTTTCCTCTACCTCTTCCTGCTTTTCTTCCACTTGCTATTTTCGGCATGCGCGCTGCTGTGCTGCCAGCTTCTTGCAGATGGCGCTCCTGTTGTTCCGTTGTTTCGCTTCCTGTTGTCGCTTCCGATTGGCTCTTGAGGCGTCTAGATGCCTCCAAGACCGCCCCAGATGAGTCCCCAGACGAGCCCCAAAGAGACCCAAGGTTGGCGCAACTGGGCCCGGGGAGTGGGGCCCAAAAATGGACAACTGTAGGAAACTCATTGGACAAGCCAAGTTTTTGGTTTTCTCGCCTTGTCGCTTCCGATTAGGTCTTAAGGCGTTGAGACAGCTCCAAGACGTCTCCAACTGAGCCCCCAGGCGAGCCCCAAAGAGGCCCAAGGCTGGCGCAACAGGGCCCGGAGATGGCGCAACTCGGCCCGGGGAGTGGGGCCCAAGAGTGGACAAAAGTAGGAAACGCATTGAAAAAACGAGGTTTTGGGTCTTCTCGCCTTGTCGTTTCAGATTGGCCCTTGAGGCGTCGAGACAGCTCCAAGACGTTTCCAACCGAGTCTCCTGACGAGCCCCAAAGAGGTCCGAGGCTAGCACAGCAGGGCCCGGAGAGTGGGAAAAGCAAAGAAAACGCAGTACAAAAGCAATGTTTTCGGCCTTTCCGTTTTTTCACTTCCCGTTGACTCGGGGAGCGTCCAGACGACCCGTGGACGGCCACAGGGAGGCGCAAGACAGGCCTGAGGATTCGAAAGTCTATGGGGGAGGGCGGGGGAAAGGGGCGCTCCCCGGTCCTATAGATAGGGCCCGGAGAGGGGGCCCAGAGATGGACAAATGTACGAAAATTGCAAGAAAAACGCAGTTTTTGGTCTTCTCGCCTTGTCGCTTCCGATTGGCTCTTGAGGCGTCGAGATGCCTCGAAGACGGCTCCAGATGAGGCCACAGACGAGCCCCAGAGAGGCCCAAGGCTGGCGCAACAGGGCCCAGAGAGTGGGACAAACAGAGGAAACGCAGTATAAAAACAATGTTTTCAGCTTTCTCGCTTGTACACTATCGCCTGACTCGGGGGGCGTCAGGACGACCCCAGGATGGCCACAGCAAGGCGCAAGACAGGCCCGAGGAGGCGAAATTCGTTTTCGGGGGGGGGGGGGGGCTGGGGGGCTGGCTCCCAGGCCCTTTAAAAATATATAAATAAGAATACGTGTACACAGGAATTCACAAACACAGTTTCATATATACATGTTGAAATCCGCAATGTTCTGTGTTGTGGCAGTTGGCTGTAGTGTGTTCTCCGATACGCTGTGCGCTCATCGCCCGCTCGTTTGTAAAGCTCGCTGGCAGAGTCGAAGATGGCCCCAAGAGAGACACGCCGAAAGACTTGCAGACGGCCTGGAGGCCAAACGTGGCCCAGACACCGTTCAAACTTGCCCCGGCGTGGAGCACAGACGGCCCCGGCGGTCCCAAAATTGGACTCCTCCCGCCCTCGGTGGCGGACCCTGCCATCCGGGCTGCTCCTGCGGCGAGGCGTTCAAGCAGATGGTCAGGGAGAAGGTGGAGCAGAGAAAGGACATGGCCCCGCAGCGCCGACCGCGGGGTTTCATCATCGAGGTTCGAGGATTCATGTTCTCCTAGTGTTGGGCGTTTTGTTTTATCTGGCTGCCTGCGGCAAACTCCGCCACTGTGCCCGTGCAACAACAGCGCGGCAGGAAGGAGACCGAGTGCAGGAGCAGCGCAATTCCGACGATTCGTCTGAACTCGGACGAGTCGTGAATTCGACCTCGACTTCGTCCGTGCGGATTGGAGGGGATGTCGAGTTCAGGCCCTGCTGCAGTTCAGAGAGCGAACTGAATTGAGGCGGGTCGCGAACTCGACCTCACCTTCGTCCGCGCTGCAAGGAGGAGGAGGAGGATGAGGAGGAGGAAGGACGAGGAGGAGGAGGAGGTGAAGGAGGTGGACAAAACGAACACAAGGAGGAGAAGGCCTCTTAGGGGCTCTCGTAGGGCCTTCTGGGAGCCCTCTAGGTGCCTCTTGGGGGGGCTCTGCGGGACCTCTCGGGAGCCTCTTGGGGCTTCTCGGGCCGTCTTAGGGGGGGGGACCTTTGCCCGTCTGACGCCTTCGGAGGCTGTCTTGGTTACCTCTCTCGACCATCTTGGCGCCCTCTTGGAGCGCTTCAAGGCAGTCTTGGAAGATTCTTGGGCGATCTTGGTGTCCTCTTGGGCCGACTTGGGACCCTCTTCGAGGGCCTCATGGGCTATTTTGGAGCTATCTTGCAGGTCTCTTGAGTCCTCTTGGGCAGTCGGAAACCTAAACAGGTTGAGAAGGTGGAACTCTTGTTCCCAATATGCGTTTTAGCAAGAGAGGCTCCTTCCATGCAGTAACGACTGGTAATCCGAGACCTCTGCCAATTTTGTTGATGCGGCTGTTGCTCGTTACTATTTTGTTGATCAGGCTGCCGTTGACGCGGTTGCTGCTGAAATTGCCATTGCTGCCCATGGTGCGGTTGCTGCTCATGTCATCGTTGCTGTTCACGTGGTTATTATGGTGTTGTGGTCATCCTGTGGCTGCGGTTCCTGTTGCCGTTGCTAGTCATGTGGTTGTTATGTTGTTGGTGTTGTTATGACTATTGTTGTTGTTGCTGGTAGTGTTCTGACTTTTGTTGTTGACATGTTGCTGCTCGTCTTACCAGTGCGTAAAAGGTGAGTTTGATGCTGCCACTGCTCATCATATCGCTGCTCACGTCGTCGTTGTTGTTCCTGCGATAATGTTGTTGCTGCTCTAACTGGTGTTGTAATTGTCATTCGTACTGTCACTATGATGTTCATACGGTTATTGGAGATGTTGCCATTACCGTTCACATGGTTGTTCTGTTCGTGTTACTAGTGCTGTTGTTAGCATTATCATTGTTGTTGTGTTTGCTGTCGTTGTGGTGGGCTGGAGGCCTCTGCTGGCTCTGTGGGTCAGCTGTGGGCTGGGCGCCTTGGCCTTCGAAAAGTCGCGACCCTCACATGGCGCCCCTCCTGGTAAGCCGGAGGCAAGCCACCAATAGTCATTGAGTTTTGCACAAAGAATCTGATAGGTCTGAAACTTTGATTCTTCTTGAAATCTCCTTCTCCTCCTTCTCCTCCTCCCTCTCCTCGTCGTCCTCCTCCTCCTCTTTTCTTGTCCTCGTCCTACTCCTTGGCCTTCTTGTCTACCTGTTTTTACTTAACAGCGAAGACTGATAGGTTTCTAATGGGGTCAAAAGAGAGCATCTGATGACTCCCCAGGGGGGTCTGGGCGGGAGCCGGACAGGCGAGGGCCGGGCTCGTTTTAAGCCAACAGTCAAACACTTCGTGCTCTTCGACCTCCCAGAACTCCATTCCCGGGCCACGTTTTGAATGCCCGGAGCCAAGTGTAGGCCATTTCGTGCTCTTCGACTTCCTAGAACTCCATTCCCGGGCCACATTTTGGATGCGCGGAGCCAACTGTAGGCCACTGCGTGCTCTTCGACTTCCCAGAACTCCATTCCCGGGCCACATTTTGGATGCCCGGAGCCAACTGTAGGCCACTTCGTGCTCTTGGACTTCCCAGAACACCATTCCCGGGCCACATTTTGAATGCCCGGAGCCAACTGTAGGCCACTTCGTGCTTTTCCACTTCCCAGAACTCCACTCCCGGGCCACATTTTGATTGCCCGGAGCCAACTGTACGCCACTTCGTGCTCTTGCACTTCCCAGACTTCCAAGACTCATCATTTTCATCATCATCATCATCGTCCCCGTAGCCTTCTTGGCTACAGCCCTGCTTTCGAAGATTTCCTTTCACAGGAACTGCGCAGCGCCTACTGCACACCTTAATGCCAGGACATGCTGATAGTTCTCGGTCTGGCGGCGGTGCTCCTGACCCTGCTGCATTGAACAGCGGTGCTCCTCAGCCTGCGGCAGGGAACAGCGCTGCTCCTCAGCGTGCTGCATTGAGCGGTCCTCTGCAAACGCTCGTCGAGCACGTGAAGCAGTTCGGCCGGATACCGAAGCGAAATAAAGGAACGTCCGAACAAGAACGGGCCGAAAACAAGTTGGCCAAATGGATGCATTGTTGATAGCAGTGTCTCGTTTGGAATCACATCCGTTGATAGCAGTGTCTTGTTTAGACCTCAGTGCATTTGTACAAAGATCTCATCTGGAGATACCGTTATCGAAAGCAGTGTTTCTACTGCTACTACCACTGCTCCCATCACTCCTACTCGTTCACTCCACACTACAACTACTACTTCACTGTTGCCACTACTACCATCACTACTACTTCTACTGCTACTACTACTGTTACTATTACTGCTGCTGCTGCTGTTGCTGCTGCTAGTGTAGCTATTGCTACTGCAACTACTGGCAGTGCCACTGCGACTGCCGGTGATGCTGCCACTGCGACTGCCACTGCGAATCCGAATGCGACTGCGAGAACACCAGAATTCTACAACAGCGCTCTTACATGAATACCACAGGCAATGTTTCCAGCTATGCTTCTACACATCGATGTTAGGTTGCTTTGCCGGGATAATCTTTGCCTGCTTTTACTCATCCTGTTACTCCTCTTCCTCCACAGATCAGCTTGGAGGCGATGCAAGACCCACCCAGACATCCCAACATCGATATCTCGGGGAAAAATCAATTAGCCTCCTAGGACCCCGAACTTCATTATCCCCATGGTGTGATTATCACCGGCGCAGGGTTAGTGTCTCTCACGAGGATAGCGCTCCTCCTGGTAAGTTGCAGGCCTCTGCCAGCTCTGTGGGTCAGCTGTGGGTCGGGCGCTTCGGCTTGCGAAAGATGGCGACCCTCACAAATATGGAGCTGGCTCTGCTGGCTCTGTGGGCCAGTCGTGGACCAGGCGCTTTGGCTGTCGAACTGGCCACCCCCGCAGGGATGGAGTCATTCCTGGTGGGCCGGAGGCGTCTGCTGGCTCTGTGGGCCAGCTGTGGACAGAGGGCCTCGGTCTTCGAACAGTGGCGAACCTCACACGGATGGCCCCTCCTGGTGGGCCAGGGCCTCTGCCGGCTCTGTGGGCCGGGCGTCGCTGCCTTCGCAAAGTGGCGACCATCCCGAGTATGGCGCTCCTCCTGGTGGGCTGGAAGGCCTCTGCCAGCTCTGTGGGCCAGCATGGGCCGGGCGCCTTGGCCTTCGAAGAGTGGCCACCCCCGCAGGAGTGGCGCCCCTCCGGGTGGGCCAGAGGCCTCTCCAGGCTCTGCAGGCCAGCTGTGGTCTGGACGCCTTGGTTTTCGAAAAAGTGGCGACCCTCACGAGGTCCAGCTGTGGGGCAGGCGCTTTGGTTTTCGAGTCATACACATATTTGGGGTCGCCGTTGGGGTAATTTTAAACAAATGCGCAAGAAACATCAATGTGGTTCGCCTTCTCGGGCTCTACTGCAGGGCCTCTTGGAGTGCCCTTGAGCCGTCTTGGAAGCATCTCGAGCCGTCCTGTGGCCGCTTGGAAGCTTCTTATGCCGTCTTGAGCGTTCTTGGGCCGTCTTGATTTCATCGTTGGTGCTTTGGAAGCCGTTTTGAGAGCCATCTTTGCCGTCTGGAGGCGGAAGAGCGCTGTAAAGCAAATTCGGGGGGGGCGGTCTTTGAGGGGCGTGTCCGGGTCATCAGGGGCGAGGGTCGGCCTTAAAAGCATTAAGAAACCTCAGACAAGAGACGAGCATTCTAACACGCCCACTCCGCCCAGGCACGGTGGCAGACCTTTTCGGGGGCCTTCAAGAGACTTCTCGTCGCCTCGGCTGGAATGCCTTCGAAACTTTGGCCCCCATGCACCGTGGAAGAGGTCCAGGGGCCGATCTCTCATGGGTGCCAAGGTTTTCGGCTGTTTCGGGGCCCCGTGTCCCATCCCGGGCACCGAGAGTGTGTGAAGCAATTGCGCACGCAGGTTGGAGGTGCGGCCCCGCAAGGGGGAAGCTCCGTGGGTCTGGGATCCGTTTCCCTCAGGATCTGTCGCGCTGCGACAGCGAATTGTAGCGGACTTGCTCGGTTGTCCGAGTATTTGGGTGCCGATCTTCCCAGGCGGGCGAGCACGCAACCAAAAAAGTCGGGGATTGCCGGAGGAAGGGCCTCGAGTGGAGGAGCATGGGCGCCAGAACCGTGTGCGGTAAGAATTTGGCGGACCACGGCTTTGAGAAAGGGAGAGAACGCCAGCAGAGACGTACAGTTGGGCGTGCCATGGTTCGTTCCGAGGGGAGAGGAAATGGAGCAGGAGGAAGGCAAGGAGTGAGAACGCTAAAGCATGTACTTAGTTGCGTTGCGCTTCTCATTTCGTGGGTCCGCCCATGATACACAGATTTGTATACAAGGTCGGTTTATATCATAATACATTTATTTGTAAACATGTACATCTACACAAGACTGCATTGGCGCTTCGTGCCATGCACCTTGGTCCATGAAGTTTGGCATCCAGGCGGAATGGCAGGAAGGTCAAACAGACAATACAGCGATAATGTTTAGTTGCCTTTTCGGCATCGCCGTTATGATGATGTGACTCGTCATCCCTCCTCCGTGCTAATTTTTCCTCATTCTCGCCCCACCCTGCGAATCCTTCCCCATCCTCCTCAGCTCTTTTTGCATCGCCGTTATATTAATAATATTATCAGTCCTTCCTCCATGCTTCTTTTTCCTCCTGCTCGCCCTACCCTGCGAACTCTTCCCCGTCCTCCTCAGCTCTTTTTGCGGAGGCTCACGGATGGTTTTCATGCTTTCTTGAGGCTTTCTGGGGGCCTCTTGGGCGTCTTTTGGGAGCCTGTGGGGGCTTCCTCGGGCCACCCTGCCTCCAACAGCGGTCTCCCTGAACGACGGGTTCACTATGTGGAAAGCTTCGGATGGTGTCTTGGGGCCCCATCTTGGGGCGTCATGGGGCTCTCTTAGGCCATCTTGGAACCCTATTGTGCCGTCTTGGGGCTCTCCCTGGACTGCCTGGAAGCCATTCCGGATGGTTTGGGGGCGCTTTTCGAGCCTCCCAGGCGGTCTCGGACGCCCACGAGACCGAAGAACAGAGCATTCCAAAAATCATGCAGCAACCTTGGCAAATCAATGCTCTTCTCCGTTTGGGAAGCCTCTTGGGGATCTTCTTGGGGTCGTCTTCGGGTATCTGGTTTGTGTCGAGGGCCTCTTGGGGCCCCGCCGCCCTCCTGAACGATCTGGGCCAGTTGCCTGAGCCCAGCAAAGACTTTCGGGAGCTCTGAAACGCCTTGGGGGCCTCCGGCAGGGACGCCCAGGGGGTCCCCGGGGCCACGGATCTGGTGGGTCCAGAGGGTCTTGGGGGCCCGGGATTCAGGGGGTCCGATTTCGGGGGGGTCGGGGTCTTGAGCAATAGAAATATGTGAACGAGAACATGTATATTCTCATGTGCAGAGTCCGCAGGGGCTATACGAAGAGGTGGCGACCAAACCCGATTGCGCGGATAGCGAAACCTACCTGGGCTTCCACACGCACAGCTATCGTAGCCGTTTGTCGGTCCATAGGGGAAATCCAGGCGTCGATATTGCACGCTGGCGCGTGCGTGCGTGGTTTGCATGTGTTTGTTTCGCCTGGCTAGTTATCCCCAGGCCTTACATCTGTCACTTGCGTCCCGTCATCCATTGCTCGACCTCGTATTCATACTCATGTCTTACATCCACTTCCATTCCACAGCTTGGCTCCCCCACGGAGTACACTGGGCCAGTCCCAGCTCAAATCACATGTTGTGGCATGATTGCGAACTCGGAGAGGCGATTGTGTTACGTCCCAACTGCAAGGTGCCTTCATGTCGTCCACCCATATGTATATGCAGTCCTGCGGTCAATCATACCCATATTGCCAATTGAAGGAGCAGCTCGAGAAAGTGATGCTCGAAGAGGCGGAGGAAAAGGAAAGCGGCTTTATGCAATCTTCTCCAGATGGTCAGCGCCCATATATATATATATACATACACACACGTTCCGAGAATGTTCAACATTTACTAAACTATTCCGGAAGGGTTATTAAGCATCCACGGGTGCCGATTTATGTATGCAAGTAGCAGTGCCGGATACCTCGCGCGTGGTGCCGCGAATGGTGCCAAGTGCATTGCGTGTTGTGTGTGTGCTTTTGTGTGGCACCATGTGCGCGTTGCTACGTGCGTAGTGTCATGTGTTGAGGTTTGTGGTGTAAGACATCTCAGGCGGTTTGTGCCATTGGTTTGGTGCTGTGTGCTGTATACCATGTGCGTGCTGCCGTGTGCGTCGTACTGTGCGCGCGTTGTGCCAGAAGTGATGGTATAAGCGTTGCGCTGCGATGTCGGTGTGCAGTGTGCGTGGTTGCGCTTGCGTGTTGCTGTGCGCTTGGTGTCATGTGCATGGCGGCATGATACCGTGTGATGTGTTCCTTGTGCGTAGGCTAATGTGCATTGTGACGTGTCGTGGGTGTTGTGTGTTTGTTGCAGAGTGCTCGGTGTCGTTTGCGGGGTGCCACGTGCACAGTGATATGTGTGTGGTGTCGTGTGTAAATGTGATGACATGGGCGCGTTGTGTTGGATCTTCGTGCGTGCGCGCTCCGTCAGCCTGAGATAGCAGTAACGTGTGCAAGCGTGGCCGTGTGGTCATAGATGGGGCCCTTCTGGGGCTCACTCTGACCTCGGAGCTTTCCCCCCTGGACCCGCTCGGAGGCCCCCCGTGCACCTCCCCTCCGTTCCTGCTCCGTCTCCCACCTCCTCCTCCTCCTTGATGCCACTCTCGCTTCGGCACAGGCACGCGTGCTTCGCCGCATGAGCCTGCACCAGCGCCTCGCCTCTTCCTCGTCCTCCTCCTCCTCCTCCTCCTCCTCCTCCTCCCTCCTCCTCCTCCTCCTCCCTCCTCCTCCTCCTCCTCCTCCTCCTCCTCCTCCTCCTCCTCCTCCTCCTCCTCCTCCTCCTCCCCAGGCTGCGCGCCATCACGGGGGACCGCCCCCGTTGGGGCCGCGCGAGCGAGTGGCACACGACAGGCCAACTGCGTATGCGAAGCGGGGTTCAGACGCTGAAGCAGCGCGCAGAGCTTTCTCGATCGTCGATCGTTTCGACTTGGGGCTCCACTGCGGTGTATTGCCCTGTCTGGTCTCGCCTCCTTCTCTCTCATCCTCTTCTCCTGGTCTTCCTCACCCGCATCGCGTCGAAGAGAGCCCGCCCTCCAGAAGCGGGAAATCGAAGAGGCGGACCGAGCTAGAAAGGAGGCCCAGGCGGCCGAGGAGAGAAGGCTGGAGGAGGACAGGAAGAAGGAGCAGGACTCCGCCCTGGCCCTCGCGCTGCCAGCCACCCCAGGGGCCCCTCCGAGGGTGGATCGTTCAAGCGAAAAGACGCTCGTTCGAGCGAAAAGGTAATCCGTTCCAGCGAAAACCAACCGAACGAAAACCAATCCAGAGAACAGCAGATAGCAGCAGAGAACAGCAGAGAACAGCAGAGAACAGCAGAGAGCAGCAGAGAACAGCAGAGAACAGCAGAGACAGCAGAGAAGCAGCAGAGACAGCAGCAGAGAGCAGCAGAGAACAGCAGAGAGCAGCAGAGAACAGCAGAGAACAGCAGAGAACAGCAGAGAACAGCAGAGAGCAGCAGAGAGCAGCAGAGAACAGCAGAGAACAGCAGAGAACAGCAGAGAGCAGCAGAGAACAGCAGAGAGCAGCAGAGAGCAGCAGAGAGCAGCAGAGAGCAGCAGAGAGCAGCAGAGAACAGCAGAGAGCAGCAGAGAGCAGCAGAGAGCAGCAGAGACAGCAGCAGAGAACAGCAGAGAGCAGCAGCAGAGAGCAGCAGAGAGAGCAGCAGAAGCAGCAGAGAGCAGCAGAGAGCAGCAGAGAGCAGCAGAGCAGCAGAGAACAGCAGAGAGCAGCAGAGCAGCAGCAGCAGAGCAGCAGCAGCAGAAGCAGCAGAGAGCAGAGAGCAGCAGCAGAGAGCAGCAGAGAACAGCAGAGAGCAGCAGAGCAGCAGAGCAGAGAGAGCAGCAGCAGAGAGCAGCAGAGCAGCAGCAGAGAGCAACAGCAGAGAACAGCAGCAGAGAACAGCAGAGAGCAGCAGAGAGCAGCAGAGAGCAGCAGAGAGCAGCAGAGAGCAGCAGAGAACAGCAGAGAGCAGCAGAGAGCAGCAGAGAAGCAGCAGAGAGCAGCAGAGAGCAGCAGAGAGCAGCAGAGAGCAGCAGAGAAGCAGCAGAGAACAGCAGAGAACAGCAGAGAACAGCAGAGAGCAGCAGAGAACAGCAGAGAGCAGCAGAGAAGCAGCAGAGAACAGCAGAGAGCAGCAGAGAACAGCAGAGCAGCAGCAGAGAGCAGCAGCAGAGCAGCAGAGAACAGCAGAGAACAGCAGAGAACAGCAGAGAGCAGCAGAGAACAGCAGAGAGCAGCAGAGAACAGCAGAGAACAGCAGAGAGCAGCAGAGACAGCAGCAGCAGAGAACAGCAGAGAACAGCAGAGAGAGACAGCAGAGAACAGCAGAGAGCAGCAGAGAGCAGCAGACAGCAGAGAACAGCAGAGAACAGCAGAGAACCAGCCAGAGCTGGGAACCACGATTTCGGGCTTTTCCGGCTGGATCTCTCCAAAATCGTGGTTCCCGCCATCATCGGGGCCGCCCGTGGCTCCCAGGGGCGCCAGCCAGAGCTGGTAACCACGATTTCGGGCTTTTCCGGCGTGGATCTCTCCAAAATCGTGGTTCCCGCCGTCCTGGGGCCGCCGTGGCTCCAGGGGCGCCAGCCAGAGCTGGGAACCACGATTTCGGGCTTTTCCGGCCTGGATCTCTCCAAAATCGTGGTTCCCGCCATCCTCGGGGCCGCCGTGGGTCCCAGGGGCGCCAGCCAGAGCTGGGAACCACGATTTCGGGCTTTTCCGGCCTGGATCTCTCCAAAATCGTGGTTCCCGCCATCCTCGGGGCCGCCGTGGGTCCCAGGGGCGCCAGCCAGAGCTGGGAACCACGATTTCGGGCTTTTCCGGCCTGGATCTCTCCAAAATCGTGGTTCCCGCCATCCTCGGGGCTGCCGTGGCTCCCAGGGGCGCCAGCCAGAGCTGGGAACCACGATTTCGGGCTTTTCCGGCCTGGATCTCTCCAAAATCGTGGTTCCCGCCGTCCTCGGGGCCGCCGTGGCTCCCAGGGGCGCCAGCCAGAGCTGGGAACCACGATTTCGGGCTTTTCCGGCCTGGATCTCTCCAAAATCGTGGTTCCCGCCGTCCTCGGGGCCGCCGTGGCTCCCAGGGGCGCCAGCCAGAGCTGGGAACCACGATTTCGGGCTTTTCCGGCCTGGATCTCTCCAAAATCGTGGTTCCCGCCGTCCTCGGGGCCGCCGTGGCTCCCAGGGGCGCCAGCCAGAGCTGGGAACCACATCACCCCCGGTTATGAGAGGTTGACTCGGTAAGTGCGGTCAGGCCGGTTCAGTCGTCAACGGGGCGGCGGTTAGTGGTGGAACGTTCCCGCTGTTATTCATCGCTCCAGGGGATCAAATTCGATCGGACCCCCCGTCGTTTCTCGCAAGTGGGGGGTCTGCCTGCGCGCGATTTGTCAGTTGTCGCCTGTCCAACGAGAATACCATTACTACCGCAGTGCTACAACCGCACTACTACTACAGTGCTAAGAGTATAACTACGACTACATTGTTACTACGGTGCGACAATACTAACGTGCTACTACAAACCTAGAGTATTATAATACTAGAGTCTTCCTGTACTAATTCTACAGCTGTCACTACAGCATTACCACTACTACCACTAGTATTACTACGACTACGACTACTACTACTACTACTACTACTACTACTACTACTACTACTACTACTACTACTACTACTACTACTACTACTACTACTACTACTACTACTACTACTACTACTACTACTACTACTACTACTACTACTACTACTACTACTACTACTACTACTACTACTACTACTACTACTACTACTACTACTACTACTACTACTACTACTACTACTACTACTACTACTACTACTACTACTACTACTGCTACTACTGCTACTACTACTACTACTACTACTACTACTACTACTACTACTACTACTACTACTACTACTACTACTACTACTACTACTACTACTACTACTACTACTACGACGATTACTACTACTACTACTACTACTACTACTACTACTACTACTACTACTACTACTACTACTACTATTGCTACTTCTACTGCTACTACTACTACTACTACCACCACCACTACTACTACTACTACTACTACTACTACTGCTACTACTACAACTATTACTATTCATACACTTGGACTAGAGTGTTTTAGTACGACTACAATATTAAGATAATGTTACAACGACTTCAGCAATCGAGTGCTATGATACCGGAGAAAATCCCCAATCAGGGCTGTAGGGCTAGGGGGCTATTGAGCTATAGGGCTATAGAGCTATAGGGCTACCTTTACGACCACCCTTTGGATGATAAGGAGGTTCGGGGGGGGAGGAACCAACGTCTCACTCGATCGGTCCCACTATCGATCTCACAATCGATCTCACTATCGGTCTCGCTCGACCGATCTCACTCGGTCGATCTCACAATCGATCTCACTCGATCTATTTCATTCGATCGACCTCACAATTGATACGACTATCGATCTCACAATCGATCTCACTATCGATCTCACTATCGATTTCACAATCGATCGCGCATTCGGTCTCATCGACCTCAATATCGTTATCACAAGCGATCTCACAATCAACATCATCATTATCATCAACAGCATCGTCATCAGCGTCGTCAACATCATCATCATCATTGGGACACCATCATCATAACCTCATCACCATCATCATCAACATCATCATCACCATCATCATCGGGACACCCTCATCGTCACCATCATCATCATCAACATCATCAGCATCATCGGGACACCATCATCATCGGAACACCACCATCATCATCTCATCATCATCATGGACAACATAGCAACATCATCGTCATCGGGACACCATCATCATCATCATCAGCAACATCATCAACATCATCATCGTCACCATCGGGGCACCATCATCATCGTCACTATCCTCATCATCGCCATCATCATCAGCATCGGGACACCATCATCATCAACATCAGCATCATCATCGGGCCATCATCATCAAACTCATCATCATCACTTCATCATCATATTCATCATTAACATCATCATCATCATCTGGACACCATCATCGTCATCATCATTATCAACATCATGATCGGGACACCATCATCATCATCACCATTATTATCAACAGCGTCATCATCAGCCTCATCATCACCATTATTGGGACACCATCTTCATCATCTTCATCATCATCAACGTCTCATCATCATCTCATCATCATCAACATCATCATGATCATCAACACCATCATCATCATCATCATCATCATCATCGGGACACCGTCATCACCATCATCAGCAACATCACCAACATCATCATCATGATCGGGACACCATCATCATCACCACCATCACCGTCTTCATCATCATCAGCATCATCATCAACATCGTCAACATCATCGTCATCATCACCATCATCATCATCATCATCCTCGGGACACCATCATCATCACCATCATCATCATCATCGACATCACCATTAGTATCATCATCGCCACCATCATCATCATCACCACCACCATCATCCTCCTCCTCATCATCATCATCGTCATCATCATCGGGACACCGACGGGACACCGTCGGGACACCGGCGGGACACCGGCGAGACACCGGCGGGACACCGCGGGCCACCGGCCCCTGGAAAGGAATCACTTGGTCCGGCCGCGCCTCAGCCAGAGACGGGACACCGGCGGGGCACCGCGGGCCACCGGCCCCTGGAAAGGAATCATTTGGTCCGGCCGCGCCTCAGACGGAGGAGACTTCTTCTCGCCTGCCCACGCAGCTTCGCCTCGCCCGCACGCGCGGCACGTACGAACACGAAACCGAAACCGATTTCCCGGTAGGGGGGCTCTCCGTTCCACTTCGATCTCACCCCCTCACCTCCGATAGAGTTGCAGGGCTATAGGGCTGTTGGGCTATTGGGCTATAGGGCGATAGGGCACCCCCGGGCACCCCCCGGCACCCCCGTGCACGCCCAGGCCCGGGCACCCCCGGGCACCCCCGTGCACCCCCGGGCACGCCCAGGCCCGGGCACCCCCGGGCACCCCCGCGGGGCACCCGGGCACCCGGGCACCCCCGGCACCCGGGCACCCGGGCGTGCCGCAAAAATCGGCGGCAAATTTAAGCTAACCATATGAATCCGCTAGGACCCCTACAGAGGCAAGCTCTGATTGGGGAATTACTGTAGCATTACTACCACACAGCTACAGTGTCAGGGCACGATTTCTGCATTTGGAGTATTACATTTCCAGAGGTACCACTACACCAGCCACTATTCCGGCACAGTCACTGTTACAGTACTAGAATACCCACAACACTCGAGTTTTTAAATACTAAAGTAGTAGAGTGCCTACAATACTACCCCAGCCAGTTCTAGAGTACTATACGAATGCTGCTACTACTACTACTACTACTACTACTACTACTACTACTACTACTACTACTACTACTACTACTACTACTACCTACTACTACTACTACTACTACTACTACTACTACTACTACTACTACTACTACTACCACTACTACTCTACTACTACTACTACTAACTACTACTACTACTACTACTACTACTACTACTACTACTACTACTACTACTACTACTACTACTACTACTACTAATACTGCTATTACTAATACTGCTACTCCTACTACTACTACTGCTACTACTACTTCTACCACTACTACGACTACTACTTCTATTACTATTACTACGACTACTACTAGTACTACTATTATTACTACTACTATCACTACTACTACTACTACTACTACTACTACTACTACTACTACTACTACTACTACTAGTAGTATTATTATTACTACTACTACTAACTACTACTACTACTACTACTACTACTACTACGATACGATTACTACGACGACGACTATTACTACTACTACACTACTACTACTACTACTACTTACTACTACTACTACTACTACTATTACTACTGCTACTACTATTAATATTATTACTACGACTACTACCACTACTTCTACCACTACTTCTACTACTACTACTACTACTACTACCACTACTACTACTACTACTACTACTACTACTACTACTACTACCACTACCACTACCACTACCACTACCACTACCACTACCACTACCACTACCACTACCACTACCACTACCACTACTACTACAGTATTTAAGTTCCTACAGTACTAGAGTACGACCACTACAGTGAGAACTAGAGTATACCATTACGGAATAGTGGGCTCGTGCATACCATGTTTGCGTTGGTGTGTATACATAATCTACTAGTGCTTACTTAGTCCACAGTACTACTGCTGTAGCTTTCAAAGTTTCCATTTGCCGGTGAAGTGGGGTGCAATGTTTGAAGGTTGGTTGTTATTGCTCGTGAGATCCCCCGTCGCGCGGCGCCGTCGCAGTCGTTATCTATCGCTCCTGGGGGGCGACTTACTCTCTGCCATACTTTTCATTCTTCACGGCGGGGGGGGGTCGAGTGTTTCGCGAGTTAGTTTTGTTTTTCGTGCTTCCCGAGGCGGGGGTCCCGCGATGCATTGCTGGGGGTGATGGAACCACGATTTCGGGCTTTTCTGGCTTGGATCTCTCCAAAATCGTGGTTCCCGCCATCCCCGGGGCCGCCGTGGCTCCCACGGGCGCCAGCCAGAGCTGGGAACCACGATTTCCGGCCTGGATCTCTCCAAAATCGTGGTTCCCGCCGTCCTCGGGGCCGCCGTGGCTCCCAGGGGCGCCAGCCAGAGCTGGGAACCACGATTTCGAGCTTTTCCGGCCTGGATCTCTCCAAAATCGTGGTTCCCGCCGTCCTCGGGGCCGCCGCGGCTCCCAGGGGCGCCAGCCAGAGCTGGGAACCACGATTTCGGGCTTTTCCGGCCTGGATCTCTCCAAAATCGTGGTTCCCACCGTCCTCGGGGCCGCCGTGGCTCCCAGGGGCGCCAGCCAGAGCTGGGAACCACGATTTCGAGCTTTTCCGGCCTTGATCTCTCCAAAATCGTGGTTCCCGCCATCCTCGGGGCCGCCGTGGGTCCCAGGGGCGCCAGCCAGAGCTGGGAACCACGATTTCGGCATTTTCCGGCCTGGATCTCTCCAAAATCGTGGTTCCCGCCATCCTCGGGGCCGCCGTGGGTCCCAGGGGCGCCAGCCAGAGCTGGGAACCACGATT
>CAUYUJ010015292.1:318173-340673 GCA_963575745.1 Prorocentrum cordatum
TTTTCCGGCCTGGATCTCTCCAAAATCATGGTTCCCGCCATCCTCGGGGCCGCCGTGAGTCCCAGGGGCGCCAGCCAGAGCCGGGAACCATGATTTCGGGCTTTTCCGGCCTGGATCTCTCCCAAATCATGGTTCCCGCCATCCTCGGGGCCGCCGTGGGCCCCAGGAGCGCCAGCCAGAGCCGGGAACCATGATTTCGGGCTTTTCCGGCCTGGATCTCTCCAAAATCATGGTTCCCGCCATCCTCGGGGCCGCCGTGGCGGGGCGCCAGCCAGGAGCTGGGAACCACGATTTCGGGCTTTTCCGGCTGCCTGGATCTCCAAAATCTCTCCAAAATCGTGTTCCCGCCATCCTCGGGGCCGCCGTGGGCCCCAGGGGCGCCAGCCAGAGCTGGGAACCACGATTTCGGGCTTTTCCGGCCTGGATCTCTCCAAAATCGTGGTTCCCGCCATCCTCGGGGCCGCCGTGGGCCAGGGGCGCCAGCCAGAGAGCTGGGAACCACGATTTCGGGCTTTTCCGGCCTGGATCTCTCCAAAATCGTGGTTCCCGCCATCCTCGGGGCCGCCGTGGGTCCCAGGGGCGCCAGCCAGAGCTGGGAACCACGATTTCGGGCTTTTCCGGCCTGGATCTCTCCAAAATCGTGGTTCCCGCCATCCTCGGGGCCGCCGTGGGCCCCAGGGGCGCCTGGGAACCACGATTTCGGGCTTTTCCGGCCTGGATCTCTCCAAAATCGTGGTTCCCGCCATCCTCGGGGCCGCCGTGGGCCCCAGGGGCGCCAGCCAGAGCTGGGAACCACGATTTCGGGCTTTTCCGGCCCGGATCTCTCCAAAATCGTGGTTCCCGCCATCCTCGGGGCCGCCGTGGCTCCCAGGGGCGCCAGCCAGAGCTGGGAACCACGATTTCGGGTTTATCTGGCCTGGATCTCTCCAAAATCGCGGTTCCCGCTTCGGTTTCCGCCATCCTTTTGGCCGCCGTGGGTCCCTGGGGCGCCAAACAGAGCCGTGAACCGGGATTTCGGGTTTTTCGAGCCTCGATCTTTCCAAAATCTTGGCTACCGCTATTTTCTGGGCTGCCCTGGGCCCCCAGGGCGCCAGACAGAGCCTGGGGGCGGGGGGTGCTCTCTGCACGCTCTCGGGGACTAGACCGCTACGACGCGGAGTGGCGGCGATGTGCCAGCCTGCACCGCTCCGCCCACCCAGCGGTCTCGTCCTCCCAGCGCGATCTGCAGCATCGACCGACTGCGATCTTCTTGGCCGCCAGCGTGTCGTTTTGCATTGTTCTAGCTCTCGTGCTGTTTCACCATCGCTCGGCATCTTTCATGCTAAGGTTGTTTAAGCGCATGGGTCATTCTGCTTTTGTGGGCAGTCGGTTCGCGCTGGGGCTGCTGACTGCTCGGATCGCACCTGTGCTTGAAAGTCCATGAGGACTTGAGCTTTTCCAGCCTCGATCTCTCCAAAATCATGGTTCCCGCCATCCTCTGGGCCGCGGGGCCCTGGGAGCGCATAGCAGCAGAGACCAAAGAGCAGCAGAGAGCACAGAGCAGCAAAGAGCAAAGAGCAGCAAAAAGAGCACAGAACAGCAGAGAGCACAGAGCAGCAGAGAGCACAGAGCAGCAGAGAGCACATAACAGCAGAGAGCACAGAGCAGCAGAGAGTACAGAGCAGCAGAGGGAGCACAGGGCAGCAGAGAGCACAGAGCACAGAGCCGGGAACCACGATTTCGGGCTTTTCCGGCCTGGATCTCTCCAAAATCATGGTTCCCGCCATCCTCGGGGCCGCCGTGGGTCCCTGGGGCGCCAGACAGAGCTGGGAACCGGAATTTCGGGGGTTTTCCAGCCTCGACTTCTCCAAAATCATGGTTCCCGCCATCTTCTGGGATGCCCTGGGTTCTTTTCGCGCGCGCGCGCCCAGCAGATTTCTTTCGAACGGCCCGCAGTTTTCGCGCGAATCGATTTCGCGCGGACGGCGGACCCTCGGCCCCTCCGCCCTTGTCCCCCCCCCTCCCCCGCTGCTGCAGCGGCTGCTTCGGCCTCCCCTCTCCCGTCAAGCCTGCTGCGGCGTGCGTTTGCACTTCGAAGGCCCCCCGGGACGCGGGCGGGCACTCCGGCTCGAATCGTTGGCCCCCCTCCTCCCCTGGCGAGCGGCTTGAGCGCCCAGGGATGGGAACGCGGCCCTGCCCTGGCTGAGGTTAAGTTCCCATACGAGCCCCGGTCCACAGAGCGGGCCTTTGGAAGTCCCCATAGGAGCCCCGGTCCGAGTGGACGCGGAGTGGAAACCACAGAGTGGACTTTTGCAAGTCTGGACCACGTCGTGCGCGGCCAGCCCCTGGAGCGTTTCGTTTGCTCACGCACATTTGCGTCGGCAGCGTCGCTTGGGTGCCATTTCGCTCTGCAGTTTATCAATGTGTGTTTTCCTCACAGCGGATAATAGTGTTTTGCAGGCGAGCTTTCCATACTATCGGTGAGGTCCGTGGCCCATCGGCGAACGGGTTTACGAAGCAGTACGGTTTCAATGCTCATCTCCACCCGTCAGTACATGTCACATTGATCATCCGAATCAAGTTTGACATGCGCGACGCGATTTTTGGCCCCACCCACAGGGCCCATATGCCATTAAAGCACAGGCTTTACCCTTCAGGTCGGCGAGTTTCTACTTCCACAGGACATCATGTGGAAGGATGGTTGGCCCCCTCTCAGACAGGTTAAGGTTTCTGCGTTCGATGTTTGGGCCCTCCGCTGGGCATTCGGAACCATGGGGGAGCTGAATTCCGTAGCCATTGTGGCTCGAGTCAGCTTCTTTGGGCTCGAACACGCCTTTGTTTCCGAGCCCATCTCAGTGGCACTTGCGTCGTCGGACGTGGCAGTGAAAATGACGAGCATGAACGTATTGGTCAGCGCAGAGTATTGGCGAATCCTCCCGAGTCCCTCCAGGATCGCAGCGCAAGTGTCACGGACTTGGATATCTGCACGGACACCTAAGACAACATCTGACGTGCGTTCTGCGAAACAACGCGCGAGAGGAACCGCGGGGGCTTTCGGAGTCCTACCAGAAAATTGCCGATACCTGAACTGATATCAAAACGTGGGTGTGGATGTTTCAGGCGAAACAAGTGAATTTGCGCTCGGTGAGTGAAGAAACGCCACGGAAACAGAACGGGAACTTAAGGAAACTTGCAGGACACCGCCAGAAATTGCTCCAGAAGTCGTTCGTATTGGAAGACGTCGAAAGCGACAGTTGCATTTTCGGCCATACCCCCAGATAAGTTTATGAAGGGTCTGATCGATGGCAACCGTCACCACCGCACGGCAAAGACAATAAACCATCATAACATAAAGATCATCAAGCATCGAAAGATAAACTCCGTGCCTACTGGGGAGGAGGAGGAAGACGCCGATGTGGAGGTTGAGTAGGAGAAGGAGAAGTAGCAGCAGCGAAGCAGGAGCAGGATGAGGGAGACCGGGGGAAGAAGGAAGAAGAGGGCAGAGGAGGAGGAGGAAGAGGAAGAGGAGGACGAGGTTGACGATGATGATGCTGATGTTGTTGATGATGATGGTGGTGATAATGAGGAGGCGGAGGATAATAATGATGATGTTGATGCTGCTGCTGATGATGATGATGATGATGATGATGCTGATGCTGATGCTGATGCTGATGATGTTGCTGGTGGCGGTGTTGATGGTAAAAGTGGTGGTTGTGGTGATGGTGATGACGATGACTCCGAAGATGATGATTATGATGATGATGATGTTGATGATGATGATGATGATGGTGATGGTGATGGTGATGGTGATGGTGATGATGATGATGATGAGGATGCTGATGCTGATGCTGATGCTGACGATGATGCTGATGATGCTGCTGATGCTGATGCTGATGATGCTGATGCTGATGATGTTGATGCTGATGCTGATGCTGATGCTGCCCATGATTCGCTGATGACGACGATGTTGAGGATGATGTTGATGATGGTGACGCTGATAACGGTGATGATCATGATGATGAGGATGCTGATGTAGATGCTGATGATGTTGCTGTTGCTGATGCTGATGATGATGATGCTGATGCTGCTGATGATGATGCTGCTGATGATGATGCTGCTGATGATGATGACGATGATGACGATGCTGCTGATGCTGACGATGCTGACGCTGATGATGAAGAGTATGATGATGCTGCTGATGATGATGACGATGATGATGATGATGCTGATGCTGAGTATGCTGATGATGTTGATGATGATGATGATGATGATGACGATGATGATGATGATGATGATGATGATGATGATGATGATGATGATGATGATGACCATGACCATGACCATGACCATGACCATGACCATGACCATGACCATGGTCCTGACCATGCTGAAAATACTGCTGATGTTGTTGATGCCGATGATGATGCTGCTGATGCTGACGATGTTGACGCTGATGATGAAACGTAGGATGATGCTGATGATGATTATGCTGATGATGTTGATGATGATGACGATGCTGATGATGACGACGATGATGATGATGATGATGATGATGGTGATGATGATGATGATGGTGATCATGATCATGACCATGACCATGGTCCTGATCATGCTGATAATACTGCTGATGTTGCTGATGCCGATGATGATGCTGATGCTGGTGGTGATGATGACGATGCTGGTGTTGGTGAGTGTGATGGTGATGGTGATGGTGGTGGTGGTGGTGGTGGTGGTCGTGGCGGTGGTGGCGGTGATGATGCTGATGATGATGTTGATGATGATGCTGATGATGATGCTGATGATGACGATGATGAGGAGGAGGAGGAGGAGGACGAGGAGGAGGAGGAGGAGGAGCAGCGGCAGCAGGCCGAGGCGGAGGCGGAAGCAGAGGCGGAGGCGGAAGAGGAGTAGGAGAAGGTGCAGGAAGGAGGAGGAGGAGGAGGAGGAGGAAGAGGAGGAGGCGGATGAGGAGGAGGGGACAGGAAGAAGAAGAGGCGTAGGGAGAAGGGTGAGGAGGAGAAGAGGGAGAAACAGCAGAAGAAGGAGAGAATCAGGAGAAGCTGATCGTATTGAATTGCGACATGTAGCCCACCTACGCCACAAGCGGCACCACAAGCAGATGGGTGAGGCCCGCGAGTGGTAACAATAATCGAAGTCAAATTCACATCTGATTTGCAAAGAAATGGACATTCGAGCAGGCTCCGAGTGACCACCGTCCTCGACGGAAACAGGGACCAAGTGTTGCTCGTCCTCTTCACAGCGGCAAGCGTCCACCACCCTCCTCAAGGAGGACGTGCCGTCAGAGGATGTGCGGTCAGTTGGCAGAGAAGGCGCGGGAAGTTGAGGGCATACCGCACTGAGCTTGCCATACATGAGACCATAACTGGGCTTGTCCAAATCATGCGTTACCCCAGGTTTCTTTAAAGAAGGGTGGAGTCTTCGTCGCACTTTGACCCACGAGATCGAGTGCGACGTGAATTTGGCGGGCTCATACTTCTTGCCCAGGTTGGCGAGGCGGGCCCCCGACGTCATGTAACTGCCCCTTTGGCAGGTGCGCAAGAACGAATCGGCCGAACAGAACAAGCCAAGAGAACGCACCGATGGCCAAGGGCTCTGAGAGCCGACGGCTACACTCGCAAAGACAGGGCAGGATCCCCCCGCAGAGGGTGGCGAAGATCTGCCTCGCCGTCAGCGCAAGCAAGCGCTGCACTGCCAAACAGTTCCAGCCTAGTTCCAACTGTGGTGAGCACGCTGGGATGATCTGGGATAATTCCTGCTGCTTGGGCGGATCGGGCGTACGCGCCTTTCCTGGGCCCACGTCAAGACGAGGTCAGGACGGCAACAGTTATGCTGCCAAGACCCCAACAGCTCTGGCAACGGAGAAGTCCTGGATGTTCCTTGTCAGTTTGATCAGCATCCTGAGGGGCAGGACCAGGATGAAGGGCCACGGCGAGCTTAGCCGAGGCATCGACAGCACAGTTACGTTCGCAATAATATCGCGTCCAGTCATCTTCACACAAGTCAAGGTCCAGGTGGGCCCGAATTTCACTGGCTGAGCATTGGTGCGCAAAAGGGCGACAAAACTGGGCTACTCCAGCGTGCTGGGCGAGCACTGTGCCTCAAACGGCAAATCGTGACATCAACACAGCTCTGACAGTCCAAAAGGAACTCGCTCGGCCCCGTAGACCACTGACACACGATGCTACAAGCGAAGAACTCAGCAGCTTGGGGCGTCTGAGGCGAGGGGGCCCAACAAGGCCCACGCACCCAAAGCTTTTCGAGACCAGTACCCCTACAGCACACACTGAAGGCCCAGCCAGCACGATTGTGCTCAGGGACGGCACGCCTCGTGCAGGACCCGTCCCCAAACAAGATCTCCCTGAACATCGGCATTGAGGTCGCCTTGCAGTCCGTTGACCCACTCCACCTGGATCCCCCAGACGTGGCCGGCACCGTAGCAGGCGAGAGACTCCTCAGCAGCATCAGCAAGCCTACGAAGTTCAGGCTTGACTAGATCTGCTCGTTCCCCCTGAACGGCCTCAGACTTCCAAATACGATGCCTTACATCAGTGGCACAGGCTGTCGATCTGGTCGCCTGAACTGGCAGCACGAGCACGAGTGTGAATCACATCAAAACACAACCCGAACACACCCATTCTGAAACTGCGTCTACCTACCCGAGTTCAGAAGGTGAAGGACGCCATCCCCGCATGCACGCTTGGGCATGTTGAGACGGGATCCACGGTCCCACTCAAGACACCGAACAACATTTGTTTAACAGGATTGTGACCAGGAGAGGGGAAAAGGAAGTAAGCGAAAGGCTGTGACCTGGTCCGTCAAAAGGACCGTGAACGAAGGCATGCTTCGAGAAATCCTCGCGAGAGATGTCTTTCACCGCGAAACTGGGAGAGAGAAACTTCGCCACGGCGGAGATTCACATGGAAAGCCCGCCCACCAGGCCTCACGGAGTTCTGCGAGCGGGGCAGCGTGAGGGTACAAACGCAGATGAGAGATCCCGATTTCCTTAGCCCATCGCACGATGGGCGCCACACGAGCCAACCAGCAGGGGTCCTGGTTGGCTAAGAGTGAACGCGTGAGGCTACGATCCTTGGCTAAGGGCTGCAAAATCGAACCCGCCTGTCGGCGGAAATCGAGCAGCTCCTAGTCCGTGAACCCGTGGATGTCAGCCCATCAGAGGTTCGAATCCGTGGGCCCAGCGACAGCACCTTTACGAGCGCGACCACCGATTGTCGGGCGAAGCCTGGGAAGCAGAGCACAGGAATTACGTGATGTAGCCTCCCTGGCTTCAGCTTTGCTAGACCTGCCCTTCCTCCTTGATTCGACAGGCTTGCGCCACATCCGCCGACCCCCTGATTCATTGTGGCTCTCCAGTGCCTGAGATGCGAAAGCGTTGCTGCTCGTGTGTCGTGCTTTCGGTATTTCGGTTTGTAGCATGTGATTGCGGAAAGATGTGGATTCTGTAGCGAACAAAAGGGGCCGCAAGAGCGGCTCCACGAGCGCCTGCGAGAGGGATTCTCAAGAACTCTAGACGCCTTGCGTATCCCCACCATCTGTACGGTACGGTCGGAGCTTGGCGACACGTGTGCGACAGCTCCCTTCCGTCCGCTTCCAGTTCTGTGCTTGCGTCCCCGTCTGTCGGGCCGCCTGCGTCAGTCCCCAATGAGGGTCACCTTGTCCCTGGCATGTGCACTCGCGACAGCGGCCTATGCGCCTCTGCAGCCAATTATCTCGCTCTGTGGCCCAGACGTTATTCCCGCTCGCTGGATCTGTCCTTTGAGCCGCCAATCCAAAACATATCCCCACCAGTTCGGCGCGGCCCGCCCTAGCTTTGCTCGGCTTTCGACTTGCTTCGCGAGCCCGCGAACCAAAAGTGTTCTCACCAGCCCATCCAGAAACGATGATCAGGCGAGTTGAGGTGATCAGGTAAGTACGGGAGCAAAGTGGTGAACGGCCGAACCGTGCGAAGGAGGGAGGAGGAGAAGGAGGAGGCTGGATGGATGAATGAGGGAGTGGTGAGAAGGAGTATGAATAGGATGAGGAGGAGGAAGAGCAGGAGTAGGAGGAGGAAAGAGGAGCAGGAGGAAGGCAAGCCAAAAGGCCAGAGGTCTCGTGGATGCCTCTCGGAGCCTCTTGGGATATCTCTTAAGCGTTTCTTGGAGGCCTCTTGGGACGTCTTGGGGGTCTCTCGGCGGTCCTGGGGGGCTCTTGGGCGTCTTGGGTGCCTCGGGGGGGCCTCTTGGAACCACTTGGGGTCCTCTTGGGGGCCTCCTGGGGGCCTCTTGGGGCCATCTTGGAGCCATCTTGGGGCGTCGCCTCGCTGCCGCCATTTGTCGTCGTTCGCGTCGTCCGCCCCTTCCCACACCCCGCAGGACAAGCTCCGGGAGATAGAAATGAAGGGCGCCGAAGAGCGGGCGGCGAAGGAGGCAGCTCGACTCCAGGACGCGAGATCGTTTCCCCTTCTGGCCTCCCGCCGCACATTCCCGTGGTGCCCGTTGTTCTCACTCTTGGCATTAAGTTCAAATGTGCTGCTTCTTTCCTCCTTCCCCTCCATCTCCCTCCCTCTTGCTCTCGCTCGTGCTCTCGCCCCCGCTGGTGTGAGTCTAGGGGGGGTCGGTCCTGACGGGGGGCCTGGCCGGGCTTTCTCCCGAGGGTTCAGACGCACCACTTCTATACCTCGAATGCTGGGAGCATGCTGGGCGAAGCTTTGCCAAATTTCGAGGGTGTGCCAAGCGTGATAGAGAGAGAGAGAGAGCAACAAAAAAACATGCGCAGTACATCGACTGGCGCCGCTCCCTCCACTCCCAGCGCACGTCCTGAAGATGCATACCGCCTCCTCGTGTCTCTCCTTCGCCTGTCCACCATATTGCTCCGACTTGTTCTCTTAGTACTCGAGTTGTTATTGTTATTCGTAGTACGATTGGTATCATTACTAGGAATAGTCTTATTATGGCATGTTATTACTCGTATTATTATTATTATTATTATTATTATTATTATTATTATTATTATTATTATTATTATTATTATTATTATTATTAGTGCTGGTATTCGTACTATTATTACTATTACTTTTATTCCAAGCGTTTTTCACAATATTCTTACTAGTATTATTCCCCTCCCACATATCCGTACATCATCATCCCATTTGTTTCTCCTCCTTCTTTCTCTGAGTACTCCTTCCTCTCTGTTCTACGCCTCCTCCTTCTGTGGCAGTCGCTGGTGGCATCGGTGTCACAAGTGACGCTACCCTCCTCCTCCTCCTCCTCCTCTTCCTCGTCCGCCCTTCCCGAGCTGTTCCTCCCCCTCTGTCGCACCGCCAGAGGTGTCCGCAGGCCTAGCCGGGCGTTCCGCTTCGGGCTGCCGCGCAACGTATGGTCCGAAAGCGAAAAAAAACGATTCAATAGAACATACCACATGCGAGCCACAAGACAGCAGGTACGGCAACGCCCTCCGCATTCGGCGAGCATCAGTGACGCCCTAGTCCGACCCCGGCTGCCTCCAGTGCCAAGTTGGCGAGCGTCGTGCAGTCGAGGCTGATCAGTAGGTCGACCCCGACAAATCAGGGGTACCTTTGCGTCCTGCGTCTCGCGACCCATGCCCTCTACATTCCTGTGGCAATGTGGCCCTCGGAAGGGTTTTATGTCCTCTCGCGTGTCCTCTACAATCAGCCCCGGCTGCCAGCTCAGGCAAGTCGAGCCCGAAGCTGAAAGCCAGCAGCTCAGAGGCCTGCAAGGACGGAGGGCCGCCGTGCGCCAGCCGGCCGCTGCTCCGGGGCACCGCGCGGCCCAGCCGCTGCCGCGGGGGAGAGCGGCCGCGACAAAGGCCCCCCCCCGCACACCGCGGCAGGAGCTCGAGAGGAAGCAGCAGGAGGAGCGGGCTAGGCAGCGGCTCCGCGAGGAGGAGGACGCCCCGGCCCGCCCCGCTGCCCGCCGCGGGGGGCGGGGGAAGGGTTCGGGCGGAGAGGGGAGCCCTTCTGGGCAGGCTGCTGCTCCGGGGCGGGGCGGAAGCCCTCGTGCGCCCGCTGCGGCGGTGGGTGGCCTCCTCCTCGGGGCGATTTGGAGGCCTGGTGCGCCGCCCACGCGCGGGGAGGGAGGTAGAGGGCGGGAGCGGTTACGCGCAGAGGGGGGCATGGGGGAGGGGGAAGGCTTCTTAGAAACACCTCTTCTTCTTCTTCTTCTTCTTCTTCTTCTTCTTCTTCTTCTTCTTCTTTGTTTTTCCCGGAAAGGGCGCGGGCCCAGGGTTCTCTTTCTCTATGTAAACATGTCCCCGGTGCCCAATTTGAAGGAGGCCGGCGGATTCTTTCCCTGATAAATATCGAGGTCGAAGGAGGCCGGCGGATTAAAATTTGAGGATGTCTCAGGCGAAACGCTTGTTTTTGAAATCCCGATCGATAAATCACAGGGTGCGGGACACCTCAGCACGACCACACCCCCAGCATGACCACACCCCAGCACGACCACGCCCAGCACGACCACGCCCCAGCACGACCACACGACCACACCCCAGCACGACCACACCCCAGCACGACCACACCCCAGCACGACCACACCCCAGCACCAGCACGACCACACCCCAGCACGACCCGATCGATAAATCACAGGGTGCGGACCACCCCAGCACGACCACACCCCAGACACGCACCCCACCCCAGCACGACCAGCACGACCACACCCCAGCACGACCACACCCCAGCACGACCACACCCCAGCACGACCCCACCCCAGCACGACCAGCACGACCACACCCCAGCACGACCACACCCCAGCACGACCACACCCCAGCACGACCACACCCCAGCACGACCACACCCCAGCACGACCCCACCCCAGCACGACCCCACCCCAGCACGACCCCACCCCAGCAAGACCACACCCCAGCACGACCACACCCCAGCACGACCTCACCACAGCACGACCACACCCCAGCACGACCACGCCCCAGCACGACCACGCCCCAGCACGACCACCCCCCAGCACCCACCCCCCAGCACGACCACCCCCCCAGCACGACCACACCCCAGCACGACCACCCCCCAGCACGACCACACCCCAGCACGACCACTCCCCAGCACGACCACACCGCCTTGGTTGAGTGGTTGCCTGTCGTCGTGGAATGTTTCGTGGGGTGTCTCGTGGAATGTTTCGCGGGGTGTCTCGTGGAATGTTTCGTGAGGTGTCTCGTGGAATGTTTCGTGAGGTGTCTCGTGGGATGTTTCGTGAAGTGTCTCGTGGGATGTTTCGTGAGGTGTTGCCCAGTTGGGTATCGTGAAAACGTGTCCATGCTCCACATGTCTATATCCCTTTCCGGGTTCGTGGGTCCATCATGTTTTGTTCGTATCAATCGTATTGTTCGTACTTTGATTTTTCCCGGAAAGGGCGCGGGCCCAGGGTTCTCTTTTAGTAGGTTAACCCCCCGGCCCCCCTGCGACTTGGGCCGGCGAACTTATTCTGCGATAAATTACGTGCGGGAGTAGGGCCGGCGGAATTATTTTTGAGGATGTCCCTAGCGAAACGCTTGTTTTTCAGAATTTATTAAGGATGTCTCGAGCGAAACGCTGGTTTTGCAGAGTTGGGGATGTCTCGAGCAAAACGCTTGTTTTCAGAATTTGTTGAGGATGTCTCGAGCGAAACGCTGGTTTTGCAGAGCCGACCGCGACGCGGAAAAGCGCCCCGCGCGCAGGAATTCCGATGATGTTTCGCGCGTGCCGCGTCCCGCGCGCAGGAATTTCGAGGATGTCTCGACTAATTCGTTTGTTTTGCCAGGATTTCCTTGAATTTTGGCAGGATGTCTCGAGCGAAATGCTTGTCTTTCATCATTTGTTGAAGACGTTTCGAGCGAAACGCTGGTTTTGCAAAATTGGGGGATGTCTCGAGCGGGGGCCTCGTGGGGGTCCTCGTGGGGGGTCCAGAATTCAGAGGATGTCTCAGGCGAAATGCTTGTTTTCACGTCCCGCTCGCAAGAATTTTGAGGATGTCTCGCGCGTGCCGCGTCCCGCGCGCAGGAATTCTGAGGATGTTGGCAGGATGTCTCGAGCGAAACGCTTGTCCCCAGCACGTTCCGTAGCGCGTCCCCTTGGCACGTCCCGCGGTGCGTCCCCATGGCACGTCCCTTGGCGGGTCCCTTGAGACGTTCCGCGTCGCGTCCTCCTGGTGTGTCCCCTTGTCCATTAGCTCTGGGGCAGCTACTATGTGTTCAGGCAGCTCGAGCTTAAGATCCAGATCAGTTCGGTCAGGACTCGGATGCAAAGGAGGACTCGATCCACGAGGCTATAGAGCACAATCGCGGCATGGCACATCGCAATTCGGCACGGCGCAGCACAGCACAGATTTCGGCACGGTACATCAAGATCGATACACTCAGCATTGCAACTTGGCACGTTCCGTGGGGCGTCCCTTGGCGAGTCCCCCTGGCACGTCGCGTGGCGCGTCCCCTGGCACGTCCCGCGGCACGTCCATTGGCACGTTCCGTAGCGCGTCCCCTTGGCACGTCCCGCGGTGCGTGCCCATGGCACGTCCCCTGGCACGCCGACTGGCGCGTCCCTTGGGACGTTTCGCGGCGCGTCCTCCTGGCATGCCCCCTTGTCAATTAGCTCTGGGGCAGCTAATATTTGTTCAGGCAGCTCGAGCTTAAGATCCAGATCAGTTCGGTCAGGACTCGGATGCAAAGGAAGACTCGATCCACGACGCTATAGAGCACAACCGCGGCATGGCACATCGCAGTTCAGCACGGTGTAGCACAGCACAGCCCTCGGCACGGTACATCAAGATCGACACATTCAACAGTGCGTTTGCCCGTCACCCAATCAGGTGTCTTTGAAAACGTTGCCATGCGTTACATTTCTATATTCCTTTCCGGGTTCGTGGGTCGATCATGTTGGGGCCCCTCGGGGCATCCAGGGCATTTCTTGGAGTGTATTGGGAGTTCTGAGGGGCGTCTCCGCGCCTCTTGGGGGCTCTCCAGGGGCATCTTGGGGGCTGTCTGGGTGGGGGCCTCTTAGGGGCCTGTTGGGCCTTCGTGGGGCTTCGTAGAGGCCGGTTGCGTACCTTTCCGGGCCCTTCCGGGGGCCTCTTGGGCCCTCTTGGGGCGATTTTTAAATTTTCTAGGGCCGCTTGGGGCGCAAAAGGCGAATGTGCTAAACGCGTGCGCTTCTTCCAGAGGAATTCGCCAGTTTTTGCCTCTTGGGGCCGTGTTGGGGGGTCCCGGAAGGCCTACTTGGGTTTGTCCAGGACCATCATGGGCCTATCTTGGAGAATCTTGGGGCTATGTTCGGGTCATCCTGAGACGTGCTACCTGTTGATCCCGACTCTTGGGCCCTCTTGAAGTTCTTCTGGGGTCTCTTGGCGCGCTCCTGGGGCAATCTTGGGGGCGCCGAAAAAAACACTCCCGGAAGTTCTGGCATCCTTGAGACCAGTCTTCCGGGGATCGCGATGTATTTTCCCGGAAAGGGCGCCGGTCAAGGTTTTTTTTTTAGTGTGGTAAACCTGTCCCTGGTGCCTCAACTGAGGTGGGCCGGCGGACTCTTTCCTTGAGAAATATCGAGGTCGAGGTGGGCCGGCGGATTAAAATTTGAGGATGTCTTAAGCGAAACGCTGATTTTTGAAATCCCGATCGATAAATAACAGGGTGCGGGCCACTCTTTCGTGTGTTGAGGATGTCTCGAGCGAAACGCTGGTTTTGCAAAATTGGGGGATGTCTCGAGCGGGGGCCTCGTGGGGGGCCAGAATTCAGAGGATGTCTCAAGCGAAATGGTTGTTTTCACGTCCCGCGCGCAGGAATTCCGAGGATGTCTCGCGCGTGCCACGTCCCGCGCGCAGGAATTTCGAGGATGTCTCGACTAATTCAATTGTTGTTCTAGGAATTCCTTGGATTTTGGCAGGATGTCTCGAGCGAAACGCTTGTCCTTGGCACGTCCCGCGGTGCGTCCCCATGGCACGTCCCCTGGCACGTCGCTTGGCGCGTCCCTTGAGACGTTCCGCGGCGCGTCCTCCTGGCATGTCCCCCTGTCAATTAGCTCTGGGGCAGCTACTATGTGTTCAGGCAGCTCGAGCTTAAGGTCCAGATCAGTTCGGTCAGGACTCGGTTGCAAAGGAGGACTCGATCCACGACGCTATAGAGCACAATCGCGGCATGGCACATCGCAATTCAGCACGGCGCAGCACAGCACGGATTTCGGCACGGTACATCAAGATCGATACATTCAGCATTGCAATTTGGCACGTTACTAGGCACGTTCCGTGGGGCGTCCCTTGGCGAGTCCCCCTGGCACGTCGCGTTGCGCGTCCCCTGGCACATCCCGTGGCACATCCATTGGCACGTTCCGTAGCGCGTCCCCTTGGCACGTCCCGCGGTGTGACCCCATGGCACGTTCCCTGGCACGTCGCCTGGCGCGTCCCTTGAGACGTTTCGCGGCGCGTCCTCCTGGCATGTTCCCCTGTCAATTAGCTCTGGGGCAACTACTATGTGTTCAGGCAGCTCGAGCTTAAGGTCCAGATCAGTTCGGTCAGGACTCGGATGCAAAGGAGGACTCGATCCACGACGCTACAGAGCACAATCGCGGCATGGCACATCGCAATTCAGCACGGCGCAGCACAGCACAGATTTCGGCACGGTACATCAAGATCGATACCCTCAGCATTGCATTTGCCCGTCACCCAATCAGGTGTCTTTGAAAACGTCGCCATGCGTTACAGCTCCATATTCCTTTCCGGGTTCGTGGGTCGATCATGTTTAGTTTTATTACTCGTCGTACCATAATTACTATTATTAATACTAGCATCAGTACTACCATGACTGTTCTTCTCATCATGTTTCTTAGGGCGCGGGCGCTGGCAAAACACACATCAGCAAGTTGCATCCGATAAACGAGCCAGTTGCGTAGTCAGAGGTGTGTTCAGAACGATTCAATCTGTGACTAGTTACAACACGCTTTCCGCACAGTGGGTATGCACACAAACACGTGGAGTCAGTTTAAAATATCTTGGGGAAGTTGCACGACGAGGCGGACGCTAGGACACATCATTTCGCAATCGGTGCATATATCAACGCTCAAGTTGGTCAGGATATCGATGCGTCACGCAGCGTAGGCCGGTATGGATATGGTGTACAAAATGCGCAAGGCAGTGGCTCAAAATTTGGGGGAACAGCACGACGGCCACGACTTGCGAATTAATTGTTTCAAAAGCAGAACGATTTACGTTGGACGTACAGTGGCCTAGACAACGTGTGAGCACAGATAGATTTTGTGGTGCACAACAAGTTCTCGAAGCCGATAAAAGATTGTGGGACGTCGACTTTGGCAGATTTATGTGGGTTCCGACCACCGCTTTATCTACATACGAAGATCTGCTTTGTGACGCCTTTTCAAGATGTACGACACCAGCAAAACGGGAGAAGAAAACATCGGCCAAGCCTCTGAGGTGGCCGCCAGGCGATCACGGAGGAGATCAAGAACATTCATCGCACCAACTGGGGAACTTCTTGGTGGATCTTTCTACGACCGAGCGTCTTGACAGCACGCGCGTGGATGAGGTGGTTTTCGACTAGGTGAGCATCACAACACATGTGGACACGGCCACTCATGAGGAGGTTGCGGCACTACTCGCGTTACGACGGAACACAGCGCCCGAAGACACGACAGAGAGGCGGCGCCTTAACAAACAAATGTTGCACATGATTTGGACGAAAGAGCACGCCAAACGCCGTGCAGAGATCAACCATACATTGGTTGGCTATTGTAATCTCAACAAATTCGCCGGCATCAGATCACACAGGGGTGGTGTTCTTCTTATATGGAGGGCGCTGCAGGTAACGCACAATACGGTAGACAGGGAGTTGCGGATGTGTTTGCGGACTTCTACAAGGAGTTGTATCAAGACAAACACCAAGATACTGGGAGTAACGATCCGGCTACAACGTCCCTTGCTGCACCCAGCACAATCGCACCATTTGCCATGGAAGAGTTGGCAACGGCATTGCGACAGATAAAAGTTGGGAAAGCCACGGACACGAAGGATAGCGGCTGAAGTGTTGAAGCATGGAGGTGATGAGTTGCACAATATTTTTCCCGGAAAGGGCTCAGGCCCAGGGTTCTCTTTTAGTATGTAAACATAGTCCCCCGTGCCCAACTTGAAGGAGGCCGGCGAAATTTTTCCTTGATAAATATCGAGGTCGAAGGAGGCCGGCGAAATTATTTTTGAGGATGTCTCGAGCGAAACGCTTGTTTTTGAAATCCCGATCGATAAATCAAAGGGTGCGGGCCACTTTTTCGTGTGTTGAGGATGTCTCGAGCGAAACGCTTGCTCCGCAGAGTTTGCCGAGGATGTCTCGAGCGAAACGCTTGTTTTGCAGAGCCGACCGCGACGCGGAAAAGCGCCCCGCGCGAAGGAATTTCGATGATGTCTCGACTAATTCCTTTGTTTTTGTACGATTTCCTGGAATTTTGGCAGGATGTCTCGAGCGAAATGCACGACCCCACCCTAGCACGACCATACCCCAGCACGACCACACCCCAGCACGACCAGACCCCAGCACGACCCCACCCCAGCACGACCCCACCCCAGCACGACCATACCCCAGCACGACCACACCCCAGCACGACCCGACCCCAGCACGACCCTACCCCAGCAAGACCACACCCCAGCACGACCACACCCCAGCACGACCTCACCACAGCACGACCACACCCCAGCACGACCACGCCCCAGCACGACCACGCCCCAGCACGACCACGCCCCAGCACGACCACCCCCCAGCACGACCACCCCCCCAGCACGACCACCCCCCAGCACGACCACCCCCCAGCACGACCACACCCCAGCACGACCACACCCCAGCACGACCACGCACGACCACACCCCAGCACGACCACACCCAGTCGCACCCCCGTGGAATGTTTCGTGGCGTGTCTGGTTGAGTGGTTGCCTGTTCGTGGGGTGTCTCGTGGAATGTTTCACGGGGTGTCTCGTGGAATGTTTCGTGAGGTGTCTCGTGGAATGTTTCGTGAGGTGTCTCGTGGGATGTTTCGCGGGGTGTCTCGTGGGATGTTTCGTGAGGTGTTGCCCAGTTGGGTATCGTGAAAACGTGACCATGCTGCACATGTCTTTATCCCTTTCCGGGTTCGTGGGTCCATCATGTTTGGTTTTATGAAGTGCAGACACAGTATCAGCAGGACTGTGCTGCTACCATATTCATGGAAGCATACGGATGTGAAGATATTGCGAAAGAGTGGTAATGCGAATTTGCCGCAAATGTAGCGTCCTAGTCCCAACGCACCAATGCTGTACACATTGTTTTCGCGTTTACTTGATCAGCGATAAAGCCCACCCAGATCAAGCAGGCTTCCGGCCGAACTGGTCCATGACAGATCATAGATTGGCCATCGCTATTTTTCAAAAGACCGCTGCTGAGTGGCAATTTCAAGTGTGAGCGGTGGCATTAAATTTCAAGAAAGCGTTCGACAGCGTCACTCATCGAGGAATTGGGGATGCAAGACAAAAGGAGGGTGTTGATCAAGGATGCATATAATTACGTCGGAGCATGTACAGCGGGCAGCCAGCTCGCGCACGCACCGATCGCACAGACGCCACGTTCACGACTCAGCGAGGCACCAAACAAGGCGACCCGCTCAGCCCACTGTTGTTTAACAGTATGTAGGAGTATGTTATCGGGTGCTTGAAATGAAGATGGAGTTGTGCCAGAATTGTAATACTTTTACATCCGCACAAGCAGAGGCTGACGAATCTACGTTTCGCGGATGACATTTTGTTTATGGCGCCGATTCTGCAGCAAGTATTTCGCATGGTAGGGGAGCTGTGTGAGGAAGCCAGCTACGTGGAATTGGCGTAACACCCCAGGAGAAATTCTCGCAACGACCATTGCTTGCACTGGGGAGCGCGCGTCTCAGCACACGCTCATATCAATGGGATGGACATCGAAATATGGACAGCGGACAAGCACACGAAGTATTTGGGCAGAAAGTTCTGTTTCCATGATCCGAACTGCACAGAGATAGAGAATCGCATCGCTGCAGCGTGGAGACAATTCCCCACAATGAAACAGGAATTTTCAGGGTGGAGATTTTTTCTGAAAGACGGAATTCGGTTTCCCAATGGAGTTGTGACGTGTACGATACTCTACGGCTCTGAGGCTTGGGCAAATACCACAGAAGTGGAGAACCGGGTCAAGCGGACGCAGAGACAGATGATACGCATGATAATACATATACCCCATAGATGGATTGCAACAGCGACGACGTCATCATCGCAACGTTGCGTTGCGAGAGCCCCGATGAACACTTCTTTTGGGTGGCCAGACAGCGGTAGCGATGTCGCAAACGATCCCTCTCCTGCTCACGACCCCACAGCAATCAACGACGACAGCGACTCGGGTCTTGAATCCTGGGTGGATTCGATGAAACGCTGCACGCGGGAAGCCAAAACGCATATGCATACTTTACAGGTGAAAGATTGGGCACGGCTGCAGAGACGTTGCACATGGAGGTGGTTCCGGAAAAGTTGATGTGGCCTAGCCGACCGATAAGGCAGTGCGAGTATTATGGTGGGATTCTTTTGGGTATCCAGATTTGAGAGCCCGGAGACGCCTCTGTAGACCAAGAAGAAGATGGTTGGGTGACACGATCAGTTTTGCAAAGCTGCCAGCCGAAAAGTGGAATGAATCGGCGAAGGCGAGCTTGCAACGGGCATCGAATCCGAATGGCGCCTTGCATGTTTTGTCGGTCTTGCAGTGGCAGATACATGGTCTGATTTAGAAAACGCATACGCAGAGCATGACATGTAAAGGTGCCGTTTTCTCATGTTAGTTTCACACGCCAATCATTTTCCAGGCACTTCGGCCCCACCCTGCGGCACCCGCGCGGTGCAAGACGCAGGCCGCGTCCGTGTCTGTATCTTCGTCTTCTTAGCAGGTGCGGGCCTTGTCTATATATATATATATATATATATATATATATATATTAAGATTGGCGCCTTATACAAAGCAGCTTCTTTCTAAGAAGCCTTCCGCCCACCCCGCCCTCTTCCATTGTGCGCGCCGCCAGAGGGAGAGAGAGAGAGAGAGAGAGAGAGAGAGAGCGGGAGCGGGAGCGGGCGGAAGAGGGGAGGGATGGATGGCGGAGGCGGGGGGGGAGGAGGCTTCCGCGTTTCCCCCTTCTCCTGATTCCCCTCTTCCGCCTCCCGCTCCTTGTCATCACCCTCGTGCTCATCGACGCTGTCCTCTTCCGCCTTACTGCCCTCCTCCTCCTCCTCCTCCTCTTCCTCCTCCCCCTCCTCCTCCCATTCCTCCTCCTCCTCTTCCGCCTCCTCCTGCTCCTCCTCGCTGTCATCCTCTTCATCCTCCCTTCGTGCCCTCCCTCTTCTCCTCATCCTTCTCCTCTCCCCTTCTAACCCACGCACCCTTGTCAACCTCCTCCCTCTTACCCCGTAAGCCGCAGGGTCGAGAGGAGGCCCTACGGCAGCGTGCCTCCATCCACGATCCCCGGGGGTCCTCTCTTGGCCGATGGCGCCAACTTCCGTCTCGCTCCTCTCGAGAGATGTGAGCAAGCCCTGCCTTGCGCTGGACCCGCACTGCGCGCCCCATGCACCATTCCGAGGCAGCTCGCCTGCTCTCGGCCCGCTCCTCCCTCTGCCCTCCCGCCGCCCGTCCGTTCTCCATTCGCTCCTCCGCGCCTCCTCGTCCCGCTCCCCCCCCCTTCGAAGAAGAAAAACGGCACAAACAGAAACGTTCGGCGATCCGCGCGGATCTCTTGGATCGGCGCTGGGCCCCCTCTGGCGGCGCCTCCGACGCCGCCCCTGGCGCGCTCCGCGCGCTGGCGAGGGGGGTCCAGCGCAAATCCAAGAAATCCGCGCGGACCTCCAGAAGTTTATGTTTATGCCGTTCCCCCCCCCCCCCCCCTCTCATCCCTCCCCCTGTGCCCTCCCGCCGCCCGTCCGTTCTCCCTCTCGCCTCCTCGTCCCGCCCTCCCCCCCCCCCTCATCGTCCTCCTCGCCTCCTCGCCTCCTTTCGTTCCTCCTCGCCTCCTCGCCTCCTCGTCCTCGCCTCCTCCTCCTCCTCCTCCACCTCCTCCTCCTCCTCCTCCTCCTCCTCCTCCTCGCCTCCTCGTTCCTTCTCGCCTCCTCGTCCCGCCCCCCCCCCCCCCCTCAACGGCCACTGGCGGGGCCATCAGCTGGCGGCCGCGGGGTAGGCAGCCCCCCCTTGCCCCCCGAACCCCCTGCCAACGCCTTGCAAAGAGAGGAGGAGAAGAGTGAGGAGGAGGCGAAGATGGAAGAGGAGGAGGAGGAGGAGGAGGAGGAGGAGGAGGAGGGAAAGGGAGCAGGGAAGAGGAGGAGAGGAGGAGGAGGAGGAAAAGCAGGGAGCAGGGAGCAGGGAGCAGGAGGAGCAGGAGGAGCAGGAGGAGGAGGAGGAGGAGGAGGAGGAGGAGGAGCCCCGCCCCGCACCGGCCCCGCGAGACAGGAGAAGAAGAAGAGGGAGGAGAAGGCGAAGATGCTGAACGTCGGCGGGGGGCAGCGCAAGTCCGTGGGCTTCAGCATGAAGAAGAGCGTGCTGTGACCCCTCTGCGCGCGCCTCCGCGCGCCTGCGCGCCCGCGGCGGGCACGCCCGGCGCGGGCAGCGCGCGCGGAGAGCGCAGCAAAAGATCCTCTTCCTCCTCCTCCTCCTCCTCCTCCTCCTCCTCCACCTCCTCCTCCTCCTCCTCCTCCTCCTCCTCCTCCTTCCCTCCTCCCTCCTCCTCCTCCTCCTCCTCCTCCTCCTCCTCCCCTCCTCCTCCTCCCCCCCCCTCCTCCTCCTCCTCCTCCTCCTCCTCCTCCTCCTCCTCCCCTCCTCCTCCTCCTCCTCCTCCTCCTCGCCTCCTCCTCCTCCTCCTCCTCCTCCTCCTCCTCCTCCTCCCTCCTCCTCCCCTCCCTCCTCCCTCCTCCTCCTCCTCCTCCTCCTCCTCCTCCTCCTCCTCCTCCTCCTCCTCCTCCTCCTCCTCATCCTCCTCCTCCTCCTCCTCCCCCCCCCTCCTCCTCCCTCCTCCTCCTCCTCCTCCTCCTCCTCCTCCTCCTCCTCCTCCTCCTCCTCATCCTCAATCCTCATCCTCATCCTCATCCTCATCCTCTTCCTCCTCCTCCTCCTCCTCCTCTGGGCGCCTGCCACGCCTCGCTGCCGCGAGGGCCCGCCACCGCGCGGTGGGGCGCGGTGGAGGGAGGGAGGCCTGGCTCTATCCTCCTCGTCCTCCTCGTCCTCGCTCGATCCTCCTCGTCCTTCTCCTCGTCCTCCTCCTCCATTCCTTGTCCTCATAAAGAATAATCTCTCCCTGTCGCACCCCGAGGGCGGTCGAAAGGGCGGTCCGGGCGTTTCGCTCGCCATGTATGACCCTGACACTTAAACATCAGCAACAGGTTCACAGATGGAGGGCGGGTCGTTTTCAATTGTGGATCTCGCCTTAGCGCCGCGCACCTTCGTTTTATACATTTGCAGGAGTTTCACGGATTGATTGCGGTTCCTTTTCAAAACGTGGCGCTGAACGTAGCGCCGCGCGCATTCCTTGTTAAACATTGCAATAGTTTTGCGGATTCCCGTGGTCAACGTACCAGACATTGGGTTTGGGAGAGATTCAGGATTAGGAGGGTGAAGCAGTTACATTGATTCGCGGTGTTGACGTCCAAGGAATGGCGTTCTGGGACGATTTAGGATCGTCAAGACGCAACAGTCATGTTGATCCGTGGCGTTGGAGTCCCGAGAGTAATGTTTTGGCATGCCTCAGGGTCTTCAAACTGTTGTCTTCCAATGAGGCAGTTCCCTCAGTGGAAATGAATCCTTGTAGAGGCCTATGGAGAGGGAGCTTGGAGGGGGGGAGTTATTCCAACATCGTTGATGACTCTTGGGTTTGCACTGGTCCTCCTCCTCCTCCTCCTCCTTCTCCCCCTCGTCAAGTGGTATTCTGGTCCCTGGCCCACATATTCCCCTGTTCCGTCCTCGCCTCCCTCCCCCGTGCAGTCAGCAACGGCTGGACCCTTGGCCGCCGTTTCCACGAGCGGGCTAAACCGTGCCCGTTGCGGCCCAGGGTGCTCCTTATATCACATGCGTTCGTGTCAGGCCTCTGCTCGCCTCCGTCCTTCCTCCCCGCCCTCCCCCCCAGTTTTTCCACCGGCTGCTGCCGCTTCCGCTCGCTGCTCGTGCTTCGGCTGTGCTTTACATAGATGTGCTACAGTCGGCTCTGATTAGTAGGTCGATCCTGCCACATCAAGGGTACCCTTGTGTCCTCTGTCTCTCGACCCATGCCTCCTACATCCCTACGGCAATGTGGACCTCGGATTGATCTTGTGTCCTCTCGCGTGTCCAGTGGGCATGGCGCGAGCCAGGTACTGGGCTCGTAAGGACAAGAGCGCTGCCCTCGCCAGTCTCTCCCTCACCCAGGGCTCAGGAGACTTTGCGTCCCCTCAGTGAGGTCCTGCTTCCTCCTCCTCTTAATCCTCCTCCACCTCTTCCTCATCCTCCTCCTCTTCC
>CAUYUJ010015293.1:0-127500 GCA_963575745.1 Prorocentrum cordatum
GAACTACATTTTGAAAAGAATCCGCACTCAATCCGTGAAACTCTGGCACATGGTTAAAACGAACGTGCGCGGCGGGTGCTAAGGCGAGAACGACATTTTGAAAAGAAGCCGCCCTCAATCCGTGAAGCTCTTGGAATTTGTTTAAGCGAATGTGCGCGGCGCTGATGCGGAAACCCCATCTTGAAGGCCACCTGTCCTCCATCTGTGGAGCGCTTGCAAGTGGTATGCCCGAGCCTGCGCGGCGCGGCGCTACGGCGCTGAGGCGAGCGACCCGCCCTCCACCCGTGAAGCCGTCACCCGTTTTCGGGCCTCGGGCTCAGCACTGGCAAAGGCAGTCTCGGGCGAAACGTCCAGCCCGCCCTTCCGACGGGCCTCGGGGTGCGACGGGACGCTCAGAGCGTGGGGGGGCCTTTTTTGGAGGGCCGGGATGCCTTTCAGAGAAGCCCTCTGGGGGAGGGCCTCTGAGGACCCCTCCCTGCCTGCGATCCGTTTCGCGATTTTCCTCGCGACGTGGGGTGTTTCAGGGAGCGGGGCTCGCAAGTGTTTCTCTGCGTTTCTGGCTCCTGTTCGGCTCTTGAGGTCCAATGGAGGCTTCTCAAAAGCCCTCGTGGGGACAACTTCTGTTTGGACGCCCGACATGGGTACGGAAATAATGGGTACAACGCCCAACAACAAATGCTGTCCCAAACCAAAAGCGGCCGCTGTTGGGCAAGCGGGCTTCTGTCTCAAATGGACACAGGCCGCGGCGGCGCGGACAGCGAGTCCTGTTCAAAATGAACAGGAGCTGCTGTTGGGCATCGTGCCCATTCTTTTCGTGCCCGTTTCGTTCGTGCCGATTCTGAGGACCCCCCCCCCCCGGCCTGCTACAGGAAGCCCCCCCCCCGCCTTCTCAGACGGCCGCCTCCTCGCGCCCACCACCCCCCTCGCGCGCGCGCTGCGGGCTCGATCTTCTCGCCGGTGTGAGCAGGTGTCGCGACGGCAAGCTCGGACCCTTCGCGGCCTCCGCCGGGGGCCCCTCGCCGGGCCCGGGGGCCGTCAGGCCACGGCTATTACAGGGCAGTTTTAAATACATAGAATTTTCAAAAATATAGGAATTGCATACATGGTTGAATCATGAATGAATCTATGCATGAGCACATCGGTGTTTTGAATACTGAATCCCTGCGATTTGAATACAGGATCCGCACGCGGAGCATGTATCAACAACGGCACTGTAGGGAGGAAACGCCGGCCCAGGGGAGGAGGTCCAGGCCTCGGGGGGCCCACGCCGCGAAGCAGGTCAGACCTCTGGGGGGCCAGACCTCTGGGGGGGCCCACGCCGTGGAGCAAGTCGCGCGTCTGGGCTCGAGCGGGGGGAGCCGGGGGCCGCGCGCCCTCGGCGCCGCAGCTGCCTTTTTTCACGCCAGGCGCTCTGGCCCAGATCTCGGGCCCCAAGGCCCCAGGGCTCGAGACGTGCCGCCGTGGGGTGCAGGGCTCTGGTCGCGATAGTGGTTTCACGTGGCTGTCTCTGCTCGTGACGTGTGGGATCTATCGGGGAAAATGACTCGCACGTGATTCTCTTCGCTTCAGGTATTCTGTTGGGGCCCCTGGAGGCTTCTCATAAGCCCGCTTGGAGCGAGCTTCTGGGGACACCCCCCCCCTGGGCTGCCGTCGGAAGCCCCCCGCCTTCTCAGACGACCACCTCCCCTCGCCCCCTACCCTGCACTTGTTTCTCTACGTCTCCAGCTTCCGTTGAGGCCCCTGGAGGCCTCTCGAGGCCTCAAAAAAGCCTTCTGTCAGTGCCCACGACGTGGTGCGGGATGGCGGGAGAGGGGTTGGCGAAATAGCGAATGCAGCTACTTCTTCCCGCGACTCCCACCAACAGAGGCGACTATATGTCGAGGAAGGCGCTCAGCGAAGGTCCGAAACCGGCTGCATACAAACATTCTCGCGGCCTCCCAATCCTCGCCTTTCGTCCGATCCCACTCCCTAAACATTCTCCGATGCTATTTTTTGTTTTGTTTTGTTTTGTTTCTCTCTCTCTCTCTCGCGTCACTCGCGGGCACAGAACTCCCGATCCTTTCCCCAGGGGTAGTCTTGTGCAGCGTTTCCATGTTTGATAGCCGAGGGGCCCGAAAGCGGCCCCCAGAGGTCGAATTTTTAAAAGAAAACCGCCGCGAAGATTGCCAGAGATCTAGGTTTGGGAGACGTCCTCGTCGTCTGGCTTTTGGGTCATACTTAACTCGGGTCTCCGGCGGCCCTTCGGGACGATCCAGGCAACCCTGGAACGCTCTCGGCGAGAAGCAGCTGCTGGAAACCATTCCGAGGCTGTAAAAAACTGCCGAGAGCCGACGAACACATCCGAAACTTCGAGCCACGAGTCCGAAGACGATCGGACTCTGAGATCCTCTTCCTCCTCGTTGTCCTCCTTCTCCACCCTCTCCTCCTCATATCCTCCTCCTCCTCCTCCTCCTTCTCCTCCTCCTTCTCCTCATGCCTCGTGGCATGGCATTACATGGGCAAATTTTGGTTTCGAACCCCGGCTCCACGGAATATTTTCATGATTGTCCTCCAGGCGCGGGTCCAAGGGGCAGCTCTGAGTGGCACGGACGCGTATTTCCCAACGGCTGGTGACTATGCCTTGACTGACTGGCTGTTACTAGTGTGGGGGAGGAATATGCTCAAAGGGGATGCTATGCTAAAACGTGCTCGACCTGATGGGGACACCAAGAATACAGGTCTGCAGGCGTCATGGCAGGTTGGGCGACAGCTCGGCATGGCCCCAACGCAACTAGAACTACGAAAACGGCGCCTCCCATGTCTCCAGCAGGTGACCAACTATCCACACAATATCGGACAGCTGACCGAAGCTCCGAAGCTATGTTTGGGCAGCTCCCAGAGGAAAATAATCCAACTAGATATGATTGGCAACTTCATCGAGATCCTGATGGCAAATTTCGGGGAGTCGGTAGGCTCTGCAGGCGACACATGATACCGGTACAATCATCCACCTTGAAGAAGGCAAGGAGCTCATGGAGAAGATGGAAGGACATATTTTATGGGCGTTCACCCCACAGCTTCGTGAGACCTTCAAGAATATTACTGTTCCCAAACTACACCAACGTCTTTGGGATGTACTTATAGATGCTCAGGGGAACTCAATTTCTGAAACTAGGAATGGGCAAGCTGAGCAACTGCTTAAACCACCACCTGCTCCTGTCTGGGTGTGCAACGAAACTACTAGCAGTGGGTAGGTGTGTGGACTCTCGTTTGGTTCCCAAATAGCGCGGTACGCACACATGCGTTTCACGAGAGAGGGTAGCCACGGACATCGTGTGCTGAGCCAGCTCCTGACCATTACCAATCAACGCCCCTGGTGTGTGAGCGTACATGCGACAAAGACAATATCAGAACAGCACGTCCGTCGGCTCTTTCGGAATCATGCTTGCCATTGCGACCGCAGCACTGTGAACCTTGAGGTAGTTCACATTTACTGTTGTCATGTCCAGCCTGTGGTCTGGAACGCACTTCGCTCGAGCCACTCCAGAGGCAGATCAGATCGCACGTCGAACTGTTGAGCACAGCTCAGATTGTCTTCACAGCTGATGGCGTAATGAACCCATCGCATTCGACAAGGTGAATCTCGCGGAGGCCAATAAGAGGCTGACAATGGACTCTCCCAAGATCTCCTTCGGTGGTGGCTCCAACGGCGAGTGCACCCCCAAGCAGCGCTGGCCGCATGGCGCCATCCTTCAGCAACGCTGGGGACAGAAGCAGGCATGGACACGGATGGGTCCGACGGCGAGACGGCGACGGCGATGATGAAGTTCCACCTCAACACAGCGCAGCGCAACAGAGCGCTGTAAGGATGCCTACTATCGACGCAGCTGTTGCCGCAAGACAACGGGCTGAACGCACAAGCGATGGCATTGAACGAGCAGTACATGGATACAGGCAAAACGAAGCCCGCGGATCATGGACAGGGCCATCCAGGCCTCGTGCTGTGCATGATCATGCTGGAGACGTTGGCCGCCAACACCTGGCTACAGCAGGAGGCAGACGTTCAGAAAGAGATGAAGGCCCTCACCGACTTCGTAGCCTCCCGAGCAACCCGTCTAGAAGACTGGAATACGTTTAAGCCCCCCGTTCCCTTGTAGCAGACGCTGTCCGCTAAATTCCTTGTAGCAGACGCTGTCCACTAGTCCGCTACAATCGGGCATGTCGCATGCATCTCGTATTTGCTGATTGCCATCCGCCTGCTCCAGCCACGAGTCCAGGAGAGAGAGAGAGCAACAAGAGATGGCGCTTGTCTGACATCGGCGGGGGACATAGCGTTCCCACGCCGCCCATCGGTCGCTGCTGATTTGCCGAGCTCTGACGCTAGACCATTTGATGCTTGGTGCCGCCCCCTCCTCCCTCTTCCTCCTCCTCCTCCTCCTCCTCCTTCTCCTCTTCCTCCTCCTCCTCCTCCTCCTCCCTCTCCTCGTCCCCCTCCTCCTCCCCCTCCTCCTCCCTCTCCGCCTCCGCCTCCGCCTCCGCTCCCTCCGCCTCCCCCTCCTCCTCCTTCTTCTCCCCATCCTCCCTAGACGCGACGTTACGTTTTTGTGTATCACAACGAGGACCCTTTGGAGGTTTGGATTTCTTTGCCGGGACTGGCTTCTCATCCCGACGTTTCGTGTCAGTCCCGGGGCCTGGCCACGGCCACTGGAGGCCGAAAATGTGCCACAACCTCCCGTCGTGATTCTTGCCATCGCTCGGACGTCCATCCCCTGGACTCTTCGACTTCGTGCGTGTATGCTTTCGCAAGATGAGCCAGGATGCTCCTCGTTGGCCCTCGCCGCGGAAAGTGCACACGCCCGAGCGATGCCAAGGATTCTCTCGCACCGAGAGGAGGCCCCCCAGCCGGCCGAGGATAGGATCAGTCAGCACCGGATCGGGAAATCGGATGGGACCAGAACGCGCATCGAGTCGGACAGCATCGGCACCGAGCTGGAACCGAATTGGATGGGCTGCACCAGGATGATTGGCATTCAAAGGGTCCCCTAATCCTGTGGGAGGGCACCTAAGTTAGGAGGGCCAGACACAGTATGGATAGGGGCTCATTCCTGCAGACGAATCGAACCCAACCGCCCACATGTATGATCCAGAATGCAGAGACGGGAACCTGGGTGAGGCCACGTCTTCACTGCGCCATTCGGGTCAGATCAGAGGCTCTCCTCTTCTCACTTGCAGGATGCACAGCAGCGCCCTGCAAACATCGGGCCGCAGCGGATCGCCCGCACGTCGGAACCGAATCGAATCGGCAGAGCCGATCGGGCCGAGCTGGGTCGATCGGCTCGAAGCGGACCCTGCGGCAATCTTTCGGGCGGTCGGTCCCCGCCTCGCGCCAGGCGGGTGGCTCCCCCGGCGGCGCGTCTGCCCGCGCCTCCGCCGCGGCCGCTCGCCTCAGGGGGCGGCCGCCGCGGAAGAGCTGCAGGAAGCTGCCGCGCTGGAGGCACAACCGGTCCTCGGCTGCAAAATTGGCCCGAGATGGGTACGGAAAAAAACGGGTACGATGCCAAACAAAAGTTGTCCGAAAACGACAGGGGCCGCCGTTGGGCAGGCGAAAATCTGCCTCAAACGGACAGCGCCCTCGGCGGCACCTATAGCGAGTCCTATTCAGCATGGGCAAGAACTGCTGTCGGACTTAGTCGCCAATTCTTCCGTACCCATTCCGATCGTTCCGAACCCCAGGGAGGGCGATGTAGAGGAAGAGCCCCACACATAAACATAAACTTTCGACGGTCCGCGCGGATTTCTTGGATTTGCGCTGGGCCCCCCTCCCTGGCGCGTGGAGCGCGCCAGGGGCGGCCCAGCGCGGATCCAAGAAACCCGCGCGGAGCGTCAAAAGTTTATGCTTATGTGGTATTGTCTTCTTCGACGATGTCAGCCCCTCAGATCCGAGCGAGGCGACAGAACCCGCGACAGAGCCGGGTTTCGGGACGTCCCTGGCCTCTGGAGAAATCGGTTCCCGGCCGCAGGGCCGTCAAAGAGCGGCGCGGGATAAAAAGCCCAGTCCTGGGGAAGGGGTCGCGATCCGTGGAAAGGTGGCTGTCCAGGTACGGCAGGTTCGCGTCGTGTCGACCCCGGCGTTGGTTTCTGACACCGCGGAAATCGTTCACCCTTGAACGATCGGCCGTTTCTGAAACGTCCAAATCGTTCCACATTGAACGATTCTGGGTCGCCTGCGGCGTTCAAAGATGAACGCCGCTGGCGGGGTCGCCGCCAGTCGACACGACACGAACCTACCGTAAATGGTTCGCTCTCTGTCTGGATAGGGTGGATCTCTGATGGCCCCTGGGCAAAAGGTTCAGTCTCCGGGTGATGCCATCCCACGTCGGCTTCGGATGTCTCAAGATGTCCCTTGGCTCAAGTCGAGGCTCTGCGTCCCACCCCAATGCACCAAACACCGCGCAATTACGCCATAGACGCCCACACAACACACGCACTGAAATCCTAGGACGCACACAAGAGCTAGACACCCGAACAGTCCACGGAAAAAACCCTGGACGATCAAGAAAGATGCTCCCTTAAATCTGCTTGTGGTGACTCCTCAATCACCGCCCGGGAGGGCGTACAGTCACCGCGCTAGCACAGGGGACGCCAGATGAGGAACGGAAGAGCTCGTCTGGCCGCGGCGAGCCGCGGCCACGGACAGGCTCCACGACCTGGACCCGAGCAACGGCTCCCAAACCAGGGCCCCTCCCGAGCCCAAAGCAGCCCTTCCTTCAGCGCCTTGAATGTAATGTGAGCCACTTCTGTCCACCTCTTTGTCTGGTGCCCAGGCAGATATGTTGGGTGGCGTGCTGCACTTCCCGTTGTGCGAATCAGATCGTCGCCCGGCGAACCAGGCATCTCACACGAGCCGATCTGCGATAGACCAACTCCTGCAGTGAACCCTGGCCTGAGAGCAAAAGCGAACGCGCCGCATGCGAATCTTTCCTGGCCGCTTCTTTCCACCTCTCCGCCCTGAGGGTCCTCTCCTTAAAAGGCCTACCTTGGCCGTCCTGGGGCAACCCTTTTTCCAGCGCCATTTTGGAGGGGAGGCGAGTGAACGGACATGGCAGCATGACGCCACGATCGGTGACGCCAAGGTGAAACCACCGTGCAATCTCCAAGGCTGTGCGCACGGGTGACACACGAACGATAGGCTGATCAGCCGCCCGTATTAGCGTCTAGTGGCGCCTATTCGCACCTACTAGCCGGCCGCTCTGCGGTTGATCGGGAGTTTCTGTATATAGAAGAAGGTGCGTGCGCTTGTTGGCGAGGGTGAGGATGAGGTTCCTCCTTCTCCTCCTCCTCCTCCTCCTCCTCCTCCTCCTCCTCCTCCTCCTCCTCCTCCTCCATCCTTCTCTTGCCTCCGTCTGTCCTCCTCCACCCCGCAGCTCCATCATCTCCTCCTCCTCCTCCTCCTCCTCCTCCTCCTCCTCCTCCTCCTCCTCTCCTCCTCATTCCTCCTCTGGGCACCTCCCCCGGGGCGCGGATCCACCGGATCTGTCCGGATCTGTCCGGAAACGGTGCCGGAGGCCGCTCTGGGCTCCTCTGGGCACCTCCCCGGGGCCGGTTTTGTGAGGATGTCTCAAGCGAGGGCGCCGGTTTGGGATTTGTCACCGGATCCAGCGGATCCAGCGGATCCACCGGATCTGTCCGGAAACGGTGCCGGAGGCCGCTCTGGGCTCCTCTGGGCACCTCCCCCGGGGCCGGTTTTGTGAGGATGTCTCAAGCGAGGGCGCCGGTTTGGGATTCGTCACCGGATCCAGCGGATCCAGCGGATCCAACGGATCTGTCCGGAAACGGTGCCGGAGGCCGCTCTGGGCTCCTCTGGGCACCTCCCCCGGGGCCGGTTTTGTGAGGATGTCTCAAGCGAGGGCGCCGGTTTGGGATTCGTCACCGGATCCAGCGGATCCAGCGGATCCACCGGATATGTCCGGAAACGGTGCCGGAGGCCGCTCTGGGCTCCTCTGGGCACCTCCCCCGGGGCCGGTTTTGTGAGGATGTCTCAAGCGAGGGCGCCGGTTTGGGATTCGTCACCGGATCCAGCGGATCTGTCCGGAAACGATGCCGGAGGCGCTCTGGGCTCCTCTGGGCACCTCCCCCGGGGCCGGTTTTGTGAGGATGTCTCAAGCGAGGGCGCCGGTTTGGGATTCGTCACCCGATCCAGCGGATCCACCGGATCTGTCCGGAAACGGTGCCGGAGGCCGCTCTGGGCTCCTCCCAGAAGTTCCTCCGGCGACAAAATGTCAGTGGAAATCGTACATACCTCAACATCAGCAAAAATGGCTGTGATAACACATCAATGTTTAAAAAGGCTGTGCGACCCAATGTTTTCAAGAAAAAGCTGTGCTGCTACAATAAGGCTGTGCTAAACCATTGTCTATCAAAAAAGCTGTGGGATCTTATCTGGAGCCGTCTTAGAGCCCTATATAGTTGGTGCATATGTAATGAACAAATGATGAGGAAGGGGGGAGATAAAGAGAGATAGAGAGAGAGAGAAAGACAGAGAGAGAGAGAGAGAGAGGAGGAAAGGCGGAGAAAGAGAGAGAGGGGGGAGGAAACAAAATAGAGAGAGAGAGAGAGAGAGAGCTCGCGCTGCCGAGCGGGCTCGAGCAGCCCAGCCTCGAGGCCATGAGTCTCGAGGACAGCCCTGCGCCTCCATCAGAGGCGGCGCCATGGGTGGACGGCCCCGCCCTGGTGTGCCAGGACACATTTATTTTGTTTGGGGACAGAAGACGAGGAAAAAGGAGGGAGAAGGGGGAGGAGGAGGAGGAGGAGGAGGAGGCAGGAGGAGGAGGAGGAGGAGGAGGAGGAGGAGGAGGAGAAGGAGGAGGAGGAGGAGGTGGTGGAGGCGAAGCAAATTGAGAGGTCACCATCCCGATCAGCCCAGCTCAGAGGCGGGAGGGGGAAGGCCTGGCGTGGGCCCCTCTCGTTCGAGGTCCCCCCTTCCCTCGGGGCAGGGCATGGAATGAGCGGAATCGGCTGGGAAGAAGGAGGATAAGGAGGAGCGGGGGGAGGAGGAGGAGGAGGAGGAGGAGGAGGAGGAGGAGGAGGAGGAGGAGGAGGAGGAGGAGGAGGAGGTGGAGGAGGAGGAGGATGATGATGATGAGGAGGAGGAGGAGGGGGGGAGGAGGAGGATGATGAAGATGTTGATGATGCGGAGGAGGAGGAGCAGGACGAGAGGGAGGGGAGGAGGAGAGGTGGCCCGCGGTGGGAGGACTATAGAGGAGGAGAAGGAGGAGAGGAGAAGGAGGAGGAGGAGGGGGGATGAGGAGAAGGAGGGGGTTGATGATGATGATGTGATGCTGATGTGATGTTGATATGGTGATGATGGATTATGCTGTTGAGTTGATGATGATGATGATGCTGATGATGATGTTTGGTGATGATGATGATGATGATGTGGATGATGGATGTGATGATGATGATTGGGAGGGAGGAGGAGGGAGGAGGAGGAGGAGGAGGAGGAGGAGGAGGAAGAGGAGGGGAGGTGGAGGAGAGGATCGAGGAGGAGGATGAGGAGGTCGGGGAGGGAGAGAGGAGGAGGAGGAGGAGAAGAAGGAGAAGGAGAAGGAGGAGGAGGAGGAGGAGGAGGAGGAGGAGGAGAGGGATCTCCAGGCGCTGATGCCCTTCGTCACGGAGGCGGACTTCTTCACGTATGGCGATGACACGAGGTTCCGCGACGTGCAGCTGGATACGTCGGCCATCGAGGAGGCCCGATTGCAGGGAAGGGGGAGGGAAGGAGGAGAAGGAGGAGGAAGATGGGGGTAAAGATGTGGAGGCGAACAGGAGGTGATGCCGAGGGTGAGGAAGGGGGGCAGGGAGAAGCGGGGCATGAGAAGGGCGAGGATGACGGCGAGAAGACATGAGGAGGAGGAGGAGGAGGAGGAGGAGGAGGAGGAGGAGTAGGAGGAGGTCGAGGAGGAGGAGGAGGAGGAGGAGGAGAAGGAGGAGGAGGAGGAGGAGGAAGATGAGGAGGAGGAGGAGGAGGAGGAGGAGCGTGAGGAAGGTATGCCAATGAATCTCGAGTTCAAATCGATGAGTTTAAAGCTGTCCCCGATGGTTTTGCGATGAGTTTAAAGTGCTCCCCCCTCGCCTGGGACCCGGACTGTCGGAACGATGAGAAAGATTTGGCGACCTGCTCATTCGCTCCGCCCCCCCCCCATCCTTCCCCGCGCGAGTCCCAAGACATGCTGCTCGAGCTGCTCAAAGTGTTGGACGGCCGCTACTACGACAAGGAGCTCGGCATCTCGAGCTTGTCGCTCATCTACGGTTTGAAGAATTTCGGCATGAGGGAGCAGGCGCGAGCGGGCGGCGGGGGAAGGATGAGTAGAGGACAGGGGAAGGGGTCAACATATCAGGAGGAGGGTGGCAGGGGAACGGGCGAGAGAAGAGGAGGAAAAAAGAGGAGGAGGGGGAGGAGAAGGAGGAGGAGCAGGAGTATGAGGAGTAGTAGTATACGAGGAGGAGAAAAGAGGACGGTGAGGACATGGAGGGGAGACGCGAAGAACGAGGAGGGGAAGGAGGGGGAAGAGGAGAAAGAGGAGGAGAAGACGGAGGCCTTCCCTTTGCCACGGAGGCCAAGCAGAACTGGTTGACAACTATGTACAGACGCCTCTTCAACGCCATCGGACACGTTCGCTCGCGGATGAGCCGAGGTCAAGTTCCAAAGTGGGCGATGTGGTTCAAGGAAAGGCTGGCCAATGACGCTGGCGCCGATGACGGCGCGGAGGGCGCCGCTTCAGACCCCGATGCTGGCGCCCATGATGAGGCTGAAGTGGAGGATGACGATGAAGCATCGGCGATCTTGAAACGGCCATCTGCAGCACTCAATCGACCTGCAGCAGCGGCGGAACCTAACCCGAGCCCGCTCAAGCGGAAGCCGTCTGCAGCTGAGGACCCCAAGTGCCTGGAGAAGGCGATGATGATTGCAGCCAGCAGCAAGTCGAGCGCCGTCCTGGCGAATTCTAGCGTCGACAGCGTCAGGGACCCCGACACGATCCCACCGTCTATATTCGATGAAGTTCCAGATGATATCATAGCATTGGGTTGCACTTCGCAGCCAGCCGACTCCGCGTTCGCCACGCCTGAGCCGAAGAAGACCACTAAATCACCAGCCCATGACAAGTCTGGCGAGCAGATGGGGCGCGCAGCCCACGCCAGCCCACGCCAGCAGCCGACGCCAGCCCAAGCAGTAGAACCACCCACACACGTGCCAGCAGATGAGGCCGTGCCCACGCCCGTGCCCAAGCCCGCGCCCAAGAAGAAGACCGAGCCCAAGCCTGCGGAGGACGAGATCACCGCAGAGGATGAGTACGACGTGGGCTGGGACGAGACCAAACTAGAAGCTTGGGCGCGGAAGATCCGCAAGAAAGGCAAACCATGCGCGCCTGAATGGAGCTCGAAGCTCGAGCCGTGGGAGAACCAGGTGTGGGCGCAGTTCAAGTCCTGCGGCTGGCAGCTGCTGAGCAACCTGAAGGTCGACGACCTCGAGTGCATTTCGAAGAAGCGGAAGGGCAAGCAGGACTCTTGCAAGGGCAAGGCCAGGCCTGCCGACTGGACGGGCAAGCACCCAGTGAATGGGATGGAGCTCGAGGTCAAGAAGTACAAGGACTGCATGCCTCGGCCGCCTCCCCCGTACCCTGTCGCAGGGCAAAGCTTGAGGAAGACTGCAGAGGGTGGAGGAGGATGAAGAGGATGAGAAGAGAGCGGGGGAAGAGGGAGGAAAATGAGGAGGATGAGGAGGAGGAGGAGGAGGAGGAGGAGGAGGAGGAGGAGGAGTGAGGATGAGGAGGGAGGACGAGGCGGATTCCGAGGATGGGGATGATGAGGGTGAGGATCATGATCGAGGAGGAGAGGACGATACCGAAAACATTCGATTTCTTTCCGTTGATTTCACGCTTGCCCCCGAATTCTGTTCAATGAGTTTAGAATGCTCTCCCCTTGCCCTGGAGTAGGTGGGGGCCAGGAGGCCTCAGAGGTGATTTGGGGAAGGAGGATCAGACAAGCATGTCATCGCCGCCCTGCGAGGACAGGAAGATGATCTACAAATTGCAGTACACACGCTCCAAGAAGCAGCTCCTCATGGTCACGATCAACGACGACGTCAGCGACGAGACAGCCCTGGAGGTGGCCATCGGGGTGGCCGAGGCGTTCGCCAACGGAGGGCTGGGAGGGGCCCTGTTTCTTCCTGTGTTGCCGCTGCATTCCTCCTCCGCCTCCTTCTCCTCCTCCTCCTCCTCGTCCTCCTCCTCGATCCTACTCATCCTCCTCGTCATCCTCATCCTCATCCTCCTCTCCTCCTCAAGGTCCTGCCCCTCCCCATCCTCCTCCTCCGTCTGCTCTCCTCCGGGTTCTACATCACCCTCCCCGCTCTACTCAAACGGAGCCCGCATGGGCTGGGGTTCCTCCTGGTGATGATGCTCCTGCTGTTGGTCCTATATATACTCCTCCTGATCCGTTGTTGTTGCATACTCCTGCATTTGCCCCCGCTCGCTGGGCTTGGGGCAGGCGACATCACCGAGGAGCAGCTGTGCGAGAAGCGGGACTCTCTGCTACGCGGAGGGGCAGGGGCAGCGAGCATCTGCGCGCACATCCAGCTTCCTCCTCCGTCCTCCCTCCTCCTCCTCCTCCTCCTTCTCCTCCTTCTCCTCCTCCGTCTCCTCCTCCACCGTCTCCTCTGCATGGATCCTCCTCCTCCTCATCCTCCTGCCCATCTCTCCTCTCTCTCTCTCTGTCTCTCTCTCTCTCGCTCTCTCGCGTTCTCCTTTTAGTTGCGCGAGGGACGGGGGGAGGCAGCGGAGAAGACGCCGATGAATGAGGGGCTGTACTTCATTAGAGCGGAGATCCAGGCCATCGCTCGAGGTGCATTGCATGCGCCAGCGGCTGAATTGTTTGCTTCGACTGCGTTCGGCCAGTGCGTGAAAGTGGGAATGATGCTACCACGTTTGCTTTTCTTGTCGAACCAATTCCATGTGGCCCCTTGTATCCTTGCTTGCCGTCGCGTTGAGCCGATTGCAGACACCTGGGCGCCTAGAGGGAATTGCATCGCATTATCAGGCCCGCCCTTGACATCATTGCCTCTCGTATGTTGCTGCTTGCAGCAGCCGCGTGGACGCACAGAGGGGATTGCATCGAGTGAGGTGTTAACTACTCCAGATTTCGTAATGAAAGTGAAGGGGTCACAACCCTCCCAGACGAGAAGTTTTAGACCCCCCAGGCTATCCATGAAAGGGCGGCCCTTTGCCCAGACCCCTCCGAACCCTCCAAGACAGCTCACATTAGACCCCCCCCCGAATGTGACCCCCCCACTTTGTTGTGGAATCGGGAGTACACATTGCCTCTCGCTGCTGGCAGCCACGCGCGCGTCTCGAGAGATTCGCACCGCATGTATCGGGTTCGCGGGTTGCGTCCGTGCCTCTCGTCTCGAGTTGATTGCAGAGGCCGCCGTGGGCGCCCGACAGGTGTTGCATCGCACTTGCCAGACATGCCTGCTCGTGATCACGTGCCCGATGTAAACCGCCACCCCTGGTCCAGGTAGAAAACAACGGTTGTCAGCCGAACAGAACAGAGTCGACGGAGTGGCGGAAGCCTCCATGAATAAACATGTTAATTGAACCAACCTCTGAACGCACGGAAGCTCCAACGGCTCACAAACAAACTATACGCAGAAACCGTCCATATACCATAAATCAGTCTAAATGCCATGCGTTGGGTTTTCACTTGCCCAGGCCTGTGTTCAATGGGTGATCCACTTCGTTTTGGCCCTGGACTCCAAGTAAAGCTCTGCATACGTGGATGAGGGGTTAGAAGAGGAGGGTGGAGGAAGAGACAGATGGGAAAGAGGAGGAGGCGAGGACGACGAGGAGAAACATAATTTTAGGACGAGCGAGGGTCCGACGGTCCGAGAGAACCAGGGGGCGCGAAGAGAATCGCGCCTGACGCATCACGTGGTGCGACGCGCGAAGTCCACGTACAGAGCAAGTCGGTGTGTCCGGAGCCTCGATTTGCAGGCTCAAGATTGATCACTACAGCACGATGGCCCAGCAACCTCGCCCCTCGGTTCGCGACATCGTGCCTTTCACAGGGGCCCATGGGACGCTCCGAGAGGGGCTCAAGGGATGCATTGCAAGCGGTGACTACTCGGACAAGCCCATCGAGGATATCGTGCAGTCGTTAGGCATGGAGGCCGATGATGGGCATCGCATCAGCGCAGCTGGCAGCTCCGACGACCACGAGCGCGTTCAGCAACTACCTCGGCCATCTCATACGATTGATCTCACGGAAGACAGCTTGCCTACGAATACCTACGTGGAGCAGCCTAACACCATTCCAGGATCCCCTGACGAGGATCGCCAGATGGAACCACATGAAGCTGAGGAGAAGCGGCGACGCGCTGAGCAGCGCAAACGGCAGTGGGATGCCGTCGATGCCGCAGCCATCGATGTGACGCCCGTCTTGGGGCAGCAGCCAGCCGAGGTCGAGGCAACACAGCAGGAGGAGGCGCAGGAGACGGCCAACGAGGAGGCAGCCGATGCCGAGGCCGAGCCAAGCAAGGAGTTCGAAGAGGCGGCGGATAAGGCATCCGAGGCCACGGATGATGAGGAGGGCAAGGTGGTTTCGCAGTCGCAACCTGAAGCTGAGGAGTGTACTTCGGCGGCTTGGACTTCGGCGTCGCAAGCTGAGGTGGAGGGGCGTGCCGAGGAGAAGGATCATGAGAATGAGCTCGAGGATGCAGGTTCTGCGACGGCAGCGGTGGCTGGAGCACACAATGCGTACGTGGAGAAGCTCGAAGATGCTGCGCGGGCAGGAGAGGCATACCTGGCGACACTGGTGGCACCAGTGCCCAAGGCGAAGGCGCGCATCGGGAGGGCTCCAGCCAAGCCTTCCACGACGCCCGCGCTGGCGGCTTCGAAGGCGCCTTCACCGTCGAGCTGCGCCCCCTCGTCATCAGCTACGGCTACGTCAACTCGCTTGGCTCCTGCGCCCTCGACGGCAACTCCACCGACTCCTTCTCGGGCATCTCCCACGGCGAACACTGCGTCTGCCCCAGCGAAGGCTAACAGAGGAAAGATAACTATGCACATGCACCGATTATGGCCAGGCCCATCCTGAGCCCAGGATCGGTGCATACGCCCTCCTACCTTGGCTAGGAAGGTATATGCACCGATCCTGGGTCAAGGATGGGCCTTGCCAGGATCGGTGCGTGTGCATAGTTCCCTTCGCCCGAGCTAAGGCACCCGCGGCGATGCCGACGCAGCAGGCAGAGTTGACCCAGCTGAACGCACAGCTCAAGAAGGACCCCAATGGCGAAGACTCTGTTGAGAGCCTCTTTGGTTCCGTGTTCGACACGCCCGAGAAGAAATCCGCTGTGGAGATGATCTCTCTCAAGGAGAAGCTTTTCACGGAGGCCGCGAAGAAGCAGAGCATGAGCGAGCAGCAGGAGCCAGAGCGGATCAGGATTCTGGAAGATGCTGTCAAACATGGCGTCGCTGCTCGCTCGGCTTTGGCCCAGTCATGGGACAGAGTCAAGAAAGAAGGAGGAGAGTGGTGGGAGAAGTACCAGAACGCCAAGGACAAGGGCCGCGAAGCGCAGCAGGCAGTCAAGAAAGCGTGGGCTGCAGAGAAGCTTCAGGTTGAGAGGACAAAGTACACGAAGTCGCAGACGCATCGCCAGGTGGACACGAAGAAGGGCACCTACTTTTCCTTTGCCCGCATCGTGGTGGAGGAGGGCGGCTACTGGGACCCCAGCAACATCACGGCCGCCGAACACTATTGCAATTGCTGTCTGACCATGGGTGGGCCATGGGTGCGCTGGTCGGGGATGCGGAATCGACTCCAATTCCTGTACTTCGAGGAGGGCCAGCAGGAGGAGATGGAGCGCTGCTGGAGCATCTACTCGGACATGGAGGCCAGCGCCGCGGCTAAGAGGCAAGCAGATGGAGAACACCAAGCTCAGCCCGTGGAGAAACGCGTCAAGAAGGAAGACCAGAGCGACGCAGAGGCGGAGGCGCATGGCATGGATCTTGCTCCACCTGTTGGGCCTAATCCTGAGACCGATGCTGGCGATGAGGGCGGGCGCGCTGGCGCCGACGGAGAAGACAGCACGGGCAAGAGCACGGGCAAGGGCAAGAAGGACGCCAAAGGGAAAAGTAAAGGCAAAGGCAACAAGGGGCAAAAAGGCAAGGCCGCTACGGATGATGATCCCGAGGAGCGCAGGAAGAAAGATGAAAGGAAACGCCTGCAGCTCGCGGAGACGGAGGCCAAGAAGGTCGTATCCACCTACAACGCCACGATGTGTGGCTTGACCACCCTCGAGAGCGCGTCGCAGACCATGGCCGACTGGGCTTGGTTCAAGGAGTCGCCGCAATTTCAGGAGCAGCTCAAGTCCAAGATGAAGGCCTGCAGCGACGCGATGCCTAGCTTGATGGTCCGCATGCAGACGGAGAACATGGCCGCCATCAAGAAGAACTACACCAACGAGGATATGATCATCGCGTTTACCGAGATCAGAACGAAGAGGGGACGGGGAGGGACGCATGCTTGCATCTCCGCACTTGCATCGACTGGCGAGGATGAGGAGGAGGAGGAGGAGGAGGAGGAGGAGGAGGAGGAGGGAGGAGGAGGAGGAGGAAGAGAAGGAGGAGGAGGGAGGAGGACGACGAGAAGGAGGGGGAAGACAGAAGACGACGAGGAGGTGTCACTGAGCACTGGCGCGCTGGGGCCGGCACTCAGAGGCTGAACGCTGATCTGGTCAAGGAGGAGGATGAGGAGGAAGGAGAATGAGGAGGAGCAGGAAGGATCCGAGGAGGAGGAAGCGTTTCCTTCGATCCGCCTCCTCCTCCACCTCCTCTTTCTCCTCCTCCTCCTCCTCCTCCTCCTCCTCCTCCTCCTGGGGTCATCTTGGAGGTCATCCGAAAGCATTCCCGAAACAACATTGAGGGGATGTCTCGAGCGAACCGCTTTAGATATAGTTGAGCAGTTGTTTCTGATTAGCTTCGGATTCCCGTCGGTGCCTTGCGATGAGTTTAGAGTGCTCTGGGAAGCTTGAGGAGTTGTCTTGAATTGATTCTAATGAGTTTCGAGTTCGATTTGATGAAATTCACAGTTACCCCGTTGAGTTTGCAATGAGTTTAGAGTACTCTGGGTGCTCTGGGAGCTTGGACTGGGTCCGATGAGTTTAGAGTGCTCTGGGTGTTCTGGGAGCTCGATTCGTTGCCTTTCAAAGATGCCTCGATGAGCTTGCGATGAGTTTAGAGTGCTCTGGGAAACTTGAGGGGTTGTCTTGAATTGGTTCTAATGAGTTTCGAGCTCGATTTGATGCATTTCACAGTTACACCGTTGAGTTTGCAATGAGTTTAGAGTGCTCTGGGTGCTCTGGGAGAGTGAATGGCTCGGACTGGGTCCAATGAGTTTAGAGTGCTCTGGGTGTTATTGTGGGTGCTCGATTCGTTGCCTCTCAGAGTTGCCTCGATAAGCTTGCGATGAGTTTAGAGTGCTCGAGGAAACTTGAGGGGATGGGCGACGGCACAGGTAAGCGGGGATGGGCAGGATGAAGCCATTGGTCGAGGATTTGGTTGGTTTCCACGGGTGGCTCACGGACATGCATGCGATCTCGAAGAAGAGGAAGTTCTCGTGATATGGCAGGCCACCCTCTTTTTCTTTGCAGCCCCGACGCAGCGATGCAGTTTCAACGGGGATAGGCTTCGACTAGCGAGATTTAAGAATTTCTGGGAATTTTTCAGGAAATCACAAGGAGAACCAAGAAATCCAAAAAAAACACAAAATCAGAGTGATGAGTTTCTGATGAGTTTCCAGTGATGAGTTTCGCGATGAGTTTTGGGTTTTACCTGTAAAAAATCAATATAAAGTCGACTTCATGACACCGGTAGGCGCGATGAGTTTCGGAGCGATTTTGATGAGTTTGTGATGAGTTTCAGAAAAGCACAAAATCAAAGAGAAAACACCGGTAGGATAGAGGGGTAGCAATGAATTTCGAGTACTCCGACCCCCTGGAAGCGCGTCTGCTGGCAAATTTGATGTGGAAGCAATGAAATTCGAGGACTCCGACCCCCTGGAAGCGCGTCCGCTGGCAAATTGATTTGGAAGCAATGAATTTCGAGTACTCCGACCCCCTGGAAGCGCGTCCGCTGGCAAATTTGATTTGGAAGCAACGAAATTCGAGGACTCCGATCCCCTGGAAGCAAGTCCGCTGGCAAATTGATTTGGAAGCAATGAATTTCGAGTACTCCGACCCCCTGGAAGCGCGTCCGCTGGCAAATTTGATGTGGAAGCAATGAAATCCGAGGGCTCCTGAGGTTATGTGGGTTCCCAAAGAGCCTGCCAGTCCAGCCTGCAATGCTTTTCGGCGTGAAGACTTGCCTGCGAAAGGGGTCGCACGCAACGAATGCCGAAGCGAAGCATCATCTTCCGCTCGGGGCTGCTTTCGCACAGGGGGCAAGTGCGTGCAAGGTTTTATGGCGCTGTAGTGATCTGCTTGGTGATATCCTGCTGCGTCGATGCAGGGGCCTCGCCAAGGCCAGTCTTCATTCTCGCCCGCCGAGCCCGTTTCCTGCTTCGAGTGGGAGGGCGAGACGACGGGCTACTCCAAAACGTACCCTGGCAGTTTGCGTTTGGCCCGAGAAACAGCATGCGGTCCGTCCCTGTTAACCAGCCTGGAACATTTCCCTATCCCTATACTGGGCATCTCCTCATCACGATGCCAATCTTGGATTCCCTCATTTTTCAATGGCGAATCCCTAATATTGTCATCGCCTTTTGGCGTGTCAATCTTAGGGATAGGGATACGTTCGAGACTGGTAACCTGTGTGCATTTCGCCGATTGCTTGTAATTTGCATTGCATAGCCCGTTGTCTTCGCAGCGTCCTCTCTCAAGGACAGCCCGTCGCGATGGGAAGCCCGCCTCCCCGGCGCGGCCGCACGCGCCCAGCGCCCGTGGACTGGGAGGATGGGACTTCATGGAAGCGAACTTCGTCTCATAGGGCAGATGAGATTCAGAGGCAGGAGTATGCAGGCAAGCTGATATCGCACATCACGGACATGTATATGACAGGGGCCAGGATGACTGCCAAAGCATTCACAGAACTCGCGTACTACGGTCATCGAGCTGGAGTGCCAGAGCTCCAGCAATTCGAAGTAGCCCCGTCGCCCGTATGCAGCGGGAATTTCCAGAAGAAGTTAGATAGAGCTCTCGAGTTAGGCAAATACGATTCGGACATGTATTTCATGAATATCCCAGGCAAGTCCCGTCACGATGTTTGTCGAACCTCGAAGCAGATCAGCATCCAGCTGCCGCATGAGATCATATTCAATGAAATCAAGAAGAACCCCGAGATCCTGGAGTCCTGGAGACAGCGGTTTGCAGATGGGCCCTGGATCGATAGTTTTGAAAACAATTCAGTCGTCAAGCGCCTGGGCCCAGAAAAGAGGACCAAAGTCGTGCCACTCGCATTGTACATGGACAAAACGCCTTTCACGAAACATGAATCGTTTTACGCTGTGACGTGCCACGTTCTTGGGTCCAGAAAAAGGGGTCTCATTTTCTGCGAGATTGTTGGTGACCTCTGTGACTGCGGCTGTTCGCATTGGTGTTCTATGTACCCAGTATTTCAGGCGATGAAGTGGTCGTTGCATTGTTTAGCTTCAGGGCACTGGCCGACAGCGCGGCATGACAGCTGCGATTGGCGAGAGAGCGACTTTCTTCGAGGACAAAAGGCAGGGCAGGCGCATGGCATGGAACGATCAGTAGGGGAGCATGAATACACACACAAGCATACGCAATAGTTCAATCGTTGTAACATGTATGAGGTCACTTTCTGCATCCTTGCCAGAGTGAGGAGACCCCACGATTCCAGCATCCCTGTCGGCGTCCGAGGGTCCTTGCCGATGCCATCCTTGCCACACTAGACAGCATTCTTCACATGTGCCCCACAAGGCTGAACCTAAACGGTGTTTTTCGTTGGTGTCCTTATGTGTTAGTTTTCCTTCGCAATTGTCTCGAACCCGCCTTTACCGCAAAACGAAGTCGAAACGACAACGGCCCAAGAGATCATCAAAAACACCGTTTAGGTCCAGCCATGGTACCCCATGTAGGCGTTCGATCCAGAATTCTACGGGGTTGTCGTTGACATCAAGGCTGATTGGCCAGAGATGGCGACTGGCTGCGGCTTCCCCGCGCACTCTAGTGGTCATGCGCCGTGCTTGCTCTGTTCATGGGACTCCGAGCGTATCTTGCAGCATCGGCTGGGCGACCACCTCGATCGGCATCCTCCAGGTTCATACGATAGACATTGCAAGGGACACGAGATCTGGGTCTTCATTTCAAGTGAAGAGATGCACAGGCGTATCCGTTGGACATTGGAGTTTAAGTCGTCGTTCAGGGGGCGAACTCTTGTAGAGGATGTGCATGACACTCATCCACCTCTCCGCCGTGGGGACCGTCTGGAGGCAAGCCCGTCGCTTTTAGACGTGATGGATTTTGACTCTAAAGCCGATTATCCCTTCCTGGTATGTTTCTGGAGACCTAAGCCGCGCGAGGAGCGAGTTTACCACAGGAATCCACTACTGTGCAGGGAGCTGGGAATTGACTTGTCGACGTTTTCACTGGACGAGCTGCACTGCTGTCATTTGGGCGTCTTTAAGTTTTGGATTTCAAACGTGTGGTGGAAACTTTTGGAGGCAGACATATATGGCACGGGCTGCACTCGACAGGAGGACCGCGTGCGTCTCGGGCTAGGCCATTTGAAAAACACACTGCACGATTGGTACAAAGACGAGAGGAAGAAACGAAACTTGGGCCCAAACCAAATCACAGAGGTAGGAGACCTGACGCCAGGCATGATAGGCGAGAAGAACAAACAATCCCTGTCGACAAAAGGAGCGGAAACGAAATGGCTGATGCTTTTCACTTGCGATTTGTTGGAATGGTACCAGAGACAGTTGCCTCCTGACGACCATGCTCCTGAGTTAGTTTTAGCAGGGAACGCGTTGAGGTCCTGGGACGCAACGCTCATTGGTCATCCTCGAAAGGTCCCCGACGACGTTTGCAATCAGCTTGAGGCCTTCGCGGCCCTGCACTGTATAAATGCAAATCGAGCTGGAATCCCCATGATGCCAAAGCATCATCAATTCAGACACCTCGCAGCTCAGGTCCGAGAGAAGGGGAACCCTAGGAAGTTCACGACATATTTTGACGAGGGCATGAACGGTAAAATAGCAGAGATAGCGAAGACAGTGCATAGGTCCAGATTTCGGCAGATGGTATTCAGGAAGTATTGCAAAATGTACGAAGGACGTTCGGCAGCGGGGCAGGGAGCATGCACGTGCTTCGTGACAGTCAGCATGCCTTGTCCTGCCTGCCTTTTGCTTTAAGCTTGGATGGGGGTTGTTTGCGCGCGGCCCCGCGGGGCCTCGGGCAATGGCGCCCAAGAAAAGGCCGGCACGGAAAGCATGTGCTCATGAGGAGTGGGGAGGGTTGTTCAGGCAGTTGTGGCAATGTGGGAATTTCGAAGAAAAGAGTTTCGATTTAAATCAGATGCAGCTCAATGAGTTTTAAAGTACTCCTGGGGGGGCCTTCTGATTTTCATGTCGAGTTATCTCGGGATGAAACAAATCGAATGGGGGCTCATCCTGGGGGCTCCTCCTCCACCTCCACCTCCTGGGGGCTCATCCTCCAACTCAATTTTGTAATACTCCTGGTGGCTCCTCCTCCATCTTCTCCTCCTCCTTCCTCCTCATCCTTCTCCTCCTCCCTCGCTCCTCTTCCTCCTGCTCCTCATCCTCCTCCTCATCCTCCTCCTCCTCAGCGATTTATCAAAGTCCGCAGCCCGTCTTCGATTGGGCAATTCGGCGGGTGCTGTGAGAGAGCCACGGTGAGGACGAGGACGAAGAGCACGATTGACGGCGAGAAGGATGTGGGGGATGAGGTATAACACGGCTACGACGGCGACGAAGGGTGCACCCCGTCCTCCCCGTGGCCGCGTCGATCAGTGCCACGACGTCGCCCTTGCAACCTTCGGTTCCGATCAGTCCTGTCAGTGCCTATAGCCCCCTCCTGCCCCTTCAAACCCCTCCCTCCTCTTCTAGTCATCCGACGGCGGGCGGTGCCTTGGCATCGATCGGACGTGCGCACGTTTCCTTCGGCGAGGGCCATCGAGGAGCATCCTGGCGAAAAAAACACGCACGAAACCAAAAACAACACAGGGAACGGACGTCCGAACGATGGCGAGGGGCAAGGACCAGAGACGTACCTTATTGACGCTGCATACTGATACTGCTACTGGTGCTGTTACTACTGGTGAGGCGTTTGGCGGCGGCGCTACTGGTGCTGTTACTACTGGTGAGGCGTTTGGCAGCGGTGCTGTCGCAGATGTTGCCGAGTTCGCCAAAGCCGCCTGCCACGCTATCGTTTCAGAATTCGGACGCGATTTTTTTACTCCTCAGCTGGGGCTTCAGAGAGTGACAAGATTGGTATCGCGTTACATGGGAACCATGGATCGCGACCTGGACTGTCTAGAAATTTCCTGTGATACATGTATGTCTGAGACATTCGTGAACCACGGCCTGCACGCCTTATCATGTTCTGCTTATGATGAGGACAGGAGGGCATGCACGCATATCCCTTGCCAGTCGCATCCCTCCTCATCCTCCTCCTCCTCATGCTCCTCCTCACCCTCCCGTGTTTGACATGTCGCCGATTCGCCTATTCGCAATGCCCGTTCGGAAGTAATGATATGCGTCTGTTATTTCTGCATTAGGTTTGAAAGTCACCCGCGCGACACGCGGGCGCCATGTGGGTATGATCCCCTAGCTCGTCGACACATCCGAGAAGGGCCTGGAATAATGCATTCGTTTCTGTTGGTTTGGAAAACTTGGGCCCGCGTGCAGCCATCAGCAGTGACTGATCTTGAAGGAATTGTTATCCTCCTTCGTTCCCGCTCCGCCTTTTGCATTCATCCACCAGGGCTGGGTGGTGGAGGGCAGAAACAGCATCGATATTGCATGCGCGCCCGTGTTTATGTGTCAACTTGGGGGCCTACCGTTGCACTGGCTGGATTCGCATTGAAATTCTGATTAAGAAACGCCATCAAGAATCAACGTGGCGGTGTCGATGCCTGTTCGCCATCCCCGATGTGTCGGTTGCTGTTGGAAGGTGGGAGGGGAGGACATGACGTTGCTGCGAAAGCAGATTGAACTGGGTATGAACGTCCTACGCGTAAAGGAGAAAGGCATCATACTGTTTGCGACTGATGGTAAAACTTGGAGCCGATTCCAACGGTCATCGAGCTCAACGAATCGAACATACGAAAACGTTCTTGGCGATGATACGGAAGGGGCGGGCTTGCACTATAAAGGGACATATGCGAGCGGTCACATGTCGTTCACTGGTGAAATGATCATGCTAACAGAGCCCGTGGCCATCCCTCGCTGTTGCCCCCGCTGAGTCTGCCCCCCCCCCAGAGGCCTCCTCCACCTCCTCCCTCTGCAACCTCTGCCCTCCTCCGCCTCCTCCCCCCTCCACCTCCTCCCACGATTTGCTTCTGCATGCTCCTAGCTAACCCACAGAGCTGGTGAACGGAAGGGGAGGACAATATGCACTCAGAAGCTGCTAAGGGGAATATTTCGGTGGAGGTTGTTGCATGGCTTGCGATGTTGGCAACAACTCGGAAGGTGTGGTGGATGATAGGCAAAGAGTTTCAGTCTCGTATGTTCGAGCATCCTGCGCTTGATGTTGCAACGAGGGTATGCAAAGCATGCTGCGTGTTTACATATATGGGTGCATTCGTGGATTCCCCCGTGCTGCCTAGAACGGTCCATCTTCTCACGACTGTCCCGAGAACGGTGTACCCGAAGCTAGAACGGAAGAAACCGCAGACGGGATTTTCGAAATCTCAGATGGCTCATCACTTCTACGAGAAAAAGAAAGCAGGGGGCGCTCCCGATCCTATATTCGTCCCTGGTTTTTGCGAAGTGCTCTACTGTGCATGGGCAGAAGCTCGGACAGGCCAGCACCCCCGTGATATTTCTTACTGATCTTCACTGGCTTGGCGGGGGGATGGCGAGGATATGAAACTACGAGTAAGCGATGATAGGAAGGGGAGGGTTGGCGGAGGAGGAGCACAGACTTGGAGATGCGAGGGAGGATCGGAGGGGGGATATCATTCGCTCGCTACCGCCCCTCCCTCGGGAAGGAGGGGTGGAAGAGAAGTCCACCATTGGAATCCTGAAACGATTCGGTCCCGATCGGCAAGGATGGGGATTGGAAAGGAAATGGCATGGTGAAAACCAGACCCCTCCAATCCTGAAACGCTTCAGCCATTTCCTCGGCAAGGATGGGGGTTGGAAGAGAAATGCGACGGGGTTCTCTCGCCACCCAAATCCTGAAACGATTCGTAGCGGAAATGCAGTTACCCCACGACCCCATTGCGCACGCATGTGTGCAGCGGCGTGCCGTTGAGGCCCGTACTTCGTGAGTGCGAACCCCAAGAAGAAGAGCAGGCTTACCGACGCAACCTTGACCTTTGGTGCTATCTGGACCCGCTGGGCAGGGAGAGACATGTGATACCAACCTCTGGCCCAAGGTCACCCCTGGATTTCCAAGGAGGTCCCCGCTGCGTCCAGGGAATCCCTCACGAGGCCCAGCGGTCCCAGGGATTACAAACTTTGTCGAACAGCTGTGGGCGCGTGTGGTTGGGGGGGAAGGCCGTGGGCCAAGTCCAAATCGCCCCCATCCTGGACTTCTGCCCCCCCCCCCCTGTACACGGTTCTCGGGGGTCGCCTTCTTGCCCTCCGCCCCCTCGCCCGCCGACCCGAGGAGCGGTGCTACGGCGGGTGCATCTTCATCGTCGGGCGCGAGAAGGGCCCTGCCCCAGGCGGGGCGGTGGAGCAGTCGTCGAAGTTGTTTTGAACAGTTTTTTTAAGCTCCACGGAATGAACTTCGAGTCCCATGGGATGAGTTTCAAACTCCAGGGAATGATTTTCGAGTTCCAGGGACTGTGCAATTCCAGGGATGAAATGGGCCCCCGTCGTTTCCTCCTACCACTCCCCCCTGATCATCCTCATCGTTCTCCAGCTTCCCATTCCTCCTCCTCCTCCTCCTCCTCCTCCTCCTTCTCCTCCTCCTCCCCCTCCTCCTCCTCCTCCTCCTCCTCCTCCTCCTCCTCCTCGTCATCCTCGTCCTCCTCCTTCTGATTGGTTGTCCTCGTCGAACTTCCACTCCTCATCCTCCTCCCCCGCATCATTCGCGCTCGTTCATCCATCGCCCCCGCAATGACGAGGGAGAGGGAGGTGCCAGACTCCGACTCTGACTGAGCGGAGCAGCAGTACTGGTACTGCTTCGCGCCGCATTCGCGGCAGAAAATTGCAGACACTGCCTCCTCTCGTTTTTGTGAGGAGGGGGGAATGGGGAGGGGGATGACGGTGGAGGAGGTGGCGGTGAAGAGATCGAGGAGGAACGAGGGGAGGAGCTGGTCAGGAGGAGGCGGAGGAGGAGGAGGTGGAGTACTGCAGGTCCGTGCCGTGTCGACCCTGGCGTTGGTTCCTGACACCGCGCTGGATCGTTCAACCTTGAACGATCGGCCGTCTCCGCAACGTCCGATCGTTCAACATCGACCGATTCTGGGCCGCCGTCGGCGTTCAACGTTGAACGTCGGCGGCGGGGTCGCCGCTGGTCGACACGACGCGAACCTACCGTAGGAGGAGGAAGAGGAAGAGGAAGGAGGAAACCCCAACGCCCAAGGAGTGGTCCTCTTCTGGCCACCACCGTTGGACTTCCAGGGTCTGGTCCATTTGGTTGTTTCACCCCACTCCCCTTTCTCGACCGATCCTGCTCTGTCATCGGCCGCCATTGGAAGCGTCAATCCACGGTTTGATTTAGATGCCCCCCCGCGGCCAGGACGAGGAGGAAGAGGATGATGATGATGATGATGATGATGATGATGATGATGCTGATGATGATGATGATGATGATGATGATGAGGAGGAGGAGGAGGAGGAGGCTCGAGGAAAGAGCCGAGGATGGGGAGGGCGCGTGGGAGGAGGAGGAGGAGGAGGAGGAGGAGGAGGAGGAGGAGGAGGAGAGGAGGAAGAGGGCATACGAGGAGGGAGGAGGAGGTGGAGGAGAGGAGGAGGAGGAGGAGGGGGGAGGAGGAGGAGGAGGAGGGAGGAGGAGGAGGAGGAGGAGGAAGACGAGGAGGAGGGGGAGGAGGACGAGGAGGAGAAGGAGGAGGAAGTGGAGGAGGAGGGGAGAGGAGGATGAGGAGGAGAGAAGGATGATGATGATGATGATGAGGAGGAGGAGGAGGAGGAGGAGGTGGAGGAGGAGGAGGAGGAGGGGAGGAGGAAGGAGGAGGAGGAGGAGGAGAGGAGGTGGAGGAGAGGAGGAGGAGGACGAGGAGGAGAGGTCGAGGAGGAGAAGGAGGAGAAGGGAGGAGGAGGGGAGGAGGAGGAGAGAGGACGAGGAGGAGAAGGATGATGATGACGGTGGAGAGGAGGAGGAGGAGGAGGACCTCCTTCCTCCTACTCCTCCTCCTCCTCCTCCTCCTCCTCTCACTCTGCCTTCCCCTCCCTTCCTCCTCCCCCTCCTATCTCACTCCGTCCTCGTCTCTCGCCCCGTCCCAAACGTCTCCTCCTCCTACCTCGTCCTTCCCGTTCTCCTGCTGCCCCCACCACCCTGCCTGCGCCAGGTGGCGCCGTTCGTGGTGACCGCGAACTTAAGAGCTCGCCCCGCCCGCCCGACCCGCCGCCAGACGCGTTTCGTGGCCCCATACGGGGACAGCAGGTGGAAGCGGAGGAGGAGGAGGGGGAGGAGGAGAAGGAGGAGGAGGAGGAGGAAGAGGAGGAGGAGGAGGAGGAGGAGGAGGAGGAGGGAGCGGGGCGACTTTGAGGATAACAGTGAAGATGGGGGAGATGGAGAATGATGCCATCGAGGCGTGCCGAAAAAAAAAAAACGAGCACGGAGAAAAGAACGAGAAAGAGAGAGAGAAAGAGATGGGAGAGAGAGAGAGAGAGAGAGAGAGACGAAAAACAACGAAAAAGAAAGAAGGGAGGGGAACAGAAAAGAGTGAAAGAGCTGTGCTATGCCTTGCTGTGCTACGCTGTGCATAGCAACTATATACAAAACGCAGAAACTCTATCATATGTTACGCCCAGAACCGCTCAAAAAAACTGTGCTATGCCTTGCTGTGCCACGCCGTGCGTAACAACTATATACATAACGTCGTAACTTTATCATGTGCAGCGCTCGCCACCGCGAAAAAAGCTGCGCTAGACAATCGCGCAACATGTGCCGCCGAAAAAGCTGTGCTACGCCAGGTTGTAAACAAAAAGCTGCGGAGCGCAAAAAAGGCTGCGCTAAGACAACTTTGCCAAAATGGCGGTGGAAATCATCTTAACATGAAAAAAGCTGCCGGCGACATTTTGTGCGTGATGTAACTCCTGGGCTCTGGGCACCTCCCCCGGGGCCGGTTTTGTGAGGATGTCTCAACTTTGATCGTCGGGTGGGTGTAAGTGCGGTAAGAGCGTTGTATATCCGATGAAATCGTTTCAACGAAGATGTATGTAGGTTCATGCTAGTTGACCTCACATATTCAACATATATAAAATATCGAACTTCGCATTCATCTACTTAACGTTTTGTTAGATAAGTATATTCAACAACATACCATACATACTACTCACAGAACCATCCATCTTATCAACTGAGCTATCGGGTACCACTGCCAAGATATATCGATACATACACCTCAACATACCCAACTTAGTAGCTAAGTCAGCTAAGTCGATGTGGGCTGTCCGATTCGGTTAACCCGAAATTTGCATAACTTTCTATGTTTTGCATGTTTGTTCTTGATATTGCTATGTTTCGGGAAAAAAACCACAAAAAACGTTTTAACAACTACAACACAACAGTTTTTTCAGGACAGGGCGCCGCAGGTCGACGCGCCGAGCCGCCCTCAGGACGCCTGCGGGGCGCGGAGGGGAAGGGGGGAGAGGGAGAGGGGGGGGGATCAACTATTCTTCAAACTGCCTCCCCTCGGCGGCCATCACCGCCTCCCCTCCCCTCTCCTCGTTGTCGGCGGCCAGCCCGCCCCCGCTCCCTCCTGCCGCCTTCCCTCCCCGAGCCCGCCTTCCTTCTTCGGCGGCATATCCGCCCCTCCCTCCTGCACCTCTCTATCGAAGGGCGGCGCATCCGCCAGCGGCATATCCGCTCTCGCATGCGCTCGTTTTTTTCCTTTTTCACGTGATGGCGAGCACATAGCCATCGTCCTGTAGTCGCCGATAAGCCGCCCAGGCTGGCGGGATCAGCTCGGCGGGCATCACGGCGACGTCGCCGCGCGGCCGCCACAGGGACGCGCCTGGGCATGGCGCGCGCACCCATTCCAGGGTCTCCACCAGCAGGTAGCTGGCGGCGCCAGCCTGCGCGCAGCAATGCACGATGTACGCCTCGCCGTCGCCCAGGAGAAAATCCTGAGGGCAGCAACGCCTCGATTTTTGGGGGGGCACACGCATGTGCACCCCTAAATACCAAGGTTGGTTGCGCCGTCTGTCCTGGCTGCCGTACATCTGGCCGTCGATGGACGCCTCTCTGCTGGTCCACGTTTCAGCCCTGCGGAGGGGTTCCTCCTCCTCCTCCTCCTCCTCCTCCTCCTCCTCCTCCTCCTCCTGGCGGCGAGCCGCCTCGGCGGCAAACCGCCTTCCCCTCTCCCAGCCCATCTTCCTCCACAAAGGGCGTGCAAGGTTGCGCCCCGAGTGCCCGAACGTACTGTCAGCTCTGGCGTGCGCCACGCTTTGGCGCGGGAGCGCGGCGCCTCCTTCGCTTCCTCCAGGAAGCAGGCGAGCATCGCCGTCAAGGCCGACCGCTCGAAATTCTCAGGGTTGTCGATCTCCTGCGACCTGGACCGAAGCAGGTTGTGCTTCCGCTCGAGTACGAAGGCGCCCAACCAGATGCCGTCCTCCGCAGGCTGGTCGGGGACGTGCCACAAATAATGATGCTTCGGCTTGATCAGGGCTGGCCCGTGCGCGGCTTTGTGCAGCGCCAAGGAAATCGAAACGGCCTTGGTCCAGACAGCTATCAAATTCGGCACGGCGCCGATCCTCAGGACGTAGCCGAACCGCCTGCCACCTAAGCGCTCGAGGATGCGCGCGGGCCGACGCGGTGCATCCTCGAACGCGCAGGCCAGCGTTTGCGTTTCAGCTGCGGCCGCATGTCCTTTTGCCCTGCATGTACAATTCGAGCATCTTCGCCATCGCCTCGAACGACCGCGCCGCAGCGTTCGCCATGCCGCTGGGGCGCAGCTCTGTGTGCACCCAATGACGAATCAAAGGGAACACGGCCAAGCAATCCGACGCCTTGCCCACGAAGTGCGACGCCTTGCAGGTCGCTTTCTTCCGAGCCACGCTGAACAGAAACGCTGGCGGTTTCCTGCCGCGTCTGCCAGTCCGCCACGCCGAGCAGCGATCCCGCCACGTTCCCCACGCGTCGGGGATGACATCCCTCACCGCCTTGAGGAGCGCAAAGATTTCGACCTGCAAGGTCCCGCCGCTGGCCAGCATGGTATGCATGGGGTCCCTCACGTATGTGCTCGGCGGCGCCACCGTCCGCAACGCCTGGCACGCCACCAGAGAACGGTCATCCAGAGTGATGCCCATTGCCGTCTCCTTCGGGGGCCGGAACATCAGAAGGGAAGGAAGGGGGGGACATCAGAAGGGGATCGATGGACATGTTTTCCTCCCTGGCTCCAGTCTCTCGATGTTCGCTCTGGTTGTCGTGTCCCGCAGCGACGCCAAATCATCATATTGCTGCAAAAACTCGTCTGACGACAGCGGGTCAAAGCGCGACGAGTCAGCGCACCAGAGAGGCACGAGGTAATCATCGTCGTCGTAGTCTGCAAGACATTCCGCCTGATCCAGCACAACGTTCTTGCATTGCAAGCACGGTCTCAGACCTGCAGCGCCCTTGGTGCAGAATGTCTCTTTTCCAGCCGCCTCGTCTGCAATCAAGCGGTGGAACTTGGCGAAAAAGTGCTCGCCGCCGATTGGCGCACCGTGCTCCGACAGACTCTCTGGGCCCAGGAACAGCGCGCGAAGCAATGCCCGCGCCACGGCCGAGCCGCCGATGCTCTTCTTCACGACGACGCGCAAGGTGCCGATCGGCAGCCACGCAACCTCCTTCTGCAAGAAGGATCCGAACTCGAGGAAACTCGCATACACCGCGAGCTGATTCCGACGATTATCTATCTTCAAGGCGTTGCCCACGCCAATGTCGTCGTAGTACAGCAAAAGCCTCCACGGCCGATCGCGCGACACAGGGAAACGGCGCATCGCTTCCCAAAAAATTGAACTCCAGAGAGGGCAGTCCGACAGGAGCCTCGGCATCAGCCGATGCGGCAGCGCCACGCTCCATCGGAAAGGCGTGCCGATCTTGGGCTGCAGCCGCACTGCGCTGATGAGATCGGCCACGGATGCCGTCTGCGATCGCTGCATGGCCCGAGCGCTCACGTCTATAGCATCGCCCGCGTCGTCGCCATGGCCAAGCGCAGTCACGATTCGCTCGAGCAAAGCCGCGGACACGCCGCGCAGGGCCAGACACTGTTGCAGTCGAGCCCGCTGCTCCACCTGCTTGTCCACCTGCAGGGCGCGTTTCCCCATTGCGCCGACGCCCGCGCGCGGGAGGGGCGGGGGCGGGGGGCAGCGCGAGGCCCAGCGCGGTTGAGAAAAACGAATTGCAGCCAGAGAGACGGAAGTGGAGGCGGGAATGGATCGCGGGGCGGAGTAGCCGCCGAAGGGCATGGCGGCGTAGCCGCCTGAAGGGTCGGGAGGGGCGGCGTAGCCGCCGAAGAGCGTGGGGGCGAGGGGGCATGGGGGGAGGGGGGAGGGGGGAAGGGGGTGGGTGGGGGAGATTGCGGAGGCGCGAAGTGAGCGTAGCAACGGAACTTGCAAGGGAGATTTCTTTTTCTCGCACGCAATTTCGAGCTTGAGTTTCAAGCTCGGGTTCCAAGCCGCCAGCGCTCGGAGACGGGCGCGGCTGGCGGCTCGAGCTCGGGACGGGCGCAGCGCGGGACGGGCGCGGCGGCGGCTGGCGGCTCTTAGTGCGGGTGCGCGTGCTGCCTCCAACTCCTCATCCACCTCCTCCTCTCCTCATCCTGCCTCCTCTTCCTCCTTATCCTCCTCTATCGGCCCAGCCGATCGCCGCTCAGCTCTCCTGGTGCGGCTGGCGGCAGAAGAACCGAATGCCGCCTGGGATGTCCTGCACCATCTGCTTCGACATCTGGCACAGCATCTTGCCGCGCTCCTCGGTGCGGCGCGCCTCCTCCATCATGCGCCGCGCCTTGTCGATGAGCATCTGGCCCTTGATGCCCACGGCGCGTGCATGGCGGCAACGATTGCGCCACTCGATGAAGCGCACCACGATGGTCGCCCAGCTCCACGCACTGCCACCCGTGATGAGCTCGAAGTCATCGACGTCGTACTTGTCCGCGATGCTCGCCATGGCGGCGCAAGACCGCGAAGGGGCACGACCTCGAGCGGCTCCACTTGAGCCACAAAGACTACGGATGAGGGGTGGGACGGTGGCAGATCATGTCATTGGGAAACGCGAGAGAACGGTGCGAGCGCGGTGGGCAGCAAAGGCGGCATCTCCGCCAAATGAAGGCAAGGCGGCATGTCCGCCAAGGGCTTGCGAGAGTGGAAAGGCGGCATCCCCGCCAAACGAAGGGCTGCGGTGGTAACGAGTGGGGTGGCGATGGCAACGAAGAAATGTTTTTTTTTTTTTCAACAACAATAACAATTGTACGAAATCACACACCTCGTCATGAGCGGCCCAACTGCCGCCCCTGCCAAGGAGCTGCTTCGCCTCTGCTTCGTCTCCGACCGCCAATCGATGGGATTCCCAACGGTGTCGCTGGCCTTCGCGAGCCACAGCTCGCGCGGTAGGGTCTCGGGCAGGACGCGCTCGAGCAGGAGGGAGTTATGCAAGCGCTTCGCCTCGCCAAGTGAGGCATCGGAGCGCGATGAGCAGCAAAGGCGGCATCTCCGCCAAATGAAGGCAAGGCGGCATGTCCGCCAAGGGCTTGCGAGAGTGGAAAGGCGGCATCCCCGCCAAACGAAGGGCTGCGGTGGTAACGAGTGGGGTGGCGGTGGAAATGTTGTTTCACCAACAATAACAATTGTACGAAATCACACACCTCGTCAGGAGCGGCCCAACTGCCGCCCCTGCTCACGAGCGGCCCAGCGGCCGCGGCTTATTCGGGTCCTTCTCCACCTTTTTCAGGCCGTACTTCATGATGTACTGGGCCACCATGGGGCGCTCAGGTGCTGTGCTTCTGCGCCTCCTTGAGCATCCCCGCGATGGCCCTCGCCGCCGAGCTCGCATCCTTCTGGATGCTGATGGCCTCGTCCTGCGTGATCGTCAACGCCACGCCGCTGTGCACGCGCTTCTGCGCCACCGCCTTCATGACTGCCACAGACTTCCTCGCCGCCTTCGCGTTCTTCACAGCCCATGACGGCACCTTGTCCGCCTTCTCATGCTCGAGGTACCCGTCCAGCTCTGTCTCGAGCCTCGTTGCGGTGCCGATCCACTTCAGCGCCAGGTTTTTCTCCTGCGTCTCCTTCTTGGCCTGCTCGGCCTTCTCCCTCGCTTCCTGTCGCCTCCGCTCCTTCTCAGCGTCCTTATCCCTGCGGAGCCTTCGGGGTTGTCCGAAAATGACAACACTTCGAGCCGAGCGAAATCAATAACCCGATCCGAACCTGAAGAGTTGAACGGAAACCGAAAACGAATGCGAAGCCCAGGCGACACCCCTGCGTTGAACCCCCAAACGGCCTGCTCTTGCTCCTGTCCTTGCTCTTGCCGCGGCTCTTGCTCCTGCCCTTGCGGCGGCTCTTGCTCCTGTCGCGGTCGCCGCGCGAGCGGCTCCTGCTGCGGTTGGTGTCGCGACGTCTGTCGCGGCGTCTGCTCCTGCTGTCGCGCCTGCCCCTGCTGTCGCGCCTGCTCATGCTGCGCCTCCTCCTCCTGCGGCTGTCAGACCTGCGCCTGCGGCGCCGCCTGGATCTGGACATGTCGCTCTCGTCGCTTCTGTCGCCCTTGTCGCCGCCGTGCTCTGCGACGCCCGTCGAGGCCGCTGCCCGCGGGCCGCTCTGCTTCGCCTGCGTCCTCTTATCGGTGTACAGCTCGTTGCGCACTGCGGCCTCCACTGTCTCGCTCCAGGCCGCCTCCAATTGCGGCCTGTACGTCCACTCCCCGAGATCAGGGTTCCACCTCTTATCCTGCACATTATCTTCAATCTTTTTCGCGTCGAAGCCGTCGTGCGCCCACTTCCTCAGCGGAAGGTACTTGCCACCCTTGCGGACGCGCTCCTCCTCCATCCGTTGGACAGTGATTGAGCTGACCACGAAGGCTTCAATGCGATCGAGGTTCGACAGCCCAGGATCTTCTGCCAGATCCTTGTAGAACTGCTGCTTGAACTCACTCTTCATTTTGGCGAAACACTTTGGCGGCCACTGTCCGAACCTCCGAGAAAGGCGCACCCCGTTCGTGTTGCACGCGTCGCACTGGTAAGTCGACTGGCCCTTCGCCCTGATCCTGTAGTTGCACTCCTTTGCCGTGCGACAGCAGCGGTTGCAACGCACGATGCTATGCCCGATGCCATGCACATCCACGAACTCCCCTACCTGGGGAGCGCCTGCTGGCGGATCGTCCTGAGCTGCCTCCTCCTCCTCCGCCTGCGGCGCTGCCGCCTCGGGCGAGCGCTCCTCATTCTCAACCTTGGCTACCGCGCCCTGCGGTGGAGCCTCTTCCTCCTCAAGCTCACGCTTGGCACTCTCAAGCTCATCCTGTTTGACGCCGAGCTCGGAACCAATCTCGTCGCCGCGCTCCTCGGAGCCCGATGCCGCCTCTGACGCTGCGTCGCCCGGCTCTGGTGGCAAAGCCGCTGCGCCCTGAGGAGGCAGTTCTTCGGCGGGAGCTGCGGCTGACGCAGCTTTGCGAGCCGTCCTCAACGCTGCGGGGTGCTTACCTTTGCCCTTGCCTTTGCTTTTCCCGCGTGCCTTCGGCGGCCCTGCGTCGGTCAATGCGAGCGGCGGCACAAGCTGTCCAGTCAGTGTCATCTGCGTCCCCGATAGCTTAGCTTTCCCACGGGGCTTCGCTGCGGGCGCCTTGGTCATCACTCCCTTGTTTTTCGGCCTGGCTGCTCCGAACATCACTGCCAGAGAATGCTGCTGGTGATCTTCAGCGGGCGGCGTCCCCGCCATGGCGGCGTGACCGCCTTGGCACGCGAGAAGCCGCGCGTCGCGCGCGGCCCTGATGCCAAGATGAGCTGGACGCGAAGCGATGACGAAGAAAACGCGCGGTAAGTGAGGCGGGATAGCCGCCAGCGGAATAGCCGCTTCAAAGGTGGAGGGAGGGGTGGAGTGAGGTATGAAGGGGGCGGCATATCCGCCAGCGGACTCGCCGCTTGAGAGGGTGCAGGGGCGCGGCGAGGGAGGCGGATTGGCCGCCAGCGGACTAGCCGCTCGAAGCGTGGCGGACGCACGAGGTGATACGGATACTGAAATGAATTGCGCGCAACATGACAACCACACAAAATTGACATCATGTTATCATATGTTATCATATGTTATCAGGCGTGTGATAACACCATGCTAACACATGATAACACCTGATAACATGTTATCAGGTGTTATCAGGTGTTATCAGGTGTTATCAGGCGCGTGATAACATATGCTAACATATGATAACAGCCAACGTTTTTTTGCCAGTGCATGGCGGCGGCGTAGCGGCACGTCCGCCGAGTTAGTTAAGCGGAGCAGCAGGGGCGGAGCGGCGCCCTGCGCTACCGACCGCGGACGGCGCCGCGTGCTTCAAACCGCTGCCTGAGCGGCAGCGAAAAGACGGGCGAGCGCGGAAGCGAGGCGCGCTGCCTGAGCGGCAGCGAAGAGACGGGCGAGCGCGCGCAATCGGGGCGCGCTGCCTGAGCGTCATCATATGCAAGGCGATGGGGGGGTGGGCGGACATGGCGATGCAGCACATCCAGAAAATAGCCGCACTCATTCTTATGCGGATGCAGTTTTCTCCACCCAGCCCTTTTGCCAAATCCCATCCAACCGCCCACCTGTCTTATCCGCCGAAGTTCCCTCACCTTCCTCCCGCTCCGCTCGTCCACTCGCCCCCATATCGCCTTGCATTGGGGGACGGCTACTCGGCCGCCTGCGTGGCCAAAATTCACCTCGGCGTGGCGGCCTTCACGAATTGAGTGCGGATGGAGTGTGTGGGGGTGTCCTAATTTGTTCTGACACAGGGGTGTGGATTGAAATTGCGTTGGAGGAGTGGGAGGGGGGCGTGTAGGGCCGACGCGTCGCGCCGCCTGCGCGAATGAGGCTACTGATGCTGAGGCGACATCAGTGCTGCCAGCCGTGCACCTGCACCTACGAGGTCGCGTTGCGCACCAGCCAGCTCGCGAGCACGTCCTCGCACTCGGCGATGCATTGCTCCTCTTGGCGGAAAGCGTTCACCGCGCGCTCCGCTATCTGGGCGCACATCTGCGTCGCAGTACGCGCGCGGCGCAACGAGTCGAGCACAGCCTGGCACTGGGTGCCGTTGAGCACCACGATGCTATCGGGCGACATCTGGCTGGCCAACGCCGTGGACATCCTCATGCCCGCCGTGGCTGACGAAGCTGCGCCTGACGATCCGCTGCCCTCCGAGAACGCGTCCTTCAGCTGGTGCGAGCGCTCCACGCGGGATTGTGGAGGGATTGGCGCCAGCTCGACCTTCGGCGCCCCCTTGCGCCTTTTGGCGGAGCCCCAGTTGGCCTTCTCCTCCTCCCATTGGCGCCACTCCGCGAGGTCGACTTCCCACGAGTCGGGCTCGAGTGCGACAGCAGCTACCTCCGCTTCGTCCTCGCTCAAGTCGTGGTACGGCGACACGCGAAGGTGGTTCACCAGCTTGTTCCTGGCCTCCTCCACTGTCTCTCCCTGGAACCACTTGCCGCCCCTTTTGCAGCTGCTGCTCTGTGGGCACTTGAAGCCGAACATGACGGTCTTCTCGCCCTGCTGGCCTGCCATGGCGGCAGGGCGAGAAGTGCACGGCTAGCGCAGGGGCGGCGTGGGGCGCGAGCCTGTGCGCGCCTAGATTCGAGCCGATACAGCGTCCCAACAACAAAAACATACATGTGTAAGAGGCGCGGTGGCATCGCACATTTCGGGATGCCAGCAGGCGGCGGCGGCGGTTTAGCCGCCAATGGAGGGCTCAGGGCGGCGTGGCCGCCAATGGGCGGTTTAGCCGCCAATGGGCGGCGTGGCCGCCAATGGAGGCTTCAGGGCGGTTTAGCCGCCAATGGGTGGCTCAGGGAAGGACTGGTGTTTTTTTCCAACCGCATAGAACAAACCCGATGCGCCGATGCTCGTATCTGAACGGCGGTTGTCCGCCAGGCGGGGGGAGGCGGCGCGTCCGCCAATGAGATAGATCGGCAACGAAGAGAGGGGAGGAGAGATGAGATGAGACGAGGCGGGGAGAGGCGGCGCGTCATGACGCGTCAGCGCGGATAGCTGCAACTATCCGCGCTCGAATTACGGAAGCTATGCACCCCAGCCCGCTTGCAGGTCCACGCGATCACCCTACAAGAAGACATCTCCGCGGGCGGGCGGGCGCGGCTTCGCTGGCGGTGGTGCCATCTTGCTTGTCGGCTGCAGCCGACGCCCTGCCCTCGGCTGCACCATGCTGGGCTTCCCTGCTGGCGGCTGCCTGGTCTTCGGCGGCGGCGGCCCCATGGTCTTCGGCGGCGGAGGCGGAGCTGGAGGGTTCATATTGCCAGTCCTCCACGGCGCCTGCTGAGGCATCGTCTTGGGCAAGTTCGGCGCCATGGGCTCCCGATGCATCAGCTGAGGCTTGGGGACGTGCGCCTCGCGCACCCGCGGCGCTGCCTTGTTGCCGTGCAGCTTCGCGTACATCTCGCGCTTTGCGCCACCTCGGTTCCCCCAGCGCTTCGCATTGGCGCGCCACGCCTGGCCCTGCCACGTCTGCGGCCCGCCCATGGCGGGGCCAGGCGGGCCGCGGTCGCGGAACTTCTTGTAGTCGTACTTCATCTGGTACTCCTTGAGCACGGCGAGCACGTTCTCCGACCGCCAGTCGATGGGATTCCCAACGGGGTCGCTCAGCCAGGCTCGCAGCTGCGCCCTGAACGCCTCCACCGCGCTGGGATGCGCCTCCACCGCCTCGGGGGGCTCTTCCACCACAGGCGTCGCGCCCCGCATGTGCGACGCGAGCTCCTTCACGAGAGCCGAGGGCGGGAAAGGCCGCTGCCGCGGGTCCCGCGGCGGTGACGTCGGCCCCCGCCTGCGCGGCGGCGTCGACGGTGCCCGCGGGTGGCGCGGGCTGCGCGATCGCGCTGGCTGCGCCGCCAACGTGGGCGCGCTGGCTGGCCGACTGCCGCTGGCGGAGGAAGACCGATCCCCTGCGTTGTTGTCCACGCCCGCAAGGTCGGAGAGCAACTGCATCGCTGGCCCGAACATCTCCTGCGCCGAATCGCCAAAACAGTTCGACCGAGAGCGGCCAGCCAGTTTCGCGCGCGATGCGCGCGTCCCTGGCTACCGCACGCGGGGCCACTTGTTTTGGCGATGCAGCTGCCTCCAACGCGTCGAACGCGCTGTCGCTGTCTGCCATGGCCGCGGCCGCAGTGCGAGGCGCCGAGCGCGACGCGGTGGCTGCGGCGCAGCCTCGGCGCGCGGGCCCCAGCCCACGCGTCGGCGCGAAAGGGGGGGGCCGACCCCGCGCGGGCTCGCGGGCACCCGCGGGCCGCGGGCTTGAACCGAAATGGAATCGGACGCGGAAGCGAGACTTCGGGAGGAGGGGGAGGGGGTTGCCCATGGACCCATTGAAGTCTTGGAGCTCCTCGAGCCCTCGGGGGCCTCTCAGAAGGGCCCCGCTGGTTCTTGCGACGGGGTCTCGGGGGAGGGGGCAGAGTGAGGGTGGCATTGGGAACCAGAAATATAAGTGAACTGGTGTCCCTTTGAATGTGCAGGTCTTGGTTCACTTGTTTTCGTCGTTGAACGGGCGGTGGCAACGTCGGTGCCTTCGCGCGCGCCCATGCCATTCTGGGTGAACGCCTTCGCCGTTCGAGCAGTGGGCGTCTCCCCGACGTTAGTTGGCGTGGGATCCAGTGCCTGACAGCGGAGAGGGGGGCGCAGGGACGTGGCGCGGGGGCGCGGAGTGGGCCGATTAGGGGAGGGGGGCGGCGGCATGTCCGCCTGAAGGGCGGAGGAGCGCAAAGGGGTGGGGCGGGGGCGGCATGTCCGCCACGAGTTGGAAGGCGAGAAGGCTGCGCTACAAGGCGGCATATCCGCCACGAGGCGGCATATCCGCCACGACCTTTTTGTTATCCCGAGGCCGCCCCGTTGGCCTGGAGAGTTGAAGAGTCGTAGCGCGAATTGCTCGCCGCGCGCCCTGGCGGCGAGCTCCTTCTTGACCAGCTCCTCCGCCTCCGCGATGGCCCTGGCCTCGGAGCGATCGGGCGCAACGAGGCAGCAGGGGGCGGAGGGGGCGTCGAGGCAGGGGCGAAAATGAAGAGAGCGCGGAGGAGGGCGTCGAGAAGGGCGTCGGTGAGAATCTGGCCTTGTCGGCCTCATCGCCCGCGATGTACTTCAGGCTGACGTTGCTGCCAGGGACGCCGACCCTGCCGCTGCGGAACTGCACCTGGGGGGCGGAGCAACGATGAACAGTCGCCTGAAAGGCGGCGGGCGCGCAAACTGCGACCCCAGCGGGGCTGCTGGGAATCGCCGCGCGCGCCCGACGCCTCATCGGTGGAGGTTCAACCCCGCTCGCCAAGTTGCGTGTGGTCTGCATCTCCCACCTCGGCTTCGCCCACTTGCGCTGCTTGTCCTTCCCAGCCGCGCCGTCCGTCTTCTTGCCCGTGGGGAGCGGCGTCTTCTTAGCCACGTTGCCCGTGGCAGGCGGCGTCGTCTTCTTTGCCGCGTTGTCATTGCCAGGCGGCGTCGTCTTCTTAGCAGCATTGCCCGTGGCAAGCGTGGGGGCCTTCACCGCCTCGGCGTTCTTTTTCGTCTTGACCGCCTTCGTCCTCTTATCCATGGCCGCGACCATGGCCAGAGCCGCCTCCGTCGGGGTCTTCTTCAGAGAGCCTGCGGCGATGCCGACCTTCTCAGCCTTGGGCGGCGGCGTCACGGCGACGATGCCGAAGTCGGAGTCGGAGTCGAGCTCGATCGGCAGCTCATGCTTCTTCTGCTTCTTCGCCGCGCGGCTCTTGCTGATCGAGGCCGTTTGGGCGGCGGCGGTGCTCGATAACGGCTGACAGTCGGCGGGTTTGCCGCCATCGTGTGCCGCCAGTTGCTGCGTCGACGGCGCATCCGAACTCCCCGCCGCCATCGAAAGCTGGTGGTTCGAACCTGCTCGTTCTTGCAACGGCTCCTGCGGCTGCTGCGTCTGCGAGCGGTCGATCAGCTGGATGGCTGGGTTGGGCCAGCGGCCGCCGCTGCGCGAAAGCCCCACCTGAAATCAGGCGGATCACCGCCGAACGAAAATATTCCCCCCCCCCCCATCCCCCTAGGGGGATGGGGGGGGGGAATATTTCACAACACGCCCTCCATCCAGGCATCCAGAAACGTACCCCGCGCCGATCCAGGAACCCACCCCTCGACCCAATACCAGGTGTCCCGCGGGGGAATGCGTTCTGTTATTCCCCGTGGAGCCGTCGGCCAGCGCCCAGAGAACGAATCGGCCGCCGCGATGGGGAGGTGCTGCTGAGGAGAGCCGCCGCCTGGGCCGTGGGATGGCTGCAGCCCGCCGCGGGCGGGCGCAGGCGCGGGCAGCGCGAGGTGGCCGCTCTTCTTCCCTGCACGGAGATTAATCAGCTTCGCAATCGTCACCATCTCGACGGGATTTATCTGCGGCGCCGTCGCTCCAACACCTGGCGGGAAGGCGTCGACGTACGTGATGGGGTACTGAGACTGGAGCCTCCCAGGCGTGATGGGGAGAGCCTGGATGCCATCCCTGGGCGGCGGCATCGTCGCCACGAGATTCTTGAACGAGGATTTCACTGTGGCCAGATATGACTGCAACAGCTCCCTCGTGATCTCGCCCGTCTCCACGCCTGTCTGCTTGCACACCAGCAACAAGAATGCTGCCATATTGGCGGCCGTCGGGCAGCTCGGATGCCTCAGGCCAAGCGCCCCGAGGTGCTCTGAGAACGCCGCCATCTTGGCAGTGAAGCCCGAATGCGGCGAGAGCACGAACTCCCACAACTGAGGCGTCAGAAATTCAATGAACCCCTCGTAGTTCTGGAGCTTCCTCCCCTGCAGGCTGCCCGACGACAGAGCCTGCAAGAAGTCTCCCAGCTCGGACTGCGCCCACCCCACGCCGCCGCCCAAAGCAGCAAACTGCGCACTCTGGAGCTGCGACCAGCGCTGGGACGTCGCCGCCTGGACGCAGGCAGGAAGGTGCTCCGTCGCACTGCCGCGCGCTACGAACGCCGCCCGCGCCTCCTCCAGGCGGCCTCGAAGGATGCCCTCCATGGCAGCGATGCGGCGCGACCGCGCGCCGAGCGGAGTGCGCGACTCCCCGCGCGCGCACGCCGCCCGAAGCCCTCGGAGGAGGGCTCGCCAAAAACGGATCGAGCCAACGCGCGTGCGACGGACATATCCTACTCCTGCTCTTCCTGCTCCTCCTCCTCCTCCCCCTCCTCCTCCTCCTCCTCCTCATCCTCCCCCTCCTCCCCCTCCTCCCCCTCCTCCTCCTCCTCCTTCTCCTCTTCCCCCTCTCCCTCCTCCTCCTCCTCCTCCTCCTCCTGGGTGAGGGGGGGGCGCAGGGGGGAGAGGGTGTCGAAGGGGGGGCGGGGGAGGGGGTGCCGAAGGGTGCGCGGGGGGGAAGAAGAGAGCTATGGGGGAGGGTGGGTCAAGGAGAGGCCAGGGAGGGGAGGGGGGAAAGGGGCGGGCGGCTTGCCGCCGAGGGGGTGGAAGGAGGCGGCAAAGCAAGCCGCCGATAGGGCGGTTGGGAAGAAGCGGTTTCCCGCCACGAGGAGGAGAAGGCGGTTTGCCGCCAGAGGAGGAGTAGGCGGTTTGCCCCCAGAAGGGTAGGCGGTTTGCCGCCAGAGGAGGAGAAGGCGGTTTGCCGCCAGAAGGGGTAGGCGGTTTGCCGCCAAAGGAGGAGAAAGCGGTTTGCCGCCAGAAGGGCGGTTTGCCGCCACGGAGGGGGAGAAGGCGGATTGCCGCCATGGGGGGGGGGAGAAGGCGGATTACCGCCGACGGAGGACGAGGCGACGGAGGAGAAGGCGGTGCGCCGCCTAAGGAAAGGGGGGATAAGGGAGGGCCGAAGACACATGGATAAACATTTTCCTCCTTCCCTCCCCCCTCCCCGCGGGCATGCGCGCAGCCCGCAGCGCCGCGGCCGCGAGGTACAGCAAGTACCTGCGGCGCCTCGGTCCTGAACAACTGAACAACAACAACAACGGAAATTCAATGGATTTCAAAAAAGTTAAGAATAAAAAATACGCAAATGATTAGCAAAAACACGAATATGTTCAGCCCCATCGACTTAGCAGAGATATCTAACTTAGTATATTACTTACATCTACACTTACAAACACCATAAGTATTGCATATGCACACATGAGATGCGCGATCAACAAGTGTACGTTCTATGGCTTAACTAAGATTATGTAAGATGAACGCTCTTACCGCACTTACAGCCACCCGACGATCAAAGAAGCGAGGGCGCCGGTTTGGGATTCGTCACCGGATCCAGCGGATCCAGCGGATCCACCGGATCTGTCCGGAAACGGTGCCGGAGGCCGCTCTGGGCTCCTCTGGGCACCTCCCCCGGGGCCGGTTTTGTGAGGATGTCTCAAGCGAGGGCGCCGGTTTGGGATTCGTCACCGGATCCAGCGGATCCAGCGGATCCACCGGATCTGTCCGGAAACGGTGCCGGAGGCCGCTCTGGGCTCCTCTGGGCACCTCCCCCGGGGCCGGTTTTGTGAGGATGTCTCAAGCGAGGGCGCCGGTTTGGGATTCGTCACCGGATCCAGCGGATCCAGCGGATCTGTCCGGAAACGGTGCCGGAGGCCGCTCTGGGCTCCTCTGGGCACCTCCCCCGGGGCCGGTTTTGTGAAGATGTCTCAAGCGAGGGCGCCGGTTTGGGATTCGTCACCGGATCCAGCGGATCCAGCGGATCTGTCCGGAAACGGTGCCGGAGGCCGCTCTGGGCTCCTCTGGGCACCTCCCCCGGGCCCGGTTTTGTGAGGATGTCTCAAGCGAGGGCGCCGGTTTGGGATTCGTCGGCGGATCCACCGGATCCACCGGATCTGTCCGGAAACGGTGCCGGAGGCCGCTCTGGGCTCCTCTGTGCACCTCCCCCGGGGCCGGTTTTGTGAGGATGTCTCAAGCGAGGGCGCCGGTTTGGGATTCGTCACCAGATCCACCGGATCTGTCCGGAAACGGTGCCGGAGGCCGCTCTGGGCTCCTCTGGGCACCTCCCCCGGGGCCGGTTTTGTGAGGATGTCTCAAGCGAGGGCGCCGGTTTGGGATTCGTCACCAGATCCGATACCGGATCTGTCCGAAACCGTCCGGAAGGCCGCTCTGGGCTCTCTTGGCAACCTCCTCCGGGCCGGCTATTGTGAGGAATTGCCAAGCGTCAAGCGAGGGCCCGGTTTGGGATTCGCACCGGATCCACCGGATCGTCCCGCAACGGTGCCGGAGGCCGCTCTGGGCTCCTCTGGCCAACCTCCCCTGGGCCGGTTTGTGAGGATGTCTCAAGCGAGGGCGCCGGTTTGGGATTCGTCGGCGGATCCACCGGATCCAGCGGATCTGTCCGGAAACGGTGGCGGAGGCCGCTCTGGGCTCCTCTGGGCACCTCCCCCGGGGCCGGTTTTGTGAGGATGTCTCAAGCGAGGGCGCCGGTTTGGAATTCGTCACCGGATCCACCGGATCTGTCCGGAAACGGTGCCGGAGGCCGCTCTGGGCTCCTCTGGGCACCTCCCCCGGGGCCGTTTTTGTGAGGATGTCTCAAGCGAGGGCGCCGGTTTGGGATTCGTCACCGGATCCACCGGATCTGTCCGGAAACGGTGCCGGAGGCCGCTCGGGGCTCCTCGGGGCACCTCCCCCGGGGCCGGTTTTGTGAGGATGTCTCAAGCGAGGGCGCCGGTTTGGGATTCGTCGGCGGATCCACCGGATCTGTCCGGAAACGGTGCCGGAGGCCGCACTGGGCTCCTCTGGGCACCTCCCCCGGGGCCGGTTTTGTGAGGATGTCTCAAGCGAGGGCGCCGGTTTGGGATTCGTCACCGGATCCAGCGGATCCACCGGATCTGTCCGGAAACGGTGCCGGAGGCCGCTCTGGGCTCCTCTGGGCACCTCCCCCCGGGCCGGTTTTGTGAGGATGTCTCAAGCGAGGGCGCCGGTTTGGGATTCGTCACCGGATCCACCGGATCTGTCCGGAAACGGTGCCGGAGGCCGCTCTGGGCTCGTGCTCTTCGCGCCGGGGGTGAGGATGACGTGAGTTCCACAGAAACTCCCTCAAATTAGCGCCTATTAGCACCTACTACTGTGAATCAGTGTGTCTTCGCGACCACTCATGAACAGTAATCAACGCTCCCTCCTCGCTCCTCCCTCCTCCCTCCTCCCCCCTCCCTCCTCCCCCCACGATTGTGCGAATAGAAAGGAGATCTACGCCATGGTAAGGGATGGGAGGGAGGGGTAGCGAGCCGAGCCACTGCGGGGCTGCCTGGGTGCCCGCGGCTCGCTCGTCCTCCAGCCCCTCCCCCCTCGAGCCGCTGCCCGTGCAGCTCGCGCTCCGGCCTGGCACGCCGGGCCCCTCGTGGCTCGACCGCTCCCCGAGACCACGCTTCGTTCTGCGCGCTTCTCCCGGCGCTTTCTCACCGTGGGCGTCACAACGATAGCCGTGCTCATGCCACTACTGCGTGGGCGGCCCCATATGGATGAGCTTGATGTCAAGTGGGGTTTTCCATTTATGTGGGTGCTTTCCCCCCCGGAGAATTGATTTGGCAGGGTTGATGATGGCGGTGAGATGGACGGTAATGGTCGAGGGGTTAAAGGGGGCACCCTTTGTTAGCGCATGCTGGGGACAAGTCCGAACAGGGATGGATGCACAGCGTGCATGCTTCGCAATTGGATGCTTACTACCTGGAGTTCCGCCCCTGCCTGAGGCCTTGCCTGCTGCCCGCGGCGGCAGTCACCGCTTGCTGCGTTTTACCCTCGCTCTATCCTGGGACCCGCCTCTTCGGAGGCATGCGAGCCCATGCCTCCATGCTCCTCCTCCTGCTCCTCCACCTCCTTCTCCTCCTCCTCCTCCTCATCATCATCCTCATCCTAATCCTCATCCTCATCCTCATCCTCATCCTCATCCTCAATATCATCCTCATCCTCATCCTCATCCTCATCATCCTCATCATCCTCATCATCCTCATCATCATCCTGATCATCATCCTGATCATCATCATCATCACCACCACCACCACCATCATCATCATCATCATCATCATCATCATCATCATCATCATCATCATCATCATCATCATCATCATCATCATCATCCTCATCATCATCATCATCACCACCACCACCACCACCACCAATCATCATCATCATCATCATCAGCAACAGCACACATCAAATCACATTCAGCATCAGCATCCATAATCATCATCATCATCATCATCATCATCATCATCATCATCATCATCATCATCATCATCATTCCTGCTCCCCCCCTCCCCCTCCATCCCCACCTCCTCCTACTCCTCCCTTCCTCCTCCTCCTCCCTCCTCCCTCCTCCCTCCTCCTCCCCCCCTCCGCCTCCTCCTCCTCCCCCTCCTCGTCCGCCTCCTCCTCCTCCTCCTCCTCCTCCTCCTCCGTCTCCTCCTCCTCTGCCTCCTCCTCTGCCTCCTCCTCCTCCGCCTTCTCCTCCTGCTCATCCTCCTCCTTCCTTCCTCCACCATGTCCTCCCTACTCCCTCCTCCTCTCCCTCTCTCTCCCCCCTCTTCATCTCCTCTACTTACTCTTTCTCCTCTCTCCGGCTCCCCTCCTCCTCCTCCACCGTCTCCTCTCCTCCGCCCCCTCCTCCTCCTCCCGGCTCCCCCCCTCCCCTCCATCCCACCTCCACCCTCCTCCGCCTTCCCCTCCTCCCCTCCCCTCCTCCTCCTCCTCCTCCGCCTCCTCCTCCTCCTCCGCCTCCCCTCCTCCCTCCCCTCCTCCCCTCCTCCCCCTCCTCCCACTCCTCCCCCTCCTTCGCTGCACTGCCGCGCGTGCGGTCCGCGCGAGATGGTGGCTGCTTCGGCGCCTGCGACCCTGTCGTCGCCCCCTGCCGCTGCAGAGAGGGACCTTGCTTCGAAACCCCACGCGCTCCCCCCCCCCCAAACCCCCTCGCGCTGCGAACAAAAATCACGGCCGGAGGATCTTCCATATCTTCAAGCTCTGGGGTACCCCTCCTGCCGGGCCCCGGGACCGTCAAGAAACGACTCGGGATGCAGAACCGGTCCAGGCCTCTGGGGGTCGACGTCACGAAAAAATCACGGCGTCGGGGAGGGGGACTGAGTCGCTCGGCGCCCCGTGGGAAGCGGCGCGAGCTGCCGGCAAACTGGAGGTACGTACGGTCAGGGCGCTGGACAAGGTATGGAGCCGAACTCTATACACCGACGCCTGTGTCTGGCCTCACACTGAATCTCGCACAGGAAAGCGGATCCTGGTGTATACATTCTTCGTTGTTTCCCCAGGAAAACGGAGAAACAAGTACACACCACACCACCCCGACGTCGTCCCCGACCCTAAACAAAGTCCTGGGATTGAAAAAACCGCCCGCCACTGGTAATGTATATGCTCCAGTTTCCGAGTAAGGAGCCCGGGGTCTGGAAGCCAGTGGAGCTCCAATCGTGGCTTGGCCACGGATCTCACCGTCGCCCTCATCGGGCAGGGCCTGCCCCGAGGTCGGAAGCCCGCTGGGCACCTTCCATACGCAGCGCACCCAGGGCAGTTCCTTCCGGCCGGCTCCTGAGAAAGAGAGAGAGAGAGAGAGATACGGAGGCTCAAATGAGGCGACCCCGTGAAGCTGTCGGGAGGCCTCCGATCCTATCAGGAAGGGTTCCGAGAACCTTCTGAACAGCTGCCGAGCGACCCGATAACCTCTGGCCCTTCCCGCCCGCTGAAAAGGTTCTCGCTCTCCTTTCCGACTCGTGTCGCGCGCCTTCACAATTATGTGAATGGCACGCGTGGCAACGTTTCGCGTGCACGGGTACAAGTCCTGCAGGCGTTTGTCCCCGTCTCTCCCTTCAACCATCACCATCGCAAACATTGTATCGTAATGAGTTCGTCATCCAGGTGGTCTGGGTCAGAATGATTCAGGGTCCTCCACCGCGTGTCAAAGTAACTTCGCACGCATAATCCAGGGCGGGCGGTACAAAATCCAATTTTTTGTCATGAACGCTCATGGAGAACAAGCCTCTTACACCGTCAAATTGGAACTGCCCCTGCAGGACGAACCCTTTACCCCGAGGTCGAACTCTGCGGCGGAAGAACGAATTCCTCGCGTCGAGATCCCCCAGAACCCATGTCACGAACAGCTTGCGACGTCGGAGAAGAGGGGGGCCGATGTCGACGTGCGCAGGAGAAATTGGGGGAGCCCGGCGGAGAGGAGAGGCTCTCCGATCCCTTTCTGAAGATCAGCAGCGTCGGCTTTCTGGGCTGCTGGCTGCATTTGTGCCAGCGAGGAGCCAATGCAGGCGGCCTTGGTGTCCTGGGCTCCCCTGGGCAAGCATTCTAGATGCATGTCTGCTCGATAGGGAGTGCTGGAAACAGCCGCCCTCCGACCATGAAGCTGAAGTCCTACGACTGGTTACGGGATGGAAATCAATAACGTCTGCAGCTCTGGAGCTATGTTGGACTAGCACGGGGTGTCCATGTAGCAAAACCTGCACAAACACAAACTTTGGGAAGTCCGCGCGGATTTCTGGGATCGGCGCAGGAGGCGCCACCAAGGGAGTGCAGCAAAGATCCAAGAACTCCGTGCGGACCCTCGGAAGTTTCTGCTTGGGCAGCTTTCCCTTCCTAGCGTCAGGGATGCTGTCGGTAGCCCAGGGTCCTCCAGCAGCGTGGCGCTGGCGACCCGCAGCCCGCCCCCGAAGTCCTGGAACACGCTCTGGGCCGCCGCGGCCGTGAGCTCCTCGGGTGGGGCCGGCGGATATCTCTCGCAGGACTGCACAGGCGTTCCGCAGCCTCGCTTGCCCCTCTTGCACGCGGTAGCGGCGAGGCTGTGAGGCTCCCGAGCCCTCCGACCCCCTGCAACCCCCAAGAAGCAGAGGCCCCCGCCGCTGCATTGCGCACCTGTCGGACGCCTCTGCGACGAGGATCGGGCCAGGAGCGCTCAGCGCACCCTGCACGGGGAGGGCCCCGTCGGGGTGCGGGAGCAGCGCGGGCCTCAGCTGAGCCCCGATGCGCAGCACGCAACGCGTAGCGTGTTGACGCATACAGCCACCGCGCATAGTAAGGATGCGCGGTGTGAGGACGCGAGGGCCTCGGACGCCCCTTCCGAAGCTCTTCGAGCGGGGCGCGGCCAACGGAAGTGGCGAAGGATGGAGATGGGGAGGCAAGAATGCAAGGGTACCCCTGGGAAGGCTGTCCATGCTGACCATGCGGGTTGACCCTGGATCGAAAACGTACGTCTGGCGCGATACGCTCGCCAACACGCGGGCCAACACGTGGAGCCAACACGCAACGTGTTAGCACGGACGTTTCGAACACGGCACGTCAACACGGTCGTGTCACGGCAGCTGGGGCGCGGACGGGTCCGCCACGCTTGCGAAGCCCGGTAGCCTGTGCCTGGAGGCCTTACGCGCGGAACACGTCGTTCATTTCTCATCGTGCTCATTTCTAATGATGCTCGTTTCGAATTGTTCCTGGCCCCCTAGGTGGCCAGGAAGAGGCCCAGGATAGAAAAATTAGAAATGAAAGGATCTTGGCCCCCCCCCAAACAAAAAACTCGAAGAATTGGAAATGAACCGTCTGAACATCAACACGGCATAACCATGACCTGTCGCAGGTCCGCGCCGGGCCCCCCCTGGGGGCTCCCACAGCGCCGCCGGCGCGCTCCGCGCGCCAGGGGGGCAGGGTCCAGCGCCGGATCCAAGGAGTCCGCGCGGATCTCCGAGCGTTCGTGTGTGTGTGTGTGTGTGTGATGCAGTCGTCTCGTCCTCACGCCACCGCTGGGACGTCCATTCGACCCGTGCATGTTTGAGATCTCGTGCGTGCATTTTTTCGCAGGGAGGAGCCAAGATGCTCCTCGAATGGTTCCCGCCGAGAGTTCGTGTCTAAGCAGTCGTTCTTCTTCTCGCCACCGCTCGGACGTCCATTCGCCCCGTGCATGTTTAGAGCCTTCGTGCGCCTATTTGTTTCCGCAAGATGCTCCAAGACGGCCAGGAAACTATGATTCTCAACGGGCTGCTGGATGATGGAGGCCAAAACCACAGGTGCAGAGCCCAACAGGTCGAGCTTGATCCCAGTCAGCCGCGAAGCCTCAGGTCACACGTATACCAAGAACCCGCGTGCGCTTTGCGCGAACTCAGGCTCACCTCTCCAATTAGAGCCCTCCTTGATGGGGTCCGAGTAGATGGGGTCGAAGGATCTCGCCGCATCGCCGATACATCGGCGATGCATCGCCGATGCATCGGCGACGTCGGTGTGGAGAAAAGTGGGCCCACCATTGAGCCGCATCGCCGATGCATCGCCAATGCATCGCCGATGCATCGCCGATGCATCGCCGATGCATCGCCGATGCATCGGCGACGCGGCGCGATCCTCCGACCCCATCTACTCGGACCCCGTCTAGGAAGCCTCGACCAATGGTTCTCCTGAGTGGCTCCCGCCGAGAGGAAAAAAAAGCTGTGCACGCCCGAACGGTGCCGAAGCTCTCGGCCCACGCAGCACGGCGCACGCAGAACGCCTCCGCGGCGCCGGAGGCGGGCCCATGCCGCACACTCTCGGGCTGCGGGCCGGAGGTGGCTCTGCCCGCCAAGGCCCGCGCGCCTCGCTTGGACGAGCGCGCTCCACTGCTCGCAGAGTGACTGCTCGCAAACGGCCTGGGCCCGCCGTGGGGGATCTACGATACATTACATCGAAGCAGACGCGTGTTTGTTCGGACGTTTGCGAGCAGGCACTTCGCGAGCAGCAGAACGCGCTCGGTGATCTCTCCGGGGTGGCGCGGGGGGCCGCCCTCTCCCGCAGAGCGCGGGCACGGGCCGAGGCCACGGGGCGCGGCGGGCACGCACGATCCCGAGGGGCGGGTCCTCTCGCGGAGAGCGGGTCAGGTCGTGCAGCTCCCGCCCTACGCATCAAGGGCCGCACCCCAGAAACAGTGCCGAGCACCCAGAGAAGCAGCGAGACGGTGTCGAAGGAGTATCGCCTCCCTGGGCCCAGCTCGTGAACAGCCTCCAGTGTCGGTGCTCTCTTGGTGCTCGAGATCCTTTCTGGTGGCCAAGGCTAGGGCTGGTTGGAACATCATAAGGGTACGGGCTGAGGCCAGAGGTCACGGTGGGCACATACGACCAGACATCTTGCCCTGAGAAGTCTTGAGCTTCGCAGTGAGGCCCCAGGGTCCCCGGGCCAATCGGGGGATGAGAGACTCTCGCGGGGCACAAGCTGGCAGGCAGATCCCTTACTTGGCAAGCCTAGTGTCCTTCTTGGGTAAGAAAAAACGGCATGAGCACAACCACTCGAAGGCCTCTCCTGGAGCGTAGAGGCGGCGCCGGAATTGCCGCCAGGGGGTTCAGCGCAGATCTAACAAACATTCGCGCGAACCTCCAAAAGTCCATGTGTGCATAGCTCTTTCTGTTTCGAACTGGGGCTGGACAGAACCCCCCCCCACACAGCACGCCCTTCCGCGAAGACGGCTCGAAGACCGCCACGCCGCGGGCGCAGGCCCGCGACAGAGGGCGTCCACACCAACCCCTCGAGCAGCCTGGTGGCCCACAGGCCGTGATCGACCTGGGAGGAGTGGGGAGGTGAGTGACGAGGCCCGATGAAGAGCTCTGGACTCTACGCAAGCTGGGACGCACTCGCACGCCTCGTCGGCCCAGCGCTGCTCGAGAAAGGCCGCGGAGGGTCTCGGGGTGCGGGGTGGGGGGGGATTGCCATGCGATGGACCGATCCCGAGTCTGGAGAAACACGACCTCATGCCTGTGAGTACCCGAATATCTTCCCCTCATAGGGGGGACAACAGCTGCACAAGCGTGACCTCTCGGGAGGATTTCTCGCATTGGCGCGCGCTGGACCCCCCCCCCCTCGCTGGCACGCGGAGCGCGCCAGAGGCGGCGCCAGAGGCGGCGCCAGAGGCGCCGCCAGGGGGGCCCAGCGCCGATTCGAGACGCCAGCCCGGAGCTCCGAGAAATGACGTTTGTGTTAGGTCGGGCGTGTCCCCCTACAGGGGGATTTTCGACGAAAAGTAAAAATACTCAAAACATACTCCAGAATGGTCAAACAGTACTCCAAACATAGTCCCCGGACTATTTTTGGATCATTTTGGGACTATTTTGGGAGTATTTTTTATTTTTCGTCGAAAGTCCCCCTGTAGGGGGACAGGCCCGACTTAACGCTTGTGCAGTGCTGTGCTCTCCCGTCCTGGGGGCCCCCTGGGGCAGAGGCTCCGCCTCCCCTCCACCGGCGCACGCCTCTGCCGCCCAGCGCTGCCCGCAGAGGCCGCGTGCATAAGGGTGGCGGGGGGGACGCCATTGAAGCCACCTTGCCTGAGTTTGAGCAGGGGCGGACAGTCCTGGCATTTCTACAGGCCTGCCACGACATGTTCTCAATGTTCTGAGAACAAAAACAATGTTCTTAGAGCATAAGCCCAGTGTGTTAAAACAAAACAGTCTCGGCCAGAAATGTTCGAAGAACATTTCGTGGAAACCACAAAAGGTTATTAGAACATTGTTTGGTAGGACTATAGACACGTCAGGACGCTTCGTCACTGCTTGCCTGAGTGCGGAGAAACACAGCCTCATCTCAAGCGCGCTCCACTACTCGCAAAGCAGCTGCTCGCAAATGGCCGGGAACCGCCGCGGGGGATGTACGATACACGGCATCGGGGCAAGCGGATGCTTTTCGGACGTTTGCGAGCAGGTACTTTGCGAGTGGTGGAGCGCGCTCCCCAGACCCCCGACGTCATGATTTGTCATGACGTCGACCCCCAAAGGTCTGGACCCATTCCCTGGGACGGATGTATCGTCCTGAGTCGTGTTTTGGCGGTCCCGAGGCCCGGTAGGGGCCCCTCCAGAGGCTGAAAACATGGAAAAACCCACCGCCGCATTTTTTCATGACTCGAGGGGGTTCTGCCTCCTCCACCAGCCCCCGCCTCTCTTCCCTCCCGGGGTCCACTGGGGCCGAGACCCCGCCGCCCCCGCCGGCGCACGCCGCCACCGGCGCCGCCAGGGGCGCCGCGGCTCCGGGCGCCCCCGCTGCGGCGGGCGGCGCGGCTCCGGGCTCCGGGCCTCGGGCCGGGCGGGCGCGGCGGGCCTCGGCGGACGCCGCGGGCCTGACAGGCAGAGTGATCTCGTCACGTGATAGGAAGTTTCCTCCCCTCCCGCTCCGCCTCCCCCCTCCTCCTCCTCCTCCCCTCCTCCTCCTCCTCCTCCTCCCCTTCCTCCTCCTCCCCTCCTCCTCCTCCTCCTCCCTCCTCCTCCTCCTCCTCCTCCTCCTCCTCCTCCTCCTCCTCCTCCTCCTCCTCCTCCTCCTCCTCCTCCCCCTCCTCCTCCTCCGCCTCCGCCTCCTCCGCCTCCTCCGCCCCTCCTCCCCTCCCTCCTCCTCCTCCTCCTCCTCCTCCGCCTCCGCCTCCTCCGCCTCCCCTCCACCTCCTCCTCGTCCTCCGCCTCCTCCTCCTCCTCCTCCTCCTCCTCCTCCTCCTCCGCCTCCGCCTCCTCCGCCTCCTCCACCTGAGATTCGCATCACGTGATGAATCCCAGTTGCCGACCTGAGCTCCGCGGCGGGCGGGCCCAGCTTCAGCAGCACGGCGTGCAGCAGCCACCACAGCGGCCACTCGGTGCGCAGCAGCGCCGGCATCGTGAAGGCCTCGGGCTCCAGCTCGAAGCAGCGCTTCACGTGCCGCTCCGCCGACCGCACCAACTCCCTCGCCTCCTCGCGCGTCCCGGGGTCCCGCTCCTGCGCAAAGGCGAGCGCGGTGGCGAGGTAGCCCATCGCCTTGCCCGCGGAGCAGTCGCGCGCGGCGTCGCCCGGGTCGCGCGGGTCGGCCCTGGCGAGGAAGTTCACCTCGGAGCAGGGCGAGTTGAGACAACGGCAGTTCAAAATTCGGCCCCTGGACCCCTCCCTGGGTCCAGACGCACCAGTTTTCCGAGCTGCGTGCAGCCGTGGCGACGAGGGCCCCCCCCGAAGGCCAACTACCGTTGCCTCAGCTCGCCCTCCTCTGATCACCGAGTCCACCATCGGGGGCACCTGCCCGTGCTCCAGGTGGCTTCGGACCCAGTTACGGAAGCGCACGTGGTCGTCGGTCACGAGCGGCTGCCACCGCAACAGCGGCGCGTCGGCGGCGGAGGGCGAGCCCGAGTCCGCGGCCAGCTGCTCCTGCAGGAGGTGCAGGAGCCCGAACAGGGGCCAGCCAGCGAAGTCCAGCCAGCTGCTCTCCTGGGACGACAACAACTACACACCACCACCGATCTGGTGGCCTGGCCTCCTTCCTCCTCCTGCTTCTCCTCCTCCTCCTCCCCCTCCTCCATATTCTCCTCCTCCTGCTGCTCCTCCTCCTCCTCCTCCTCCTCCTTCTCCTCCTCCGCCTCCCAGATCGGTGCGTGCGTCTTCCTGGCCTTGCCAGGACGGCGTGTGCAGAGGAGGCCAGTCCGCAAGAAACCTTGCACAGGAAACCCGACCCTGAGACCCCAGGGCGTCCCTTGATATTGGGTGTGGGAACGTCACGCTTTGCATCGCGAGACCATCGAAACCCAAGAAACCCAGGGCACTATGGAGGCAAACAGGGTGTTTCGTGGCATGGGTCTCCACTGTACGCCACCCTCAGGCCCAATCGCAACATGGCCACAGAGACGTGGGCCAAGAACACGGGCCCCTGCGCCGAAGGCCCAGGGCGCCCCGTGGAGACACCCCAGACGAAGAGCATTCCAAGGTGGAGGCCAAACAAAAAAACGAAGAACATCAGGGTACCCCATCCAAAGCCAAGCTAGGGTCCGGTTCTGAATCCTCGTGCCAGCTATATCAAGCGTCGTCCGATATGAAACGGCTGCGGGTTGCGCGCAGAGACAGCTCCCCCAGGTAGTCATGGCTGGCCTCGACAGGCCCCCCGGGTACTCCGAGCTGGCCTCAACAGATGATACCCCGAGTAGCCAGGGGCGGTCTCACAACTCCAACTCTGGGTCGGAGCGCCCCAGGGGCGCCGCAGGAGGCGGCGCTTGGGCTTTGAGACCGCCCCGCACTATTCGGGGGCCTCTTGAGGGCAGCCGGGACTGCTCGGGGGGCCTGCTGAGGCCAGCCGAAACTGCCCGATGGGGCCTGTGCGCGCGCAGCCCGAAGCCCGACCATCCGATCTCCAGCAGCAGCGCCAGCAGCTCCATCCCGCCAGAGAGCTCCTGGAGCCGCTCGGCGGGGCGCTGCCGCAGCACGTGCAGGAGGTGCAGGGACGCGGCCCCGTGGATGCACGCGGACGGCCGGAGCTCGGGGGGAGGCTGCCCCCGGCAGTGCTTGTCCAGCCGGTCGCCGGGCAACCGGCCGTCGCCAACGACGCCAGAAGGCAGAAGAGACGAGGTACACATGAACTACAATCGGCCTTGATTGGACAGGGCACGCGAGAGGACACAGGACCATTCCGAGGGCCACATCGCCATAGGAGTGTGAGAAGGCACGTGTCGCGAGGCACAGGACACAAGGGTACCCTTGAGCTGGCAGGGTCGGCCTACTAATCCGGGCCGACTGTACTGTAGACACATTCGGTCAAGCATCCTGCCATGCGAACTCTTGGGGGGCATCTTCCGTCGAGCTTCGAGGGAGCGAGGGTGCCCCGGAGCTCCCGTGCATCCATGCGACATCTGCGTGGGGCTCCTGCTGGCAGGCAGATTTCGTGTTTCGTGCGCGTAAGCTGTAGCGGAGGCCCGCGCGGACTTCCTGGATCGGCGCCGGATCCCCCTCTCTGGCGCGCGGAGCACCACGGGCGGCGCAGGAGGCGCCGCCAGGGGGGGCAGCGCCGACGCAAGACATCCTGCGCGGGCCTCCGAACTCTTATGCGTACAGTGGGGGCCAGTCAACAAGAAACCTTTCACAAGAAACCTCAACCCCGAGACCGCAGGGCGCCCATGGATTTCTGGTGTGGGAACGCCACGCTTCCCACAGCAAAACCATCGAAAGCCAAGAAACCCAGGGCACCCTGGAGGCAAGCAAGGGGTCTCTTGGCATGGGTCTCCACTGTATGCCGTTTCTTCTCCTTCGAGATGTCCCACAACACTTCCCGGTGCACATCCCACTCCGCGGAGTCGCACGGGCCGCCGCCGGCAGAGGAGCTGGCCGCGGCGGCAGCAAGGACGACCCGAAGGAGGCGCGCTGCCGCAGCGGGCGGCATGAGGCCGGCGAGCGCCGCGGCGAGCCAGTCCTGATGTCTCATGCGATGGGTGCTGCCGCCATGCAGCCCAAATGCCTAGATCGACGGGAGAGGAGCAGCAGGAAGATGAAGATGGATTTTGCGGCATGGGTCGTCCACGATGTCGGCAATGTGGGCAGGCACCGCGGCGGCTCAGCGGGGCGTCGATGACCTGCTCGTGCGCATCTCGTCATTTACAGTGCGTAGCATGTCTCCCAACCACGCTCGGCCTAACCATGCCTTCGTGCCCCCCCTACTCTTTTTTCAAGACGCCGATTAGGCGTGCCGTCGCTCTTATCCATCTGTGCGAGCAGCGCTGGTCAGAGGTTGACCAAGCATCTCGCTTGCACGCTCAGCCCGCTGTAGCCCCGGCTCAGCGCCTCCTGGGGAATGCAAAATCCGAGGGGATACCAGAAAGGGCTGGCAAATGTCGAACAGGGAGTTCGATCGTGTAAAGAATTCGGAATGTTTCTATGTCGCGGCAACGTTGGGTGGGCGGTCAATTTGAATTGACGAGCTCGACCTCTTGTCGGTCTTGAGGTAAGGTATCTGGGCTCGCTGTGCATCTGAACTGTAGGTTTGAGTTCTCGGCGAAGCTGGATGGGATCCTCCTCCTCCTCCTCCTCCTCCTCCACCTCCTCCTCCTCCTCCTCCTCCTCCAACTATAGATGTGAGCTCTCGGCGAAGTTATAGGTTTGAAACTCTCGCCGAACTGAACGAACTGCATTGCCAAACTTAGTTTGTTGAAGGTTGCCAGCGCGTGCGCCCCAAACACTGAGCCAGTGTAAAACATGACCGTATACTGATCGGGTGCCAGCCAATGCCGTGCAGCGAATTGACTGCAAGATCTTGTGGGCAACGCACCTGGTACACCTTGCGGGTTGAAACCTGCGGGGCACAGTCTATTAGGCCAACCATGTTCAACCAATGGGATGCGAACCTCTGTGGCGGTTTCCCTGGGCTCAACTAGCGGAGTGCACATTAATGAGCGCAACTTATGGGACACAACTCATGGGCTGACACGTCTGGGGTGCAATACCTGAGCCGCAGTCCATTGAGTGGAACCTGTGCGCAGCAACCCATCGGGCGCGGTCTACGGGTTGGACCGCGTGAGATGGACCCCGATCTGTCCAATTTCAAAGCCCTGCACGTCATACTGCTGACGTCCTACACGTTTACCTCCGCCGCATTCCGCCTAACTTCCGCTGGTTCCTGCCTACCTTGCCATCGCTCGGACGCGCATCCCCCGTGCGTTTTTCGGTTTCGTGCGCGCTTCTTCTGCAGGATGATCCAGGATGCTCCTCGATGGTCTCCGCCCCCCCAAAAAAACGCACACGTCCGAACGATGCCTAGCAACGGGCCCACCGTCGTTTTACTTCCGCCGCCCTCCGCCGGCGTTCGCCGAGAGGGCGACGGTGCGCCGAAGGCGACATTTCTTCCCTGGAGCGACGACCGGCCCCAGGGTGCTGTGATATTGCCACAGGTGTGGGCACCCGAGGCATCGACGTCTGCCCCGGGACGGGTTTTACATGCCGAGCCTACTTCCGACGGCCCTTGTGCTCGTGCCCGGGCACGAGGAGGAGGAGGAGCTGGAGGAGGAGGAGGAGTAGGAGAAGGAGGAAGAGGAGGAGGAGGAGGAGGAGGAGGAGAGGGAGGAGGAGGAGGAGGAGAGGAGGAGAGGAGGAGGGAGGAGGAGGGAGGAGGAGGAGGAGGAGGTAGGAGGAGGGAGGAGGAGGAGGAGGAGGAGGAGTGGAGGAGGAGGAGGAGGAGGAGGAGGAGGAGGAGGAGGGAGGAGGAGGGAGGAGGAGGAGAGGAGCGGAGGAGAGGAGGGTAGGAGGAGGAGGGGAGGGGAGGAGGAGGAGGAGGAGGAGGAGGTGAGAGAGAGGGAGGAGGAAGAGGAGGAGGAGGAGGAGGAGGAGGAGGAGGAGGAGAAGCAGGAGGAGGAGGAGGAGGAGAGAGAGAGGAGAGAGGGAGGAGGAGGAGAGGGAGGAGGAGGAGGCCCTCTGCGCGTGGCTGGCTCCTCCCCCCTCGTGACAACGACAGCGGCCCAGACATGTCCGTCACGGGAGAGTCATGGCGTCAAGGGGGTCTGGCTGCCGAGGCAGCGCTCGGGCCTCCGGCGGCCGTGCCTGGACGACTCGGACACTCTCGGAGAGCTCTCGGCGAGGCGCGGCTGCCGGAGAGCGTTGAGAGGCCGGGAGACCTCCGTGAAGCCACGAAAACACCCGAGAACATAGAACCAAGACGACCCGACTCTGAGATCCACCTCCTCCTCCTCCTCCTCCTCCTCCTCCTCGTCGTCCTCCTCCTCCCTCTCCCCCCGCTCTCCTCCTCGTTCTCCTCCTCCTCCTCCTCCTCCTCCTCGTCCATCTTGTTTCCTTCTGTTAGCTAGCGTGGACCCCAAGCAGTGAAGCAAAGCAAAGGGATTGCAATGCAAAGCGATGCAATACGAAGTAACGCAATGAGATGCAATGCGATTGCAATGCGATTGTAACGCAAAGCTATACAACGCAACGCAATTCATTGCAACGCAAGGCACAGCCATGTAAAACAGTGGAACGCAGTTCACAGCAATGCAAACTAATGCAATGCAATTGTAATGCGTTTGAAACGCACAACACTATAATGCGATGATATTGCAACGTGATTGCAAGCACATAAAGTTTAAACAACACAATGCGATTGCAATGCGCATCAATACAAAGTAATGCGATTTCAATGATATTGCAATGCGGTTCCAATGCGACTGTAACGCGATTGAAACACAAAGCAATTCAAAGAAATGCAAAGCAATGCAAACTAGTGCAATGCGATGCAAAACAATGCAACGCTAACCATGCCAAGCAATGCCAAGCAACGCAATGCGATTGCAATGCGAAACGATCCAGCGGCGACGGAAGCGACGGTCGGCAACGAGCCGGCCGGACCAGCACTCAGGCCCAATTACCAGCGGCGACGGCGGCGGCGACGGGCGGCGACAAGCGGCAACCAGCCGTCCGGACCGTCTTAGAAAACAAATAAGAGCCCTATGAAGTGCAAGCACTGCTCGGGGAACAAATGGCTCCTCCCTGTCGCATCCCCAGGCGTGTCGTTAGGGCGGGGCTGGGCGTTTCGCCTCAGGACTCCTCACCATCTATGACCAAGAAGCTTGAAATTTCCAGCAGCTTCAAGGACAGAGGGGGCGGGGGTCGCTTTCAGAATGTTGCTCTCGCTTAGCGACGCGCGCATTCGTCATAAAACTTTGCAGCAACTTCAAGGATGGAGGGTGGTACTTTCCAACATGTGGCTTTCGCCTTTGCGCCGCGCGCATGCGACATAAACCTTTGCATCATCTTCCAGGGAGGATGGGGGTCTTGTTAGAACGTGTGATTCTCGCCTTAGCGCCGCGCACATTCGTCCCCAAATCTGGCAGATGTTTTCAGGATGGAGCACAAGTCGTTTTCCACTTGTGGCTCTCGCCATAACGCTACGCACATAGCGACGTGCAATTTCAGGGATGGATGGGGTCTTCTTCAAAATTGCGTTCTCGCCGCAATGCCGTGCACATTCGCTAAAACAAGTTGCAACGCATCGAAGAATGAAGAGTAGCTCCTTTTCAACGTGGTGGGTTCGCCTGAACTCCGCGCACATTCGTGTCAACATCTTGCAACCGATGCGAGGGCTGAGCACATACAACGTTTTCACAATGGTGTTCCCGCCGTAGCGCCGCACACATTCGCTTTCCCAATACAACATCAAGTAGGATGAAACAACACCTGCTCGTTTCAAACTGGGGTTATGGCTCGAGACGTCGTGAATATCAAGTCCAGACTTCACCACATGTAGCTTCCCACGGATCCAGGGCGTGCAGTTTCCGAAATGGAGCTCTCGCTGGACACCTGCTAAAGGCAGCTAATCGGAAAAATGGTAGGCGCACCCGAGCTGGCCTTCCAAGAGGGGCGCTTCCTGGATGAAAAGGGCAGCTTGTAGGGACACGTGGGGAGGGGACTTGGGAAGGCAGGGCGCATAACAGCATCGCTGATGCACCTTTGGCTTACTCTGATCCTCCTCCTCCTCCTCCTCCTCCTCCTACTCCTCATGCCTTCTAATCCTCCTCCTGCTCCTCCTCCCTCCACCTCCTCCTCCTCCCTCCACCTCCTCCTCCTGCTACTCCTCCTGCATTCCTCTTCCTTCTAAGAAAAACCTCCCTGTCGCACCTCGAGGCCGGTCAAAAGGGCGGGCCGGGCGTTCCGCGTGAGACGTCCTCGCCATTATGACCCTGAAGCTTAACACTTGGCAACAGTCTTGCAAATGGAGGGCAGGTGGTTTTCAAAATGTGGCTCTCGCCCCTGGCGCCGAGCACATTCGTTTTGACAAGTTGCAAGGGTTTCACACATTGAAGGCGGACGGTTTTCAGAATGCGACTCTCGCCTCAGCGCCGCGCGCACCCGTTTAAACAAGTCCAAGACCTTCACGGATTGAGGGCAAGTGGTTTTGAAAATGTGGCTCTCGCCTTAGAGCAGCGCGCATCCGTTTTTTCCCTACCTAGGCTCTGCCTAGAGGGTTCTTACTCTCTTAGCCTAAAGGGTCCGGGCAGTGGAAAGCGCCCCGGGCGGTTCCCCCAGTCCCCGCCCCGCGGTTCCCCCAGTCCCCTGGGAGCTGTAGCTGTAGCTTTAGCTTTAGCTTTAGCTTAGTTTCAGCTTAGACTTCGCTTAGCTTTAGCTTAACTTTAGCTTAGCTTTAGCTTAGCGTTAGCTTATCATTAACTTAGCTTTAGCTTAGCTGTAGCTTAGCTTTAGCTTAGCTTTAGCGTAGCTTTAGCTAGGCTTTAGCTTTAGCTGTTTTTAAGCTTAGCTTTAGCTTATCTTTAGATTCGATTTAGCTTGGCTTTAGCTTAGTTTTAGCTTAGCTTTAGGTTAGCTTTAGCTTAGCTTTAGCTTAGCTTTAGCTTAGCTTTAGCTTAGCTTTAGCTTAGCTTTAGCTTAGCTGTACTGTTACTACTAATGCTGCTTTCCTCGGGGCTCCAACTCCTAGGTAGGGTCGCACTGGGATAATTTAAACAGTTGCAAGAATGTCGCGGATTCCCATGGTCAGCGCACCAGACATAGCATTTTGGAAGGACTCAAGATTGTTAGGATGCAGCAGTTACGTTGATTCGCGATGTTGAAGTCCCAAGACCCGACAGTCAAGACCCAACAGTCAGGTTGATCCATGTCGTCGGACTCCCGAGAATGGTGTTTTGGCATGCGTCAGGGTCTTCGAACGGTTGTCTCCCCACGAGGCAGCTCCCTGAGCGGAAACGCACGCTTGCAAGGGCCTGTGAAGAGGGAGCTTGGAGGGAGGGCTTACTCCAGCATCGTCGATGAGTCTTGGGTTTGAACTGGTCCTCCTCCTCCTCCTCCTCCTCCTCCTCCTCCTCCTCCTCCTCCTCCAGACCTCTGGCGCTGGCCGACGTGTGCCGCTGCTCCTGCGGGCCCCGCCGCGCCGCCGGTCCAGTTCCAGTGGGCCGTTGGCGCTCAAGTGCGGGGCGTACTTGTCGAGCAGTCGCCGGGCCTCCTCGCGCCAGGGCGGCCAGCCTCCGTATCCTCCCTCCTCCTCCTCCTCCTCTCCTCCTCCTTCCTCCTCCTCCTCCTCCTCCTCCTCCTCCCTCCTCCTCCTCCTTCCTCCTCCTCCTCCTCCTCCTCCTCTCTCCTCCTCTCCTTCCTCCTCCTCCTCTCTCGTCCTCCTCCTCTCTCCTCCTCCTCCTCCTCTCCCTCCTCCTTCTTCTTCTCCTTCTCCTCCTCCTCCTCCTCCTCCTCCTCCTCATCCTCCCTCTCCTGCTCCTGCTCCTCCTCCTCCTCCTCCTCGTCCTCCTCCTCCTCCTTCTCCTGCTCCTCCTCCTCCTCCTCCTCCTCCTCCTCCTCCTCCTCGTCCGTAGCCATTTTGGCTCAAGCATCTCGGCTCAGGTCCCCAGGGCAGCCCTTTCGGCTCCCAACCTGCATGGCATGGACGCGCAGGCTTGCATGAAGAAGAATGTCTGACGGGGCTCGGGTGCTCCTTGCGTCTCCACGTGGTGCTTGGGAGGTGCCGCTCCAGCCGTGGCTTCGTCCACAGCCTCAAGCGGTAGCTAAAGCAAGGAGTTCGGCTTCGTGGGCGACTTTTTCTGCACTTACCCATCGTGGGCATCACCGTCACAAATCGTGTGGTGTGAATGCTGATGTACGCGACATGGATGAACAATGCACAGATGTGTATTTCAATGCTCGTGTCAAGACCCGGACTTCGAACGTTACAGGACCTTGGGCAAAGGCGAAACATGCTGGAGCACGTCAACACTGTGTTACAACGGTTCTTGTTGAGGCTGCTGGATGGGCCGCTTTTGGGCAGGTCGTTCTCGTTTGGACTTTCTTCATGTGCATCTTCGGCGCGGTCCGTCTCGGGTGCGGGGCCCATGGGGGGAGCCTGGTAGTGCTCTGACCCAGCCGCCCACACTCCTGCGTACTATCTCAAGGTGTTTTTCTTCAACCTCTCATCATATTCCTGCAGTCCCTTTATTCGTTCTGCTTGGTATTGTGGTGCAAGGCTTTTCAATCCGTGTGCATTTTCGGGTTCGGCTTCCTATAACATCTGGCCATTTGGTCTTGTCCATGTAGCTTAAAATCCATTCCATGTTCGTGGGTATTGACTGGGGATGCCCAACGTCGGGCCGGTGATCAAGTTTTGGGAGTGGTCGGGCCAGGCAGTGCGCTTCAATATTTGTCGTTTACTCAACTCGTCGATGTACGGCTGGCGGAAAGGAAAGAACATTCCGTTGGGGTACGTTGTGATGAGGTTGGAGTGCCGGCGTTAGTGCGGGCAATGCCCAAGCTGTCTTCATGTTGCGCTTCGTGCTGTTCGGAGGCATTCATTTGAGGTATTAATTCTGTTCCCCCAGCGCTCCAGTGGGACCTCCGCCCCGTTCCCCCTCCGCTCCGAGCATTTTATTCCGCGTCGCGACGCACAGCACCCCCCCCTCCCCACCTGGGATTTGGGCCCCGTTGCTGGGCCCCGAGAGGCGATGTCTTGCCCCCTCTTCCCCCCTCCTCCTCCGCCTCCTCCGTCCCCTTCCTTTGTGTGCAAGAGCCATGGCACACGTGCCACTTGTTAATTATGTTCCTCAAGCTTTCTGTGCTACGTCTTCCTGTTGGTGCTACGTATTCCTGTCCTCTGGTGTGCTACGTCTTCCTGTTGGTGCTGTCGCTCGTCCCTTCTGCTCCTCCTCCTCCTTCTTCTCTGTCCATCTTCTCCTCCTCCTCCTCCTCCCTTCTGCTCCTCCTCCCTCCTTCTCCTCCTCCTCCTCCTCCTTCCCCGTCCCTCTTCCCCCTCTTCCTCTTCCTCCACCTTATCCTCCTCCCCCTCCTCCTCTTCCCCTTCTTCCTCCTCCTCCTCCTCCCTCTCCTCCTCCCCCTCCTCCTTCTCCTCCTCCTCCCTCTCCTCCCTCTTGTTCCTCCTCCTCCTCCTCCTCATCCTCCTCACCGCCTCTTCCTCCTCATTCTCCATCTGCCTTCCTCCTCCTCCTCCTCCTCCCCCCTCCTCCTCCTCCTCCTCCTCCTCCTCCTCCTCCTCCTCCTCCTCCTCCTCCTCCTCCTCCTCCTCCTCCTCCTCCTCCTCCTCCTCCTCCTCCTCCTCCTCCTCCTCCTCCTCCTCCTCCTCCCTCCTCTCCTTCCTCCTCCTCCTTCCCCCTCCCTCGTCGTAGTCCTCCTTCTCCTGCTCCTCCTCCTCCTCCTCCTCCTCTTCCTCCTCCTTCTCGTCCTCCTCTTCCTCCTCCACCTCATCACCACCATCACCACCACCATCACCACCATCATCATCATCATCATCATCATCATCATCATCATCATCATCATCATCATGATCATCATCATCATCATCATCATCAGCAGCAGCATCATCAGCATCATCATCGTCATCATCATCGCCATTCGTCATCATCATCGCCATCAGCATCATCACCATCATCATCATCATCATCATCATCATCATCATCATCATCGTCATCAGCATCATCATCAGCATCATCAGCAGCATCAGCATCATCTTCATCATCATCGCCATCATCATCATCACCATCATCAGCATCATCAGCCCCATCACCATCATCATCACCATCATCAGCATCGATAACGCCACCATCACCACCATACATCATCCTCGCCATCCCCCTCCCCATCCTCATCCTCTCTCCGTATCAGCATCAGCATCATCATCAGCAGCATCATCATTAACACTATCATCACCACAACCACCATCATCATCATCATCATCACCATCACCATCATCAGCATCAGCATCATCATCATCACCTCCATCACCATCGTCATCATCATCATCAGCATCATCATCCGCATCACCATCACCACCACCACCATCATCATCAGCAACATCATACTCGTCATACTCAGAATTAAAATTAAGCATTCCCATCACCACCAGCAACATCATCACCACCACCAGCATCGTCATCATCGGCATCATCACCAGCATCATCATCATCAGCATCATCGTCATCATCATCACCACCCTCAGCTTTATCATCATCATCATCATCGTCGTCGTCATCACCATCATCATCATCATCATCATCATCAGCACCATCATCATCATCATCCTCATCATCCTCATCCTCATCCTCATCCTCATCATCATCCTCATCATCATCATCATCATCATCATCATCATCATCATCATCATCATCATCATCGCCACCATCGTCATCGTCGTCATCATCAGCATCAGCGGCAGCAGCACCACCATTATCATCAGCATCATCATCCCCCACCTCTTCTTTCCCCTCTCTGTCCTCCTCCTCCTCCTCGTCCTCCTCCTCCTCCCTCTGCTCTTCCTCCTGGGTCTCCTCCTTCCTCTCCTCCTCCGCCTCCTCCTCCTCCTCCTCCTCTTCCTCTTCCGTGTCCTCCTCCTCCTGTTTCTCCTCCATCTCCTCCCTCGCCTCCCTCTTGTCCCTCTCCTCCTCCGACTCCTCCTCCTCCGCCTCCTCCTCCTCCTCTCTCCCTCTCCCTCTCTTCCCTCCCTCTCTCTCCCTCGCCTCCTCCTCCTCCTCCTCCTCCGCCTCCCTCCTCTTTTTCTCCTCCTCTCCTCCTCCTCCTCTTTCTCCTCCCCCTCGTCCTCCTCCTCCTCTCCTCATCATCATCATCATCATCCTGCTCCTCCTCCTCCGCCACCGCCTCCGCCTCCTCCTCCTACTCCTCCTCCTCCTTTTTCTCCCCCTTGTCTTCGTCCTCCTCCTTCTCCTCCTTCTCCTCCTCCTCCTCCTCCTCCTCATCTCCTTTTCCCTTCCAACTAATTCTTCCCTGTCGCACCCCGAGGCCAGTTTTTAGTGGCGGCTGGGTGGTTCGCGTGAGACATCCTCACACCTTATAAACCTGAAGCTTCAACATGTGGCTCTCGCCGTAGCGCCGCGCGCACTCGTTCTTCTAAGATGCAATAGTTATACAGGTTGAGGGCGACCCGTTTTTAAAATGTGGTTCTCGCCGCAGCGCCGCGTGCATTCTCTTTTCGCTATTTTTGGTATCTTAAACAAACGCAAGAGCTTTACGGATTGAGGGCGGTTGCTTTTCAAAATGTGGCTCTCGCCTTAGCGCCGCGCAAATTCGTTCTAACATTTGCAAGACTTTCTCGGGTTCCCATCATCAGCGTACCACGAAATTGTGTTTTGGAAGGACTCTGGATTGTGAGGGTGCAACAGTTACATTGGTTCGCGGTGTTGAAGTCCCAAGAACGGCGTTCTGGCACAGTTCAGCATCGTCAAGACGCAACAGTGAGGTTGATCCGTGGCGTTAAAATCCCGAGAGCAATGGTTTGGCATGCTTCAGGGTCTTCGAACGGATGTCTTCCAACGAGGCAGTTCCCTCAGTGGAAATGAACCGTTGTATGGGGCCTAGGAAGAGGGAGCTTGTAGGGAGGGTTTATTCCAACATCGTTGATGTCTCTTGGGCTGGGGGGGGGGAGGCTGCCTGTCGGCAGCGCCGGCAGCAGGTCGGAGCGATCGCCCGCGCGAGGGGGAGTGGCGGCGCAGCTCCGCGCCGTGGAGGCCCGCAGGCCAACGCGCTGCCCCGTGCTCGGCCGTGCTCGGAGCTGCGCGCGGCATCCCCGGGCGGCCACGTCAGGGCACGTGCGCGTCGCGCGCGGGCGAGGCTCTCGGCGTCGGCGCCGGGCGGAGGGGCAGGAGCGGGGGACACGAGGGCCTGGGGCACTTCGGGGGGCCCCGGATATGAGCACGATCGGCGCGCTCTCCCGAAACGCCGACCACGGGCTCCCGTAAGCGATTTCAATCGATCGAAATTTCGGCCAGCGCTCGAGATGTCTCCAGGGTGGGAGAAGGCGAGTGCCCCATAGACCCTGCAGGTGCGGATAGGAAGAATGGTTGCTCCGGGGTGTACGCCCGTCGCTGATGACCCGTTTGTCCGAGGCGGGGGAAGACACCCGCGCGCCGCGACTCGCTGCTAAACGACCCTCGTGGTTTGATCACAGCGTGGACTATCGGAAGTCTTGGCCCTTTCCCCAGGACCCGCTTTCACCCCCAGTCGTTTTTGACTGTCCCCGGGCCCAGAAGGACCAAGAGGCAGAACATTGCGAAACCATGCGTCGCATTCTTCTCAAGACGTGAGGGGGGTCTGTGTCACTCGACCCCTGGGGAAACGAATGAGAACCTCGCCTCCCGGAAGGTCGGGGTAGAAACGAAAAGAGATCGGGCCCAGGCCAAGATACGGGGAGGACGATGCTGCTGCTCATGATGATGATACTGATGACGATTATGTTGATGCTGCTGCTGCATATGATTGATGATGGTGATGCTGATGATGATGCTCATTACTATGATGATGGTAATGGTGATGATGCTGATGATAACAACAAAGATGATGCTGCTGATGATGATGGTGATGCTGCTTGTGATGACGACTATGGTTGTGTGTATGCGGGTCTGCTGCTAATGATGCTGCTGATGATGAGGATGATAACGACGATGGTGATGATGATGCTTATGATGAGGATGATGATGGTGATGCTGAGGACTACGATGCTGATGATGATGATGACGCTGATGCTGATGGTGATGATGGTCATGGTCATAATGATGATGATGCTGATGATGAGCAATATGATGATGCTGATGATGATGATGGTGATGCTGATGATGTTGATGATGATCAAAAAGATGGCGATAACGCTACTGATGATGATGGCGATAATGTGGATGGTGATGATGACGATAGTTTTGACGACGACGATGCTGTTGATACTGATGACGACGACAATCATGATGATGACGATCATGAACATCCGCCGCTCTGCGGTTGATCGGGAGTTTCTGTATATATAGAAGAAGGGGCGCGCGCTTCTGGGCGAGAGGGAAACGACCGAGAGAAGAAGGGGCGGCCGCCCCACAGGACCTCTCCATGGTGCGGGAAGCCCATCAGGGCTCCCTCAGGGCCCCTCCCCCAGGGCCGGGGCTCCCTCGCCTGCCCCCTCCCCCTCCTCCTCCTCCTCCTCCTCCTCCTCCTCCTCCTCCTCCTTCGCCCCCGTCGGCATATCCAGGCGTGTTATGCAGTCAGGTCGTCCGTCCGGAAACGGTGCCGGAGGCCGCTCTGGGCTCCTCTGGGCATCCCCCCCGGGGCCCGTTTTGTGAGGATGTCTCAGGCGAGGGCGCCGGTTTGGGATTCGTCACCGGATCCAGCGGATCCAGCGGATCCAGCGGATCCGTCCGGAAACGGTGCCGGAGGCCGCTCTGGGCTCCTCTGGGCATCCCCCCCGGGGCCCGTTTTGTGAGGATGTCTCAGGCGAGGGCGCCGGTTTGGGATTCGTCACCGGATCCAGCGGATCCAGCGGATCCGTCCGGAAACGGTGCCGGAGGCCGCTCTGGGCTCCTCTGGGCATCCCCCCCGGGGCCCGTTTTGTGAGGATGTCTCAGGCGAGGGCGCCGGTTTGGGATTCGTCACCGGATCCAGCGGATCCAGCGGATCCGTCCGGAAACGGTGCCGGAGGCCGCTCTGGGCTCCTCTGGGCATCCCCCCCGGGGCCCGTTTTGTGAGGATGTCTCAGGCGAGGGCGCCGGTTTGGGATTCGTCGGATCCAGCGGATCCAGCGGATCCAGCGGATCCGTCCGGAAACGGTGCCGGAGGCCGCTCTGGGCTCCTCTGGGCATCCCCCCCGGGGCCCGTTTTGTGAGGATGTCTCAGGCGAGGGCGCCGGTTTGGGATTCGTCACCGGATCCAGCGGATCCAGCGGATCCAGCGGATCCGTCCGGAAACGGTGCCGGAGGCCGCTCTGGGCTCCTCTGGGCATCCCCCCCGGGGCCCGTTTTGCGAGGATGTCTCAGGCGAGGGCGCCGGTTTGGGATTCGTCGGATCCAGCGGATCCAGCGGATCCAGCGGATCCGTCCGGAAACGGTGCCGGAGGCCGCTCTGGGCTCCTCTGGGCATCCCCCCCGGGGCCCGTTTTGTGAGGATGTCTCAGGCGAGGGCGCCGGTTTGGGATTCGTCGTCGGATCCCGGATCCAGCGGATCCAGCGGATCCGTCCGGAAACGGTGCCGGAGGCCGCTCTGGGCTCCTCTGGGCATCCCCCCCGGGGCCCGTTTTGTGAGGATGTCTCAGGCGAGGGCGCCGGTTTGGGATTCGTCACCGGATCCAGCGGATCCAGCGGATCCGTCCGGAAACGGTGCCGGAGGCCGCTCTGGGCTCCTCTGGGCATCCCCCCCGGGGCCCGTTTTGTGAGGATGTCTCAGGCGAGGGCGCCGGTTTGGGATTCGTCGGATCCAGCGGATCCAGCGGATCCAGCGGATCCGTCCGGAAACGGTGCCGGAGGCCGCTCTGGGCTCCTCTGGGCATCCCCCCCGGGGCCCGTTTTGTGAGGATGTCTCAGGCGAGGGCGCCGGTTTGGGATTCGTCGTCGGATCCAGCGGATCCAGCGGATCCAGCGGATCCGTCCGGAAACGGTGCCGGAGGCCGCTCTGGGCTCCTCTGGGCATCCCCCCCGGGGCCCGTTTTGTGAGGATGTCTCAGGCGAGGGCGCCGGTTTGGGATTCGTCACCGGATCCAGCGGATCCAGCGGATCCGTCCGGAAACGGTGCCGGAGGCCGCTCTGGGCTCCTCTGGGCATCCCCCCCGGGGCCCGTTTTGTGAGGATGTCTCAGGCGAGGGCGCCGGTTTGGGATTCGTCACCGGATCCAGCGGATCCAGCGGATCCGTCCGGAAACGGTGCCGGAGGCCGCTCTGGGCTCCTCTGGGCATCCCCCCCGGGGCCCGTTTTGTGAGGATGTCTCAGGCGAGGGCGCCGGTTTGGGATTCGTCACCGGATCCAGCGGCGGATCCAGCGGATCCGTCCGGAAACGGTGCCGGAGGCCGCTCTGGGCTCCTCTGGGCATCCCCCCCGGGGCCCGTTTTGTGAGGATGTCTCAGGCGAGGGCGCCGGTTTGGGATTCGTCACCGGATCCAGCGGATCCAGCGGATCCAGCGGATCCGTCCGGAAACGGTGCCGGAGGCCGCTCTGGGCTCGTGCTCTTCGCGCCGGGGGTGAGGATGACGTGAGTTCCACAGAAACTCCCTCAAATGATGCTGATGATGAGTAGGATGATGCTGGTGATGACGATGCTGATGATGCTGTTGTTGCTAATGGTGACGATGATGCTGTTGATGCTGATTATGACGATGAGGATTATGATGCTGCTGCTGATGATGATTATGGCGAAATGATGATTGCACTTCCTTGGTGAGCAGACTACCCTCGGATGTGCATCGCCCTCGCTGCTCGCCTCGTCTTGGCGATGTGGTGGGCGCGTACGCGGAGCAGAGGCAAGATGCAATGATGAGGTTGTGGATCGCGAAACGAGGTGGACGAGAACGAGGATGATCAGAACGAGAAGAGGCTCAGCGGAACCAGTAGTGGATGCGTGACCTTGGGCAGCGCGGCAGTATAAAACAAACAGACGTAGGAAAGCAAACTTTCGGAGGTCCGCGCGGATGTCCTTGGTCGGCGCTGGACCCCCCTCCCCAGCGCGCGGAGCGCGCCTGACGAATCTGAAAGGACCTGCACGTAGTTCATTTCTAATCGCGCTCATTTCTAATTGTGCTCGTTTCTAATTGTTCCTGCCCCCCTAGTGGCCAGGAAGAGGCCCAGGATAGAACTATTAGAAATGAAAGGATCTTGGCCCCCCAAAAAATAAGATAATTTTCGAAGAGTTAGAAAAGAGCCATGTGTACGGCAATTTATGTCTCTGCCGATCTGTCCTTCTCCGAGGGAGCGGGAGCGGTAGAGGGGGACCGGCTCAGGCTGGAAGCCAAAAGGCACCGATATACCGCTACTCCCCGGACCTCTCCCAGGGTGCGTCCCGACCAGGATCTCGAGGCGAATCCGGCGGTGGCGACGAGGGCTTCCCCCGAGGCCGAAGACGAGGAAGACGGGCGAAGGGGTACACGTCGTTCATTTCTAATCGTGTAGATTTCTAATTGTGCTCGATTCTATTTGTTCCTGGCCCCCTGGTGGCCAGGAAGAGGCCCAGGGTAGAATAATTAGAATTGAAAGGATCTTGGCCCCAAACAAAATCGAAGGACATTCGAATAATTGGAAATGCACCATGTGTAGCGGCACCTTCTCCCCCTGTGAGCTCCAGGGGGGGAGCGGTGGCTTGGAATTGGCGATGCGTCGCCGACAGATCCGGCGATGCGCCGCCTCTGACGGCGAAGAGCGGCCAGGCCCCTACGCTTAGGTCGGGCATGTCCTCCTGCAAGAGGATTTGGGGTGAAAAGTGCAAAAATGCACAAACATGAACAACAACCAATCAAAAGAGCATGAAACGTCGTCCCCAAATTAGTTTCTACCATTCTTGAGTATTCCTCCCGTAGGGGGACATGCCCGACTTAACCCTGCGCGGGGACTGGCGCCGAGGCCCCGACGTGGCGCGGAAGGGGCGACTGCTGCGGGTCGATGCCTCGCCCCCGCTGGGCCAGCTTCGGGGGGAGGGGGGCGAAAGGGTATGCCAGGTTCGCGTCTTGTCGACCCGGGCGTTGGTTAATGACACCGCAGGGATCGCTCAGCCTTGAACGATCGGCCATTTACGCAACGTCCAGTCGTTCGGCATCGACCGGTTCTTGGCCGCCGCCGGTCGACACGACACGGACCTACCTCAGGATAGCAGAGGGCAGGGCAAATAATCAACTCACGCAGCTGGTTTTCCTGGCGCCTCCTGGCGCCGGGAGGCGCCCATGTATCGAGGATCGAGGAGGAGGATCGTGGAGGAGGGGCGACAGGGCAGGATAGCAACGGGCAGGGTAGAGAATTCACCCACGCAGCTGGCTTTCCTGGCGCCAGGAGGCGCCCATATATCGAGGATCGAGGATCGATCGAGAGGGAGCGAAAGGGTAGCAAAGCAACGGGCAGGGTAGAGAATCAGTTCACATAGCTTGTTTTCCTGACCCCCTCGCAAATCGCGACGGGATTTTTTTTACACTATTTTCGGCCTCTGGGGGCCCCTACTGGTCCCCGGGGCTGTCAAAAAACAACCCAGGATGAAAAAACGGTTCCGGGGAAGGGGTCCAGATCTCTGGGGGTCGACGTTGTGGACAAAGTCACGACGTCGGGGGTCTGGAGTAGCTGATTTTCCTGGCGCCTCGTGGCGCAGGGAGGCGCCCATGTATCGAGGAACGGGCCTGGCGGCGGGGCGGAAACCAGCTGCCTGAAGCAGATTTCGTAACCCCCCTATCACTGTCCTGCCCTTTCGTCCTTCCCGACCCGAGCCGCCGCTCCTGATCTTCGAGGCGGCAGAAGGAGAAAAAACAGCATAAACATCACACTCCCGAGATCCGCGCAAAGTCCTCCAATCGGCGCTGGGCCCCCATGGCGACGCCTCCGGCGCCGCCCCCGGCGCGCTCCGCGCGCCAGGGTGGTCCAGCGCTGATCCAAGAAATGCGTTTGTCTCCTACGAGGTCCGAGTAAATGAGGACAGGGGAGAACAACGCATCCCCGATACATTGGCGATGCATCGGCGACGTCGGCAATGCATCGGCGACGTCGACGTCGATGCATCGCCGATGCATTGGCGATGCGGTGCGATCCACTGACAAGGCTTACTCGGGCCCTATCTGGGAAGTCTCGATCGGGGCAAAAAAGGTGCCGATACCGCTGCTCGCCGGATCCCTCCAAGGGGGCATCCTGACCCGAATTTTCAGGAGAATGCAGTCGTGGTGCTGAGGGCTCTCCAGGACGAGCAGCGGCATCGGCATCTCCTCCTCCTCCTCTGAATCTTCTGCTCATGACTTCCGCCCCTCCTCGAGGCGGGGCTCCTTCTTCTCCTCCTTCCGGCGCTGCCGGGCCGCCTCCTCCTGGTCGCTGGCGGCGTCCGAAGCTTCACCGGCGCTGGGGCCGGCCTGCGGCAGTGCGGGCGGCAGGGAGGAGGTGAGGGAGGGAGGGAGGAGGGAGAAGGAGGGGGAGGAGATTGGAGGAGGACTTCGGAACTCGGGGAAGAAGGAGGAAGAAGGGAGAAGAGGTGGAGATAGGAGGGGGAAGGAGGAGGAGGAGGAGGAGGAGGAGGCGGAGGAGGAGGAGGAGGAGGAGGAGGAGGAGGAGGAGGAGGAGGAGGAGGAGGAGGAGAGAGGAAGGAGGAGGAGGAGAGAGGAGGAAACAGGAGAAATGGGGAGAGGGATCGGATGGGGGGGGGGAAAAGGAAGAAAAAGGCGGGGAGGGATTGGGAGAGGGAGGGAGGGACGGAGGGAGGAGGGAGGGAGGAAGAAGGGAGGATGGAAACGGGGAAAAGGGAGGGGGAAAGATGGAGGAGGAGGGGAGGGAGTCGATGGGGCCTATGGCTATCGGACCTCTGTCCCGCCCAAATCAAGACGAGCGAGGATAGTCGCTGTCGCCTCCTTCCTGAAATGAGGGGTGAGGCGGAGGAGGAGGAGGAAGAAAAGGAGGAGGAGGAAAAGGAGGAGGAATAGAAAAAGGGGGGGGAGAAATGGAGGACGAGGAGGAGGAGGAGGAGGCGGAGGAGGGAGAAGGAAAGAGGAAGGAGGGAGCAGGTGGAGAAATGAGGGGGATAATGACGAGGCGGAGGAGGAGGAGGAGGAGCATGAGGAGGGAGGAGGAGGAGGAGGTGAGGAGGAGGAGCATGAGGAGGGAGGAGGAGGAGGAGGAGGGGAGGAGGAGGAGGAGGAAGAGGAGGAGGAGGAGAGGAGGAGGAGGAGGAGGAGCAGGAGGAGGAGGGAGGAGGAGGAGGAGGAGGAGGAGGGAGGAGGAGGATAAGGAGGAGGAGGAGGAGGAGGCGGAGGAAGAGGAGGACGGGGAGGAGGCGGAGGAAGAGGATGAGGCGGAGGGGGAGGAGGAGGAGAGGAGGAGGAGGAGGAGGAGGAGGAGGAGGAAGAGGAGGGAGGATGATGGAGGATGGAGGAGGAGGGGGAGGATAATGGAGGACGGAGAAGAGAGGAGGGAGGAGGAGCAGGGAAGAGGAGGGAGGAGGAGGAGGAGGAGGAGGAGGAGGAGGAGGAGGAGGAGGTCGACGTCTCTTCCCTCGTCAGGGGAGTGGCCCGCAAACCCGCTAGCAGGGGGCCCTGCTCAGGAGAGGGGAGGAGGACCAGTCTAAACCCAAAGCGCATCAACGATGTTGCACTAAACCCTCCCTCCAAACTCCCTCTCCGTAGGTCCACAAAACAATTATCTGCACTACGGAGAGTGTCCCATCGGAAGACAGGCGTCTGAAAATACTCAGTCGTGCCAAGGCACCACTCCTGGGAATTCATTCAACGCCGCGAATCAACTTTGCAGTTGCGCGCCCACGGCCTTGGACCAAGGACCGTAACAGAGCACAAATCCGTGGACTTCAACACCGCGAATCAACGTGACAATGACGCCCAGCTAGTCCTAAATCGTGCCTGTCGGAACACCTTCCCTGGGACGCCAGCCGTCCTTGAAACTGATGTAAACTGTGCAAGCAAAACTCATGCCAACTTTGTAAAAAAGCGAATGTGCGCGGCGCTAGGGCGAGAGCAGCAGGTTGAAATATGCCCACCATCCATTCGCGAAGCAGCTGCAACTCCATTAAATGAATGTACACGGCGCTGAGGCGAGAACCACAGATCGTAAATGAACCGCCATCCAGCCGTGAACGTTTGTCAAGCTTTCAAGACGGATGCCCGCGACGCTGAGGCGAGAGACGCATTTCAAAGACCTCCCGCCCTTCATCCATGAAGCTCTTCCAAACTGTCAGACACAATGCGCGCGGTGCTAAACCGAATGCCACATTTTGAAAACGAACCAGCCTCCATCCGCGAAGCCCCTGCGCACTCTTACGACGAATGCGCGCGGCGTAAAGGCGAGAGCCACGTTTTGAAATGGAGCCGTCCTCCATCCGCAAAACTCTTGCCAACGTTTATGCGCGACCCACATTTTGAAATGCCCACCATCAATTCGTGAACCTGCTGCACAATCACAAGACGAACGTGCACGGCACTGAGGCGAGAACCAAATATCGAAAAAGAACCGCCATCCATCCGTGAAGCTCTCGCAAAAGTTTAAAACAACCGCGCGCGGCGCTGAGGCGAAGGCCACATACTGAAATGCGTCCGCCCTCCGTCCGTGAAGCTCTCGCACAATGCTAGCTTCAAGGTCATATGTGGTGAGCAAGCCTGAGGCGAAACACACGGCCCGCTCTACTGACACGTCTCGGGGCGCGGCAGGGAGGAGCTATCCATTCGAGCACAGGATGGAGGAAGGGAGGGAGGGAAGGAGGGAGGAGGGGGAGGGCGGGGGGAAGGGGGGGATGGAGGGGAGGGATCAGAGGAGGGAGGAAGGGAGGAAGGAAGGGAGGGAGGACGGGAGGGAGGGAGGATGGAGGGGGGGAGAGGGAGGAGGGGACGAAGGAAGAAGGGAGGAGAGAGGGGAGAGGGGAAGGAGGGGGGGAGGAGAGAGAGGGAGGGGGAGGGAAGGGGAGAGGGGAGGAGACGAGGGGGAGGGAGGGGAGAGGGAGGGAGGGAGGGGAGTGGAGGGGAGTGGAGGAGGAGGACTCCAAGGCTCAGGACCGCGCGGGGGTCGCGGGCGCGGCGCAGGTCCTCGCCCCTCTCGCTCGCGGTCGGCCGTCCCACTGTTTTCATCTCCTTTCCTGGGTTTGCACTGGTCCTTCTCCTCCTCCTCCTCCTCCTCCTCCTCAATCCTCCTCCTCCTCCTCCTCCTCCTCCCCCTCCTCCTCCTCCTCCTCATCATCATCATCATCATCATCATCATCATCATCCTCATCCTCTTCCTCTTCCTCTTCCTCTTGCTCTTCCTCCTCTTCCTCCTGCTCCTCCTCCTGTTCCTCCTCCTCCTCCTCCTCCTCCTCCCTCTCCTCGGTCCCCGATCGTCGATCCTCGCTCGCCGCTGCGGGTGCGGCCGTGAGTGGCGCCTGGGAGTGGCATCTTGCATGGTCTGTCGGCTCACGTCCCCACTAAGATTACCGCTTGGGCTGTTAAGGGGGATGCGGGCAAGTTCGTGTCGTGCCGTTCCCGGCGTTGGTTCCTGACGCCACGGGGATCGTTCAACATTGAACGATCGGCCGCTTCCGAAACGTAAGATCGTTCAACATCGGCCGATACTGGGTCGCCAACGGCGTTCAGCGTCGAACGTCGGGGGCGGGGTCGCCGCCAGTCGACACGAGGGAAAAGATATTGTAGGGAGGTTCGAAGTTAGAAGTGGATGCTAAGATGGGTGATATCTGGCCTGGACCAGCTTATGCGTGGGTTGTGAATGTTTGAAGTAGTGTAGGGTGATGAGACGACTCCCAACGCTTTCCAGCAGCCGCGCCCTGACCGAGAACGTTGTGGGACTCTCCGGATCGTCCCGAACAGCCGCCGGGATCTGATTCCTGACCCGGAGGCCAGAAACCCTCGCGTCGTGAACAACGTCAAGGGCGGACAATGTCTGATAACTGTCTGCCCCTGGGGGCGCAGGCAAATCCCCAGGACCAGCAGATGCGGCTCGGGATGAAGAGCCCGCCCTGGGCCTGGGGCGATCGGGCCCCAGCAGGTGACAACCTGGTCCAGGAAAGGCGGCCGGGCCCGCTCGGGGCGCCACCCGTGAACTTCCATGTTGAACAATAAATGCGTACATGCTTGCATACCTGCATACATACATTCATTCATTCATACATACATAGACACATACATACATACACATACGTACATGCATACACACAGCATTACATACTTTCGTACATACATACGTTCATGCATACATCCATCCCTGTATGCATATATACATGCATGCATGCATACATCCGTACACACATGCATGCAACTATACAGGCACACGTACATACATGCATACACACATGCATGCATCTATATGCACATATATATATATATATATATATATATATATATATACGTGCGCGCAAATTCACATTTACATAACTGCACACAGGCATGCATACATACAGACATACATGCACTCATACCTACACATGCGTACATGCATCATACAGCCATACGCATGCATGCACATGCACGCAGGCACACAGAGTTTATATACATATCTGCATACATACATACGTATATGGATGCATCCCTGCACCCATACAGACATACACATATACAGCACTATACACATACCTGCAGGCATACATACACGCATACACACATGCCTCCATACATATATATATATATATATATGTACATGTATACATATATACATATATATGTATGTGTATACATATATATACATATATATATAGATACATACACGAATGTACACATTCATACATGCATGCGTACGTACATACATGCATGTTTACACGCATGCATGCACACCGTCATGCATGCGTGTATGGCACACGCATCATATATATATATATCCGTATATGCATACATCCATGCATACATGCGTATATGCATACACACATACTTACACGCAGACTCAGACATAAACATCTATACATGTGTACATATACGAATATGTACATGCATACAAACATACTGCATGATACATACGTGCACACATATCCATGCACACACTTACATGTATGCATGCATACATACAAACATGCATGCACACATACATAATACATGCGTACACGCGTACACGTATCCATACATCCATACAATAATACACGCATGCATACATACATCAAGCCATACATATCAATATATATATATATATATAGTTTCCAGCATTCTGGTGAAACTGGAGTCGCTGCGGACGTGGCGAAATGGGATCCCTCAGCGAGAGGCGCCGGCAGGAGCGAGAACGCCGAGAGGGCTCGAGGCCACTTGCTCGCTCCCGCTTGGCTCTGGCGAGCCCCCCAAGGTGTGCGAGGAGCCGGCCGTGAACCGTGAGGGCGCAGATCCGCCCGTCGATCACCGAGGCCGCGAAACCCCCGCCATCGTCGAGCTGATCTTATCTCCGGGCGAACTGATGACACGAGTGATGGGCCCATGTTCCACCACAACTACCATAGGTAGGAGAGGGAGGAGGAGGAGGAGGAGGAGGAGGACGAGGAGGACCGTCCCATCCTCCCTTCTCCCCCGTCCTACCTATGGCAGCGGTGGTGGAAAATTGGCCCGTCAACGAGAGGCGTCTGTTTGAACGGGGCGTGCTTAGCAGATAAGATGCGCAGTCACGCAAGCGACTTTGCAAATCAAGACGTACCGCGACACTGGGAGACCTGAATCAGCAGGCAGATCCAGATGGCGACCTTGTGCCACGACCTCCTACAATCAGTAGAGCAGCAGCGGGATGTTGACAACAGAGCGTCCTCCTGCGAGCGCCTACGAGCTACATGCACCTACCCGAAGCAGGATCAGCCCCTAGGCGAGAAGGAGCTCGAGGGGTGGGGACTGCATTTACAACATGACGCCACGCCGCCACAATATACAACGGCTCCACGGCACCACGGCACCCCGGGCCGGGCGTCGATGCCCTCACGTGTGGCCAGTAGTCTCCCCGGGCGCGCGGCACTTGGAGCGTCCGCGGGGGGGGGCCGCCGAGCCAATCGTTTTGCTCGCAGACGCCCTGCTGCCCCGCAGCTGGCGCGTGCCGTGCAGCTCGGGCACGGACGGGCCGAGGGAAACGGAAACGGCAGGGCACCGAGGAGAACCCGACCGGACCAGAGCGGGGGAAGCGCCACCTTTGATCCACGGGGCTCGTTGGGCGGATGGCGAGGCCAGCTCCGAGGAAGAGAGGGCCAGCGATGGGGGAGCGGGAGGGCTACGAGGAGGAGCAGAGGGTAAGCGCACCGGCGAGGAGGACAAGAGTAAGGAGGACGAGCACGAGGAGGACGAAAGGGGAGGAGGAAGAAGAGGATGAGGAGTACGACGACGATGACGACAAGGACGACGAGGAGCAGGAGGACGGCAGAGTGGAGGGTGAGGAGGGAAAGGGGCACGCGGGAGGAGAAGGACGTTGGAGAAGTGGGGGTCCATGAGACCTGTCGGGGCTACCCTGGGGGCTAGTGGGATCGCCTGTGGCCTTCAATGGGCGGCGGGCCTGGGAGGGAAGTGAGCAGGGGCCTGCCTTCTCAGGAGGCGCGGAGGTCCCCCAGCCTTCTGAAAGCTGTCTATTAGCCTTCCCCGAAGACACCAAACATTTCTCAGAAGGCCGCGGCGGGGGGGCTTCTGAGAAGCCCCGCTGCCTTCTGAGAGGGCCTTTAGCTTCTCACTTCCCCCCCTCGCTCGCCGCCGATTCAAGCCTCTCCGGGGCATATCAAGGGCCTCCTGGGTTCGACTGGGATGCTTCTGCGGTTTTCTTGGACTGTCTGGGCGTCCCCGAGGGATCTTTGGGAGCTCTCTCGGGCCGTCTTCGGGCCACCTGGGGCCGTCTTGGGGCTGTCTTGAAGCGTCCAGGGGCCTCTCTCGTCGCTCTTTTTGTTCCCCCACGATTGCTGCGCTGCACAAGATGTGCGGTTTTACTCGAATCCAGCGCTCGAGCTAGACCTACTCTTCCTAAAGCCAACGGGTGATCTGCAAGCGACGCCCACTCCGCCCAACCGTAAGCGTCAAAACTCTCTCCACTCCAGGATTCCCCTCCCCCCTCCCCCGCATCGTGGGATGCAGGCGCGCGGCGCGCACTAATGTGGACACGCTTGGCCGCGAAGCCCCACGCTCACTCGTCACTGATGACGCCGACGATGTCCTCGTCCCTGTAGATGACGTACTCCTCGTCCTCGAGCTTCACTTCGGTGCCACCATACCTTGGGATGATGACGGTGTCGCCGACCTTTGTGCCCATCGGCAGGATTTCCCCCTTGGGGCTCCTGCGGCCAGGGCCAACCGCCAAGACCTTGCCCTGGTTGACCTCCTGCTTGGCAGAGTCCGGCAACAAAATCCCGCCAGCTGACTTGAGATCGGCCTTCAGCTTCTGCACCAGAATGCGGTCGGCCAAGGGCACGAAGCGCTTGAATGCGGCAGCCATGGTTGCGGCGAAGGTCGAGCGCCACAATGGGGGTCGGCAAACAAAAATGGCGCCAGCGCCGAGAGCCAAGACGGCTAGAGCTTGAGCCAAAATGGCTACCGAGGCACCTTTCGGGCCATCTTCGGGCTACCACGGGCGCTCGCGGGGTCTTCTGGGGTGTCTTTCGGGGCTTTCATGTGCTATTTCGGAGCCCTCCGGCAACGATTCCAATCTGATGCTATTTTTTGGTAACTATCAGATAATCGATCGACTCACATCTTCACGTCAGCGGACGCACACCACCCGCCGAAACTCTACGATTGCAAGCCTGTCTAATCGCTCTCATCAGTGTTCACTGCTGTCAGCAATGCACTACCACGTGGCCATTGCCTGGTGTCAGTGTATCAGTCCCGATAGCTGTTGTCGGTGTTTGTCCCGATTGCGATCCGCTTGCCAATCAAACCTTCTTGCCTTACTTGCCCTTGGCGCTGACCTCCACAGTGATGTTGTCCCTCGTGGCGCGCGAGTAGGGGCAGAATTCATGGGCGAGGTCAGCGCACTTCTGTGCTGTGGCATCATCGACGCCCGCGATCTCGACATCGAGTTTCACAGCCAAGCCCACACGCAAAGGCACCCCTGCGGTCATCTCTTCGGAAACAACGCCCAGGCTGGTGGCAGCTTGAACTGTGCTATCACCGATTTTGATGCCGTTCTTCTCAGCACACAAGCGCAAGGCGCCGTTGAAGCACGCTGCGTACCCAAGAGAGAAGAGCTCCTCTGGGTTGGTGCCGCCGCCCTTGCCGCCGTGCGCTGGGTGCTTCTCGAGCTTCAAGCTCAAGTTACCGTGGTGCTCACCGAATGACTTCACGTTACCCTCGCGGGTGCCAGCATCCGCCTCACCGTGGGCCGTGAAGATGACCTTCTTGAGAGGTGCTGCTGCAAAGCTGCGAGCAGCAACTGGGGCGACCGTGGTCTTCTGCACCAGAGCGCGGCGAAGGGCTGGGCTGAACATATGTTCAACCGGACTGGATGAAAAACCTACTCTGGGTCAAGCAAAATCTGAAACTGGAACGGCTTGAGCCAAAATGTCTTCGGAGCGACACCAAGGCGATGTGGGCTTGGAGCCCCATCCGAAGCGGTTGTTCGAGGACGCCTCGAGCGAACCAACAATGTTTGAGAAACTACTCTTGACATGAACAGGATGCGCGGGAAATCGAGGAGCTGCGCAAGAACTTTCAACAACATGGCCATGAACTGCAGCGAAACCACCAGAAGTTCACAAAGGATAGTGGGTAGAGTTCGCGACCCGCGCCAGCTTGGTGCACTGAACTAGCGTGGGCGGTAAACTGCTCCTGGTACTGGTCCTGATCCTGCTGCTGCTACTTATCGTCCTCCTGCGCCTCCTTGACATCGTCGTCCTCCAAGTCCTCTGCAAACAAATAGAGTTCACTACCCGAACCAGTTCAGACGCTGCGCTGAAGCGGCGCAGATAGAAACGTGCTCCTGATATTTGCCCTGATCCTGCAGTTATCACTCGTCACCGTCGTCGTCCCAGAACGCCCCCACTATATGCAGTGAATAAGAGGCAACAAACCTTGATTTTGTCAGCCGAGACCAATATTCATAAGCTGCTTGAATCGGGCCTCCGGCCGAAGGCAAACGTACAGGACACCCATGTTCGTTACAATGGCTAGCAGGTTTCCTAACGCAGGTGAGCCCCCAGAGCATTGGATAACACACTGGCTTCTCATACTGGGTTGTCATATTTCCGAACACCTGTGCGAAGTCAATTTGTACTTTCAGGCTGACCACATGGACAGGGGTCCACGTTGAGGGTCAACGCATAATTGACGAGCAACGGCTTAGCGTGGAGATATTCCGCGTTAGGGGGTTGACGTGTTCACGTGCCCCAGGATGCTCTTAACGTGACCCTTCCACCTTAAAGCCGAACAGCCCTATTCTGGTACATGTCAAAAGATCAACGTAGAAACTTCACGCAGAAACTTCCTGAAAGAATTTGCTGGGTGCGAATTAGGGAATAGCCCTGAACCATTTCATCCCTGCACCCTCCCGGTTGGTAAATGGTTCCCTCCTGGAATACAGCAGCATCAATTGCTCCGCTCTTCGAGTCTGAGCGCGCTTCCCATCATCCGCCAGCGAGGTCCAGGGCGGGATCCGTACCCCCTACTGGAGGGATCCGTACCCCCCTGGGTTTGCGCAAGCTGATCCAAGACTTCAGCTTGACGGTTTCCCCAGCTCTTGATCCACTGCATGCCCCTCCGCTTCCCTGATCAAGGCAGCTCGCCTGGGCATCGTTTGTGGATGGGCTGGTGGGGTAGTTTCCGTCGCGGCCGCAGGCTGGTGGGGATACTTTTTGGTTCGCGGCTGCGGGCACAACGTCCGGGGCGCGGTACGAAGATAATTGGCGCGAGATTGCCGCAGACTCCAGCGGACAACACACGCAGTGGCGCATGCACATGCCAGGGACAAAATGCCCCTCATTGAGACGCACTTCAGCGTCTGCAGGTGACCGGCCCAGACAGCCTGGCTGGTGGGGAAGCAAAAGGCGCGGCAACCGGCAACGGAACGGAGGGGAGAAGTCGCCCTTGCGGCGCCAAGCTCCAGCCGAACCGCAAAAGCGAGGCCAAGACGAACAGCGAGGCACTGTAAAGGCCACAGGCGGAACGCGAGCCCGAGAGGCCAAAGACCAGGCGGAGCCCACGTGTGTGCACACAGAGCCAGGCCGTCCAAGACCTCGGAAAAAGGGGGGCGGGCGCGAGCGAGAGCAACTAACTCAGATTCACTGTAGCTCCACGAGCATACGATGGTGCGGCGAGGGAGACCCGACTCACCAAGGCTCACTGAAGCTGAAGTGTGGCTGATCCGCGTCAGAGCGCCATCCAGTAGAGGCAGACCACTGGTGTGCGCTCACGAGGCTGAGCAGCCTCTAGCCGGTAGCCTGTGCGCTCACATCATATCCGAATCACGCTGCTCGGGGGCACAACGACGCAATGCACTGACAAGGGCTGGTGGCTGTGGCTGCGCCGAAATGAGTGAAACGAACACGAACTGCAGAAGGCTGAACCACTCAGCTGGTGGGGATACTTTTTTGATTCGCGGCCCGCAAGGAGAAGTCCAGAGGGCGGTATGACCGAGGCTGGGGCTGGTGGGGATACGCGAAGCGTCAAGAATCAGAACACGACAACGACATGGATCACCATAGTCGGTCCACGCTGGAGGCGCTTCCCGTCATCCGCCTCCGTGGCACGTGAGGCGTGGCAGAGTGTGCGCTGGTTTCTGTGATCCTCTCACGGGCCCCGCCCCCCTCTACTGGCAACACAGTTGCGTGACCCCCCCTCCCTCCCGAGGCCTCTGAGGCGCCCCGACGATGCCTCCCTGGCGCTCTCCGAGACGCCCTCGAGGCCCACGATTGCTCCCGAAGACGGTCAAGGCAAGGCACCAAGACCGCCCAAATGGCCAGGAGACCTCCAGGGCAGCCCAAGATGTTCGGGCCGAAGATGAAGACGATTTAAGATGCCTCCAAGAGAGCTCAAGAGGGCCACAAGAAGACCACCACCAGGGCCCGAGTAAACCAAATCCTTTGATTGTCCACATGCATTTGTTAACTGTTTATATTCTCTGCCCACTCTGGGCATCTGTCAGATGAAGACGGCCCACGAAGCCTCGAAGATGGGCCCGAGATGCCTCCAAGAGGGCCCCTGGACGGCCCCAGAGGACCACATGATGGCCCACAGGGCTTCCAAGACTGTCCCAAGACATCCCAAGGGTGCCGCTGGAGAGACCTACGACGGCTCTAGAAGACCCCTCGACGGCCCACAACGGCGCCGAGACGGCCCCACGACGGCTCCGAGAAAGATGTCGCAAAGAGAAGCCAAGACAGCCCAAGTGAGCTCCATGAGGGATCCTCAAAACGTGAAGGCGAAAAGTGACACACGTGACGGCCTTCCTCTTCCTCCTCCTCTCTTCTTCTTCCCCCTATCCTCCCTCATCACGGTCCTCTCCGGCTTGGGGGCACGAGGTGTCACACGTGACGGCCTCCCGTGCCTCCGAAGCTTCCCTCTCGCCATGGGCGGCAAGGATGGCAGCTGGACGGAACCCCCAGACACCGTGGCGGACGAGCGCGGGGAGCAATCGTACCCCTCGATGGCCAGGGGCGCCCTGGGCCGGCCAGCAGCAGCGCCAGCCCGAGCCCCGACTCGAAGCGGACCCTCCTTCCCAGCAGGGGCGACGGAGGCCGGCAAGAGGTCGGCGCTCGCGCTGCGAAAACAGTGCGGGGGCCGCAGGAACCCTCGAGGGCCGGGCGGTCTGCGTGCACTGTGGAGCTGGACCTGGAGCAGGCGCCCGCGTGGGGTCTTCCAGACAGCTTCGGTGCTTCGGCAACGGTCACCTGTGCAGAAGAAGAAACAGCGGCATACACACAAACTTTTGGCGCTCCGCGCGGGTCTCTTGGATCCGCGCTGGGCCCCCGCGCCGCGGAACGCCAAAAGTGAATGTTCATGGCGTTGTGTCTTCCTCGGCTGGAGCAGGCGCCCGCGTGAAGGTCTTTCAGTCGGCTTCGGTACTTCGGTGAGGAGGGCCCGCGGCCGTCGCTTCCTCTTCGTCCTCGTGGCTCCTCGTGCTCGCCTGGCCCATGCCGGGGGTCGGAGAGGGCGGGGGCCCGCCTCCCTGCCGCTGGGCTCTGCGCAGACGGGCTGCGGACGATTGTCACCCTGGCCAGGAAGTGCGGTGACAAGGAGGGCCTCGCTAAATACCATAGGACGCACATAACCATACTAATACTGCGCGTCCGCCTTGGAGGCGTGCATCCTGTAACCTATAGTTTCTCGAGCGGTACGGCCAGAACGTGCCATGCACTCAGCTTATACTATAAGATTTCTCGGTGCGCGCGTCGTCCCTGGGGGGCGACGCGCACATAGTACTCGTATGATGAGATGACGTCGATACCAGTCCGCCCCCGCGTCGGTCGAGCCAAAGCCTGCGGTCGTGGAGCCCCCCATCCACAGCGGACATGTCAGGCCCACGCAGAGGTCTTGTAGTGGGAGCGTCGCACGGGCCAAGAGGTGGCCAAACTCGAGAAAGCATGGCAGTTCTTGGCATCACGACAGGGGCCGCTGGCACTGGTCAAATCTGAGCTCGACAAGGCAGGCAGCGAGAACACAGAGGTTGCCAAGCATGGCAATTCTTGGCACCACAACAGGTGTAGCTCGCACTGGTCAAATCTGAGCTCGGCAAGGCAGGCAACGAGAACGCAGGGGTTGCCAGGGAGCTTGCTGGTGACGTCATCACAATATTGCCAGATGGGTCGGCCATCGGCACATCAGCATCTAGGCGCCCGTTCCTCGCACTATGGAAGCGATCGGCTTCTTAACATGGGCATCGTCTTCGAGATCGACGACTTGGCACACGAGCTGTCCACGGGGGATGCGAGAGAGCTGGCGTCGAGGTGGGAGGGCCTCCACACCCAGCTTCGCGACACTTGGCCACTGCCCTGTCTCGCTGGCGCAAATGGAGAAGGCCGCCGCCCACAAGGCAGCCCACGCCGATCACTCGCGTGATCCGCCCCTTGATCGAAGAAGAGTCGACAGTCGGGGCTTGGCCGAACCGCAAGATGCCTCCACGACGACCCCAGAGGCAACCAAGACGGCCCAAGATGGCCTCCAGACTGTTCAGTGTGGCCCCAAACGGGCCTCAGATGGCGCAGAAGCGCCCCCAAGGAGGCCCCCAGGCCACCACTGGGGAGGAGGAAGCCCCACGGACAAGTCCGCGACGGCCGCTGGCGCTCCTCCAGCTGCCCGCGCCCGCGTTGCTCCGCGTCTTCGACTGGCGGCGCAGAGGCCAACAGCGGAACCCACAGTCCGGTGCCAGCATCGAGCGACGATGCCCCCGACCGTGAAGCAGCCGAGGTGCGTGACCCTTGTGAGCGCGCACCTGCCCGAGGCGCACACTGCACTATGGTCCCGCCTCTTCCAGCGCAGCCTGGGGAATCGGGCGTTGCTGGTGGCGGGGGGGGGGGGCCAAGCTACAGCCACATGATATCGCAATTCGTTCAGACGATGTCGTGCTTCGTCTAAACAATTCCGTGATACAGGATTTCAGTAATTGTATCCAGCAGCGGTAAGCAGCCAACACAAGATCGAAACTATGTCCCTTGGGATTCGTCAAGTCAGCCCTTCCCCCAACCAGCCCCAATCCGCCGACCCCTTGGGGATCATCGGCGTGTGAGATGCTTCCCCCTCCCCAAACCCCTCCCCCGGGAGCCCGGTCCGGTCGATTTGGAGGGGGGGGGGGGGGGGGTCGGGCACGAGCGCAGCGCGGCCGGGACGAGCGGTTCACGGGGCTTTTCCGGGCCCAAGAGGGCCTCAAGGCGGGCCAAGAAGCCCCCAAGAGGCCTCCAAGACGGCCCACGAAGGCCCCGAGACGCCAAACGACCGCTCCAAGACGCCCAAGATGGCCCCAAGACGGGCCAAGAGGTCTCCAAGACGGCCCCCGAGGTCCCAAACAAGCCTCCCAAGAGGACCCCAAGAGTCTAAAATTGTTGATTTTCCATAGTGTTTTTCGAGGTTTTTTGCTTTTCCGCCTTTTCGGCTTCCCGACGCTCCAAGACGGCCAAAGAGGCCCCCAAGAAAGCCCCAAGATGGCCCAAGAGGCCCCCAAGACGGCCTCCAGACGGCCCAAGACGGCCCCAACACGGCCCAAGAGGTCCCCAAGACGGCCCAAGAGGGCTCCAAGACGGCACCAAGAGGGGCCCAAGAGGGCGACCAAACATGTTGAAACTCAGCTTTCTGCCCCCAGGAGCCCCAGGGGGCCCCAAGAGTGCCCCAAGAGGCCCCCAGAGGCCCTCACGAGGCCGCCCAGACGCCCCAAGGAACCCCCAAGAAGCACCCCAGAGGCTCCGAAACGGCCCCCAAGTGGCTCCAAAACTCGCTTTTCACCCCTTCGCAGCTTCTACTACCCCCAGATTGGCATAAACAAGGGGTCGGCGGTGTGGCGTAAGCCTAAGAATCAGGGTTCTAACCAGGGCAGGTCTTGCAATGTTTCAGGCCTGGTGCGCTGGTCCGACCCCTCCCCCAGGGTGGAGGCACTCTCGGGCGTGCGCCCGCAACTGCTCGGCGCGGCGCTCGGCCCAGGAGTTGCTGCCCACGACTGGCGCTGGGAAGGTAGCGTGCAGCATCGATATCCGAAATGCACGCCGCCCCTGTGGGGGGCGCCCCCCCCCCCCCCCCCCGTGAGGGCCTCATCTGTGCACGCCATCCCCCTGCCAAGGCGCTTCTTCGGTGTGCGCTGTCCACGAGGGGCGGGACAGCGTGTAGTAAGCCGGCTTGCGGCGCCACTTTGTGTGCATGTAGGTTGACGACCGAGGAGTCGAACCTACAAGGACTGCCGTAGGTAGCGGAAGGTCAGGGAAAGGGTAGCAATCCCTTTTCCCATGCGCCGCGGGCAGACGGCGCTGTACCTGCTTCCAGTACCTGAGCCGAGACGGCAGCAGTATATATGGATCTTATGATGATTTGAACGGGCTTCACACACACGCACACGCACACACGCACACGCAATTTGCACGCGATCTCCACGATGCGAACCGCACCCGTGCGGCCCACGCCGTCCTTCCTGCAGGAGCACAATCTCTTGAGCGGCTGCGCCCCTGGCGCCCGGCGGTGGGCCCCCAAGGGAACGGGCGGAAGGCCCTCGCCAAGCCAGCCTGGGCGACTCTCCCACTTCGGGCCCGGGTTTCCCCAGACGTCCGGCCGCTCCAAGTTTGTCGGTGCGCGGGCGGTCTGGGCCACTTCCCAAGGGCCGCTTTCTCCTCCCATGAATCGTTTTGTTGACGGTCGAGAGGCCCGGCGAGGGCCCCTGGAGGCCGCAGATAGCCGAACTCCCGCCGCCCACATTTTCTTGGAGCGTCGGATCTCTGGGTCCTCGGCGGGGGTGGCGCCTCTGCAGCTAGTGCGGCCGAGCCCCGTGGAGGACCTGAGCCGGCTGCCGACAGGTGGCGGCCCCGGCTGACGCGGCGAGCCAGAGCCCCAGCAATTCCGCCAGTTGCTGCTTGCGTGACTGTGGAGGCCCATCGGGCCATAACCTCTCTTTCCCTCTTCCCCCCCCTTCCCCCTCCTCCCTCTTCCCCTCCCTTCCCCCTCTTCCCATTCCTTCCCACTCCTCTCCGCTCCCTCCCCCGCCAGTGCCACTTGCAGGCAAGCGAAGAGCGGGCCGCCAGCACAACGAATGCTAGTGGCTGCACTCCTCTTCCTCCCTACATGGCGCATGCGGTGTTGACACCTCTTCTTCGATTTTTATGCATGTGCGAGTCCGTAATTATTGCGTGCCAGTGCGCCGTCTAGGTGCGGCTTCGTATGTGTGTGTATCGGGCTAGAACCTCTTCGTCCGATTCGAGATTGGCGGGAGGGTCAGCGCCTCATCAGAGGGGGAGGTCTCAACATGGAGCCCGATGTGCTAGGAGGGCTGTAAGCTTGTCGAGGAGCTTGGGGCGCCGGCGGTCTCGACGGGCTCTGGCGCGCGCTCTTCTACCTCTGAAGTTGGTCGCGGGAGCCACGACCATTTCATCACGTCGAGCGGGCCGGCCAAATGTGAGCGTGATGCTCACATGGTGCGCATCTCGCCCATCACTCCCCGCTCTCCCGTCTTCCTAGGCACCCATGGCAATATGTGGCGGATTCCGGAAACCCTGAGACCTGATAAGTGTTCATCTCTTGGGCGCGCATCTTTTGCGCACCCCCCCCCCCAAGACTGCCCCGCGAGAGCCCAAGGAAGAACGGAAATGGAGGGATGCGACGAGGACGCGAGGAAGACCCCGACGCGACGCGGACGAGCGTGTCACGTGTTACGTCTCTCCTGTGCGCCCAACGAGGAGTCGCCACCCAAGGTGCTGGACTGGCACGGTGGCAGGACTTGCCGCAGGCAGCTGGTGTTGGCGAGAACCAGCATGGAGAAGCACGATCCCAACGTGCAACTTTAGATACGCCAAGATCGGCCGCGCCTCCCTGGAAGAGCCGAAAGCGAATGACGCGCAGAACTGAGGACTCCCGTCGCACCCAATTGGTCTGGAACCTTTGCCCAGGAAAAGCATCTCATCCCTAGCTGGTTTTTGCCGCTCACCGGGCCCGGCGATCGACAAAAACTCTCCGCCGTCGTCTTCGGGCGCAGCCCAACCGACCCCTGGCAAACCATCCCCTTCCGTGACGTCATCCTCGCCTTCCGAGCTCCCCTCTGGCATACATACGTATTGGGGCGAGGCGAGGGGGACGTCACGGAAGGGGATGGCTCGCCAGGGGTCGCTTCGGCCGCCCCTGAGGTCCTTCAGCGCGAGACGCTGCCAGGGCAGCCACGCATTGGGCCAACACGCGCCTCGAGGACCACCGAGCATCCCGACCGGGAGGGCCGGCCGGCAGTGGCCTCCCCAGGAAGCTTGGGCGTGAACCGGACCAGCGGGCGGACCTGCTCCATGATGCGCCTGGCCTCCGCCGGGCTGGCCCCGCCCTGGAGCGCCTCCTGCGTCTCCTTCTTGGGGGAGGGGCGGGAGGCTGGCGCGCACTCCCAGGCTGAGGGGTGCACGACAGGGCGGGGGGGAAGGCGGAGAGGGTCGAGCTCGCACTGGCGGCACACCGCCGGCACGCGAAAGGCACCCCCGAGAGCGAGACCGCACGTTCCTGGGCTGGCCGCGACGCTCCTGGCCGAGAACGCGCCGACGTCGCGTTTTTATTTCACGGTGGTCTCGATCCCTCCACAGGCCTGCCGTTTCGTCCCCGGTCGTTTTCTGACGGCCCAGCGCCAGGCCGAGGATGACACAGAAACTTCTGTCGTTTTGAATGCTGTTTGTCGTCGTCCCCGTCCCCGTCCCCGTCGTCGTCGTCCTCGTCCCCGTCCCCGTCCCCGTCGTCGTCATCATCGTCGTCGTCGTCGTCCTTGAGGGTCGGCGGCATCGGCCGCAATGCCTTCGCCATGACACGACACCTTCCGTCGTGACTGCTGTCGCGACGCGAAGGGGCCTGACCCTGAGGTCCGACGTCGCGACAAAATGGAGCTCGCAAGCAATCGCGGCCGGACCCCTGGACCCCATCTTCCTGCGGCACTTTTCGAGCCGGATCGAGCTGCGAGGGCCCCAGGGCCCGAACTCGAGCGAACACGCGCGCCCACTCCCCCCCCGAGCGGCCTCCCCGCCGCTCGCCCCCGGCCCGCGCGCTCGCCGTGCGTACCTATGAGGTCTGCGCTGCCGGCGGAGCGCCCGCGGAGCATGCAGGGCCCCCCCCCGCGGCCCGCGCCGACGCCGGCGTGGACACGCGCGGGGGCTGGCCGAAGGTTGGATTCCAGACCCCCTCGGGAGGTGGAAAACGTCCTGCCGGGACCCAGACACCCTCGAGCCGTGAAACAATCACAACGGGAGGTGTTTCGCCCTTTTCGGCCTCTTGGAGCCCGTCACTCGGCCCCGGGACCGTCAAAAACGACTCAGGATGAAAAGCCGGTCTGGGGGAATCAATCCAGACCTCTGGGGGTCGACGTCATGAAAAATTCGCGACGTCGGGGATCTGGGCATGAAGCAGTCATGAGGGGAGGGTTTTCGCCACTTGCGGGGGCATCCATGAGGAGGGCGTCTGAGAGGGGAGTGCGCAATCATGACCCAGGGCACGTGCGCGGCCCAGGGGGGGGGCCAGGGGACGCATTGACACAAGAACAGGCGCCATCATATCTGCGGTGATATCATGCCCCCGCCATGATATCTCCACCCCTAGTCATCACCCCCCCCTTTGCCGCCCTCGATAACCCACAAAGGTCTTTAGAACCTCCCCCCCTCCCCACAAGTGAGATTAACTGTGTTTCCGGCGGCCTCATTGACGGACTGGTGTCCCACCAATTACAGGAAACTAACTATTTGTTCCCCGCGGCGCCCGCCAGCAGCGCTCTCATGGAAAATCACGTGGCGCTCATAAGTTTTATCCTGGAAGCTCCCACCTGAGAAGGACTGTTGAAGCTCAGGCCCCGCGCGGGCCCTCAGAAAATCCATCCACTGTCGCGTGGACACTACATAACTATGGCGAATTTTGCATCGCCCACACGGGAAAAGTCGCCATGTTGGCCGCGCGCGCCGACCAGGTGCCAGCAGGAATTCTGCCCGCAGCGCCAGGCAGACAACTTCGAGCAAACTCGCGCATCAAAACGAAGCAATCCCAATTGCATCTTGTGGGAAGATATTTGCCAAACCTCCCGCGTGCACGGCAGCCCACAATAGATTATCCCGCTGGACAAATACCCTCTAAGAATTACCCAACGCGCCCAACTCGCAAAATCGCGCATCAAACCGAAGCAACTTCGATTGCAATCCTCAAGAGGAAATGCTCACACATCTTCCCGCGTGCAGGGCAGCCCACAGTATAGTCCGCTGGAGAAAGAACAACCGAGCTTGAATTACCCAACCCGCCCAACAATACAGGGAAACTAATCCCACGTCGCCGCACGCGTCGACCAGGCGCCAGCAGTTCTGCCAGCAGTGAGGCAAACGAGTTTGAGCAAACTCGCGCGTCAAAACCAAGCAATCCCGAGTGCAATCCTCTTGAAAATATGCTCGCAAATCCCCCCGCGCTCAGGGTAGCCCACACTGGTCTGTCCGTTGAACGAATAACCCCCAAACATTACCCAGCCCGCCCAACAATAGATGGGAACTAATCCCAAGTCGCCGCGCGCGCCGACCAGGCGCCAGCAGGAGTTCTGCCAGCAGTGCTGAGCAAACGACTTTGCGCAAACTCGGGAATCAAACCGAAGCAACTCCTATTGCAATCCTCGTGAGAAATCGCTTGCAAATCCTCCCGCGTTCAGGGTAGCCCACAATATATTATTCGCTAGAGAAATGAACCCAAACATTATCCCGCCCGCCCGACACTAGACGGAAACCAATCTCACGTCGCCGCGCGCGCCGACCAAGCGCCATCAGGAGTTCTGGCAACAGTGCTAAGCAAACGGGTTCGCGCAAATTCGCAAACAAAAACGAAACAATTCAGACTGCAATCATCATGAGAAGATGCTCACGAATCCTCCTGCGCGCAGGGTCGCCCACAGTGGATTCTTCCGCTGCCCGCCCAAGGAATAAAGGGAAAATTCCCCGCCGCTTCGACGAGGAGGTTTCAGAACCAATTTCATTCACCGCCGAGAGATCAGGGGGGGGGGCTCAAAACCAAAAACCTCCTGAGGTCAGTTTCGGCCTCCGGGTGCCCCTGCCGGGCCTCGGGACCGTCAAGCAGCGGCTCGGGATGGAAAACCCGTCCCGGGGAATGGGCCCAGACCTCTGGGTGTCGACGTCATGAAGAAACACATGACGTCGGAAGTCTGGGATTCTCTCAATCCTGACGTTTTTCCTCGAAATTCGGCCTCCAGGAGCCGTCTCTGGGCCTTGCGGCCATGAGGGCGTCTTACTTTAGACTCGGGGGTGGGGGGGGGGGACGCCGTCTTGCTTCCGTCGCCTTTCGCCGGCTTGAGATGCCAGCCTCTCGATCCATGGACGGCGAGACCGTCTGGAGGGCCCCACGCGAGCGACATAAATAGGGGGGTTTTGCGCGAGATGGCATAGCGACCTTGCGCCGCGGCTTGCGCGGGCCGCCGGCGCGGCATGCCACATTGGCAACGAGGGCGCTCAAGTATGCGCGTTCTTACGCGGAGAGCTTACGCGCCAACGTCGGCGCAAACGGCCACGTTGTTTGCGTCGCTCGCGTGGCGGCTCGTCTTCGATGAGGACAACGCGAGACACCCCCACCTGTAAAAACTGGCCCCCGAGCCAGAGTCTTTAACCGCGGTCGGTTCTTCCCGGTGAGTTGTGGCCATCTGTTTTGGACATGTCCAATGGACCGCCCCCCTCCCTCATCTGTAAGAATCGGCCGCCGCTGAGAAATCTGAACCCTGGTCGGTTCTTACAGGTGGGGGTGTTTTCTTGCTGTTCTGGCGGCGCGCAGAGGATGTTAGGGGGAGAGGGGGGCAGGCTTCTTAGAACGAGGCTGCTTCTTCGAGGGCGCCGGCCTTACATCGACAGACAAGGCCCGCGCCCTCGAAGAAGAAGGGGTGCTTTGCAGAAGCCTTCCCCCTTCCCCCTACCCTTGACTCATCTGAAAAACGCCCTGGGCGTTTTCTCAGCTTTCTCTGGCTTGGGCTCTCGACAGGCCGAGCACGCTAAAAAACACGCTGCAAGAAGGCTCAATGATTTCCAAGACGCCGAGCTGCAAACGCTAACAACAACGGCCTGGGCATATTCAAAACTGAGCCAAGCCCCTACCCCCCCCTTCTGCGCGCGGCCGCCTGCTGTGCTTCGAGCCTGCTCGGGCCTGCCGGCGCCTCCTCGGGGCGCACCCGCCGGGGTGCGCCTCTCTGGACGCCCGAGCGCCCAGGGGCCGGGCGCCGGCTGAGACTGGGAGGTGCCGGCAGGCATGCGAGGCGGAGGAGCTTCGAGGGGCCAGCGCCTTCTTTTGCTGTGGCCGCGGGCGGGAGTCAAGCGCTCCCTTCCAGGAGCCCAGGGACACACACACACAACCATACACACAACCACATGCGAACACATACGCACACATACGCACACACACACACACACACACACGCACGCACGCACGCACGCACGCACGCACGCACGCACGCACGCACGCCACGCACGCCCCCCCTCCCCCCCCTCTCCCCCCCCACACACATACATACACACATACACACAACACACACACACACACACACGCACACACACACACACACACACGCACACACACACACACACACGCGCACACACGCGATCACACACACAAACACACACACACGCACACGCACACGCACACACGCACACACGCACACGCACACACGCACACGCACACGCACACGCACACGCACACGCACGCGCACACGCACACGCACACGCAGACGCACACGCACACGCACACGCACACGCACACGCACACCCAGACACAGACACAGACACAGACACAGGCACACACACAAACACACAAAGAAATGGGCACAGCTCCCAGGATTCCCTGTCTTTTCCTAGATGTTCTGCGCGTTCTCGTTACACACTCACACACAGGCGCACACACACAAATACACAAAGAAATGGGCACAGCTCCCAGGATTCCCTATCTTTTCCTAGATGTTCTGAGCGTTTTCGTTTTCCCCCTCCCCGCCCCCCACCTCCCGTTGTTTCCCATATTTTCCGGGGGGTCGACGATTCATTGTGTCTGCGAGCTCTTCCCCTTCTGAGTCAAGCGCTACCTCCCAGGCAGCATCGGGGCCGAAGGAGGGCCCGAGAAGAGGCGAACGAGCGAAGGCCCGAGAAAGGACACGACGGCGGAGGGACAGCGGCCAAGCGAAGAGCCGCGGCCCGACACCCGCAGGGACAGGCGGGCGCCTCACGCACGGCCCTCGTGTCAGGAGCAGGGAACGGGGGGGGATGCACGCTGCAGTGCGACAAATCACCCGATGAAGTCTACGACCCTCGATGTAACTAACCTCGCAAGTGCGTTACTCAACTTCCTTGTCGATCATGTTCTGGGCTTGGGTGACGTTGCGTGCCGAGTACTTGTGGGCGCCCCCCTCTTCAATGTCCGCCATCGTGGAGCTTCCGAGCCACGCCTGCTCAGACTGCGTTTCGCCCCACTTCGACATGGAATGGGAGCAACACTGAAGGAGTGAATAGGGGCGAAATTGAAGGGGGCATTAACCATTTCGAGGTTAGTTGTGTCGAGGTTTGTAGGAACACGTCTGTCGACGATCCCTGAGCTTCCTAGGAAGTGTCCAGAGGTAACTACGGGTCCCCCGAGACAGGACGTGTCCGTTTGGGGGGCACCTGCTGCTAGGTTGGTTCTTGTTTGATGCATTTGCTGTAATTGCCAGTGCGCACAGGGGGCTAGGGAGAGAGTGAAAGGCTTCTCAGAAGCCTTCTCCCCTTCCCCTACCCCCCTCTGCGCGTGGTCGATGTGGATGCGCTCACGCTACATCCAGGATCAGCCAGCATCAAGGCGGGACATCGGATCAAATTGGAAAGTGCGTCGGATCGGCCTGCATCCTCACGGAGTTGAAATCGAATCGGATCGGCCGCACCAAGAGGCGCAACAACACCATGCGAACACGGGGCCGTACCAGATCGCCAGACTATCGGAATCGAATCCGATCGAACCGGTCAGAGCCGATAACGAATCGCACCGTTCGGATCGAAATGGACCTTGCTAGGCGCGCTCGCGCTACATCTGACATCTGAATCGTCCACCCAGCCCTTCCCACTGAGTTGAATCCTTTCCTCATCAAGCCGACTGGGGTGTCCTAGAGGACCTCGGTGCCCAAATGGCAGTACAGGACTTGGCCCGTTGGTTGCGGCGCCATCGGACAGGAGGGCTTCTGCACACAAGAGGAGGAGCTGGGGGCGGCTGGCGCGGGAGGAAGGAAGCCATCAACGCGGGATGGGGAGGGCCCTGCAGTCCACACGGATCAGAAAGATGCACCGCTGGCCGCGCCCCGCTCGACAAGTGTCGGCAATTGCCCTCCAACGCCCCTGCCTCTTTGCCGCGGATCCTCGTCCTACGGGCTAGCCGTGTTACCCCGGCGAGGCTCCTTCACGGCGTCGATGGTGCTGACGAACTGCTTGGTGAGCAGCTGAGCCAGCTGCTCGTCTGGGAGCCCCGCGTTCGCCTTTGCCTCTGGGGAGAGGTGGCTCACCATGAACTCGGCAAAGTCCCTGTGGGGGGGGCCGCCCCCCACCCCTCCGACGACGCTCTCCTTGCGACGAGGGCCAGCCCCTCCCGAGGATCTCGACCCCTTCCCCAGGGGACAGCTTATCATCCCAGAGGCCTCCTGGATGAGGTCCGAGTAGATGGGGTCGGAGGATCGCGCCGCATCGCCGATGCATCGGCGCAACATCGCCGATGCAGCGGCGATGCATCGGCGACGTCGGCGATGCATCAGAGCCATCGGCATGTAGAAAATGGAGCTCTGCATCAAGCCGCATCGTCGATGCATCGGCGATGTGGCGCGATGCTCCGACCCCCATCTGGGAGGCCTAGACATCCCGAGGCCGCTGCCATTGTAGCGGCTGCAGCCTCGGGCGCCGTGCTCAAGCCGGCTCTGGGCAGGCTGTGCCGCCCGGAGAGGGAGGGAGGGAGGAGGAGAAGGAGGAGGAAGGCGAGGAGAAGGAGGAAAAACGCGACGAGCAGACACAACCAAGCAGGAGGAGAGGGGACGCGTCAAAAGCAACAGCAGGCCAGCGCGCATCCCGAGCCGTTGCTTTGACAATCCCAGGGGCCGGTAGCCGGCCCACAGGGGCCGGAAACGTGAGAAAACCGGCCGCCGCGCCTGCGCCGCCTGGATACGAGGGGCTGGAACACGCCCACCTCTTCCCGCCGTCCACAGGAGATGGACCTGTCGGACGAGACGGGAGGTCTGCCAGAGAGGGAGGAGCACTGGGGACGGGCAGGGTGACAGTGGGTCGACAAAGGAGTGCCCCCCCGGCGGAGGTACCCCACCGCCCGTCACAGCACTCGCAGCTCGGGCCCGAGCCATGAAGGCCCGAAGTAGATCCTCTCTGGCGGCCGCCAGGGCCCTAAGAGGGCCCGAGGAAGACCGTCGAGCTCTTCCCCCACACAGCGAGGGCATTTTTTTTTATTTTTATCCTATCAGCCTGGGCCTTCTGAGCGAACGTGCCCGCACGGGCGAAGGCACCTTGCCCACACCGCCTCCAGTGCAGGACGGCTGCCTCCTCACTCCTGGCCCCCAGCAGGAGGAGGAGCAGCAGCAGCAGGGGAAGGGACAGGAGGGTGATGATACATATGATGATGATGCTGATGCTGATGATGATAATGATGATGACGACGATGACGACGACGGCGACGACGACGATGATGCTGCTGCTGATGATGATGATGATGATCACGACGCTGATGATGATGGCGATGATGATGATGCTGCTGCTGCTGATGATGATGATGATGCTGATGATGATGATGATGACGATGACCATCATGATGCTGATGATGATGGTGGTAATGGTGATGAGGATGCAGATGCAGATGCAGATGCGGATGCTGACGTTGATGCTGCTGATGAAAATGATGCTGCTGATGATGATGCCGTTGCTGAGAAGGAGGAGGAGAAGGGTAAGGAGGAGGAGGAGGAGGAGGAGGGGGAAAAGGAGGAGAAGGGGAAGGGGGAGGGACAGGAGGAAAATGACGAGGAGGGGGAAGAGAAGGGAGAGGGGCTGTGGGAGGGGGAGGGGGAGGAAAAGGAGGAGGGAGAAGGGATGGCCGCGTTCGGAGAACTCAGAGGCTGAGAGAGAGAGAGAGAGAGAGCCAGACATCCTCTGTCGTACGTTTTCAACAACTTGGCCCCCCAGAGGTTTGGACCCCTTCCGCGGGACCGGCTCATCCTGAGTAGTTTGTGAAGGTCCCAGGGCCTGTAAAGGGGCCCCAGGACACACAAATAAATACACATAAATGAGAATATTCTCAATATTATCACATATTTTCTACGTTTTTGTTTTCCCCCCCACTTCCCATAGTTTCCTAGATTTTCCTGGGAATCGAGGATTCATCGTGTCTGTGTTTTTTCCCCTCCTGAGCCTGTGTGGGGGCCACCAGAGGCCGCAAACATATGTAAAAGCCTCCCGTCGTAATTTTTTCCCCGGCGGGAAGCTGTCAGGGTCAGCAGGCTTGCCTTCTCCGAGGAGGCAGGCCTGCTCGCTCCAGCGGGGCACCCTTTCGATCAGCGGGCCGATGCAGCCACAGTCTCAGAAGATCCAAGCCCGGCCCCCTGATGGCGATGTCATGGGACGTGGGATGACGAAGCGGCCATCGATTCTCGATCCTTCCTGTGCGATGATCCTCCTCCTCCCTCTCCTCCTCCTACTCGTCGACCCTCGACCCTCGATCCTCCTCATCGATCCTCCATACTCGTCCTCGATCCTAATCGATACTCGACTCTCGATCACCCTTGTCGATCCTTCTCGATCCTCGAACCACCTCCTCGTCCTCCTTCTCCTCCTCCTCCTGCTCCTCCTCATCATCAGCATCGATGTGCATCGGTGTTCGATAATTATCCTCCTTGATCCTCGATCTTCCTCCTCCTGGATTATCTTCCATCTGCGATCCTCGAACCTCCAACAACATTGGGCCTTAGCCCCCCGCTGGGAGTGAGAGAGAGAGAGAGAGGGAGAGAGAGAGAAAGAGAGAGTACGATAGACATTAACCACAATGACATATTAGCCAGCGCGTGCCTCAAACAATAGTTTTTGCAACACATGCGGTGCACTCTGGGTGTTGCAACCAGTGTGGTGCAATCTCGGTGGTGCAAGCCATGTGACGCAGTCTATTTAGACCACAGCTATGCAACGCAATGCAAAGCAATGCGCAGCAATGCAAAGCAGTGTACAGCAATGCAAAGCAATGCACATCAACGCAAGGCAATTCAGAGCAACGCAGAACAAGGCAACGCATGGCAAACCAATGCAAACCACGGCATCGCAATGCGCAACGATGCAAATCAATGTAATCAACGAGATTGCAAGGACGTGCAGTTGCAATACAACGACCCGAAGCAATGCAAAACAATGCAAAACAATGCAGAGCAATGAAGAGCAATGAACCGCAATGCAACACCATGCGAAGTAATGCAAAGAGGTCGGCGACAAGGCCGACGAGGCGGCGACATGGCGGCCAGAGCGGCCCGCAGGCCCAGGCGACAGCGCGGCAACAGGCGGCGACGAGGTGGCGACGGCGGCGACATGGCGGCCAAAGCGGCCCGCAGGCCCCGTTCCTCATGCCAGAAGTAAGAGCCCCTAAATGCAAGCACCGTGTGGGGGCTACGTGTAATCTTCAATACCGCAAGATTGTTGTCTAGCGTGGGCCCCCCAAAACGGTGTTTGTAGCAACCTGCGTTGTGCAACCTATGTTGTACAGTAGATGTTGTGCTCATGCCGTGTGGTAGATGTAGTGCAACAGTTGTGGTGCAGCGTAGGTTGGGTCCACTACGTTGTGCAAGATCTGTGGTGCAACCTGTGCTGCAAAGTATTTGGAATGCAACCTATGTTGTGGGCGATCCGAAAGCGCGCCGCAGGCGCGACACAAAACATCGTCCAGCCGATGAGCTGCAATACACATGAAACCTATTTGGCGCAACATAGTACAACCTGTCAGGCGCAATGTATGTGGTGCCATATACGAAATGCAGCACTTATATGTATATATAATACATATATCATTAGATGTGATGCAATAGGCTTGATTGTGCGATCTATGTGGCGTAGGTGCAGACGATGCTGTTCATCTATATGGCGCAGTATGTGTGATTGTGATACACATGTTGTGTATCTATGTGGTGTTATATATGCTGCGCAACATCTGTAGTGCGATGTTTTGGTCGATTAAAGAACACGCCGCAGGCGCGAAACAAACAGTCGTACAATCGATGTGCTGAAACTTATGTGGGGAAACCTCGGTGGTGTATATAATGTGTTGAAATTAGTTTCCGTTCGCAATGAATTGTTTACTCCACTGCTGGCGCAATCAACCCACCCACCCTCCCGCAGCTTGGTTTGCCAAACCCACGCGGCGGCGATTGCGGTGAGTACTCGGGGTTGACGGGTTGACTGGTACATCTCTGCGGCCGCGCTGGCCCGCGAATGCTCACGCGCGCAGCGGCCAGATAGTTTGGCGCTACCGACGCGGCCGCGATGGCGCTGACCGCGGGGCACTTCCAAGCGGGCAGTTCAGTGAGAGTCGGCGACTTGGGCGGCGGTGCAACGACAATGCTGACAAGGGTAGACGCGATGATGATCGTAGCAATGTTGGTGGCGATGATGACAGCGACGACGGCAATGGCAGTGACGACGCCGATCCTGATCACGCCGACGACGGTGACGGCGTCCTCGCGTCGATGATCAAGGTTCTGGAAAGAGTTCGACATGCGCGCGCGGCCGGCGCGCGAGTGTGGCCCGCATGGTATGACTTAACACGGGTCGTGCCCCCCCAGCACGCGCGCAAGGGCGTTCGAATGATTTCGACGTGCGGCGCGAGGGACCCGCTTGGCAGAATGTCATGAACATGCTGACAAAACTAATTCGCAGGAGCGCGAGCGCAGGCATTTTTGATTATATGTTGTCGGGGCAATCGATTTTGGGTGCGCTTCGCCCCGATGTGTTCCAAGGGACTCTTGCGACAGAACGCGCGCGCAAGCAAGCGCGTTCGAGCGATTTCGACATGCGCGCGCGAGAAGCCCGTTTGGTTGCATGTGATGGACATGTTGAAGAACCGATGGTTCTCTTGAAAATATTAAGAGCGAGACCGCCAGCTGTTTTGAACCTTCTTTTTGCGAAGCCATGTGCTTTTGTATGTTTGCGGGGCACTTGTTTTTGAAATCCTTACGAAGTCTGAACTGTTTGAAGGGTTCCGTGATGCGCGCGCGACGATACGCGTGTGCACTTCGTCCCATTCTTGACGAGGGTGTCTTGAAAGTTGACGGTTTTGATGAACGAGCGCGCGCGCACTGTATTTTTTGGGGCAGGATGAGAAGGGGAGCCTTTACCCATTTGGCTAAGATGACACGAGTTCATATTTATGGTTGGCGATGGGGCATAATCTGAATACGAAAGAGTGACTAATGAAGTCCGGGGGGTAGATCAAGACAACTTTTTAGAAAAAAAGATTCACCCTGCCGGAGTTGAAGTTGTCAACCCCACTGCTCGCGCAATCGTCCCGCCCACCCACCCGCAACTTCGATTGCAACGCTCATGCGGCGGCGATGGCGCGACCGACGCGGCCGCGGCGCTGACCGCTGGAGACTTCCCAGCGCGTCTCGCAGGTTTTTATCTGGATCTTTGGGATTTCTGGGGTGAGAAATGAGGAAACCAAGTGTTTTTTGTTGGGAATTCTGGATTTTTGTGATTCTGGGGGCCGGGGCTCCGGAAAAGAAGCCCCCAAAAATCTAAATCGTCCAAATGAAAGCCCATGGTTACCTCACTTCTAATCACACAAATCGTAAACATCAAAATGACAGCACAGGGCTTTCGTACCCCTGTCATCGCAAACCCTATGTCTTCACAGGGATTGTGTTGAGTGTCTGGGAGAAAGAGAGAGAGAGAGAGAACAAATCTATATATATATATAGAGAGAGAGAGAGAGAGAGTCAGAGAGAGAGAAAGAGAAAGAAAGAGAGAGGAAGAGAAAGAAAGAGAGAGAGAGAAAGAGAGGGAGAGAGAAAGAGACTCAGACAGAGAGAGAGAGAGAGAACAAAACAGAGAAAGTGAGAGAGAGAGCGAGAAAGAGAGAGACAGAGACAGAGACTGAGAGAGAGAGAGAGACAGAGACAGAGAGAGGCAGATTCCAGATCCAACTGATTACAATTCGATTCCAATCGGAACACGATTCAAATTTCACGGGGGTGGAGAGGAACACACATTCAGCTGTTTCCAATGTGATTCCTATTGGGACCTAAAAAGCCATAATGATAATTTAGCAGATCCGTGACACAGCTAATTCAGAATGTATTCCTTTGGGGATCTGCTGAGAGTCGACATGAAATGGTGCAGATCCTAGGTCCAGCTGGCTCCATCTATAGATATATATATATATATGTGTAAATCTATTCACATTGACATGCAATTCGAACCTAATTGGAATTGAGCAGATCCCATGTCCAGCTGATTTCAAATATATTCCTAGTGGGGTTGACTTATAATCTACTTGGGATGTGGCAGATCCCAGATCCAGGTGTAGTAGAATCCTATTGGGATACAAGTATAATCAATTTGGCATGGAACAGATCTCCAGCAGATCCGAAATTGATTTTTTTCTGGGGTTAATCAGAATGTACTTGGATGTTGGGGACATTCCAGGTCCAGCGGAGTCCACGTGGGATTATGCTTGGGATCCACTAGGAATCCGCTTGGAAATGGGCAGACAGCAGGTCCAGCTCATTCAAAATAGATTATTATGGATGGAACCCAATTGGATTCGAGCAGATCCCAGATCCAGCTGATGTCAATTTGACTCGTATTGGAATCGACTGAGAATACAAGTGGAACGAAGCAGCTCCGAGACACAACTGTTTCCAATTGTCTGCGGATTGGGATCGAATTAAAAACGATTTCGAATTGGACCGATCACAGACCCAGCTGATTCAAAGTGGATTCAGATTGGAATACCGATACAATCTAGTTGGAGCTGAACAGATCCCATATCCAGCTATTTCCAATTCTATTCTTATTGGGGCATGATTCTAATTTGATCGGGTACACACAATCCCAGATCCAGCTGTGTCAACTTGGATTCCTATTGAATCTAATTCGAATCAAGTGAGAATTCAACATGCCCCAACACCGCTGATTCAAACTGGATTCCAGCACCAGAAACAACGAAGGCATGACGAATAGGACAGATGGATCAGCAGGTACGGATAACAAGAAGGCGAATGAACAGTAAGAGTACGAATGGGGAGCTCAAGCACATATGCCAAATACGTGGTTGTCGGGGGAAGGGGCTGCGAATATGTATATACATTTTTATACACATACATACATGTATACAGCTATATATGTATATATATATATATATGTATAAATGTATATAAACACATGCTGTACAACCGATGTGGCGCAGCTCATGTTGAGTACTCTACATGGTGCAACAACTGTGGTTCTGTGATATAGATATGTGTATATACAGAAATACATTGTCCAAGCTAGATTGTGCAACCTGTGTTGTGCAGTCTGTGTTGTGAGTAGACCGAAGACGCGGCTCAGATCCTCAAAACAGAAAGAAGAACCGCCGAGTGCAAGCACTGTGTTCGGGGAACAAATGGCAGGAAGAAGTTACCTACGACGGTAACTGATAATAATGGGAACGCGCGTATTCAGAATGATCATGCCACGAAAAAGGACGTTTCATATTGTAATGAAGATTCGCGGGCTACGGTTAAGACAAATGGTAAGGAGAAGAAGGAGCCGGGCGCGCACCGTAGTGGCGAGACGGATGAAAGGGGGGGGTCGTGCGCGAGGCACGCGCGATCGACGGGCGGCAGGCGGTAAAACGGCGCGGTCTCCTGGGCGTCGCGCCCTTCATGTACAGATCGGCGAACACGGAGAGGTCGCCGTCCGAAGGCAGCGCTCCAGACTTCAGGCCGTCCTCTGGGCCAGGGCGGCGGGGGGGGGGAGAAGAAGGGGGAGAGGGGGGAGGGGAAGGAGGAAGGAGAGGGAGGGAGGAGGAGCAGGAGGAGAAGAAGGAGAACAAGGAGGAGCAACAGGAGAATGATGATGATGATGATGATGATGATGATGATGATGAGGAGGAGGGAGGAGGAGGAGGAGGAGAGGAGGAAGAGGAGGAGGAGGAGGAGGAGGAGGAGGAGGAGGAGGAGGGGGAGGGGGGGAGGGTGAGAGGGAGGAGGGGATGGATGATCAGGGGGATGAGGAGGACGAAAAGGAGGAGGAGAAGAAGGAGGAGGAGGAGGAGCGGAGGAGGAGGGGTGAGACAGGAGGGAGGAGGGAGGAGGAGGAAGAGGAGGAGGAAGAGGAGAAGGAGGAGGAGGTCAAGGCTGCCCAGAAAGGGCTTAATGAAGGAGGAGGAGGAGGAAGAGGACAAGTGTAAGCCTAAGAGCCATCAACGATGTTGGGGTAAACCCTCCCTCCAAGCTCTCTCTTTTGAGGCCCCTACAACGGTCCATTCCCATTGAGGGATCTGCCAGGTTGGAAGACAACCGTTTGACCATCCTGACACATGACAAAAACTTTTGTTCTCGGGATTAATCAACCGAACTGTTGCATTAGACGATCCTGAATCGTGCCAGACCGCCATCCTTGGGACTTCAACACCTCGAGCGAACGTAACTGTTGCACCCTCATAACCCTGAAACCTTCGAAACGCATTTCTTGTTCAAACGAATGCGCGCGGCGCTATCCATATGTGAAACTGTTGCCAATGTTGAAGCCTCAGGGTCATAAATGGTGAGGAAGTCTCGGGCAAAACGCCCAGCCCGCCCTACAAACTGGTCTCGGGGTGCGACAGGGAGAAATTATGTATAAGGAAATGGAATGGACGTTGAGGAGGAGACGGAGGAACACAAGGAGGGAGGAGGAGGAGGAGGAGGATGAGGAGGAGGAGGAGGAGGAGGGATGGGGACAGCGGAGGAGGAGGGAGAACGGAGGAAGAGGAGGATGGGGAGCCGCACGTTTTGAGGAGGAGGAGGAGCAGGAGGAGGGATGAGGAGGGAGGAGGATGAAGAGTAGGAGGAGGAGGAGGAGGAGGAGCGAGGTCGTCCCTCTGTCTCGTCCCTGAGCCGAGCGAACTTCCTGCGAGTGGCCACGCACGCTTGCCGCCGCCGCCTGCTGGCCATACATCGGCCTCAGTCTTCCTAGACCGCGCGCCAGGATGGCCCGCAGCGATGGGAACGTAACGAAACAGGAGGGAGGCGGAACCCCGAGGATGCTCAGCAGTGGAGCCGACCACTGGCACGGGCAAGATCTGGCCACTGGCTGCCTGCATCAACTTCTCCAGCCGCTCCACGAGCGTGAGCGCGCAGCCGGCCGCCGGCTCCACACGGGCCCGCCTGGGAGGCGCAGGGCCACCCCGTGCTGGTCGCGACCGACGAGGTCGGCGGCCACTGACTCTGCTTCAGACGCTGGTATCCCCAGAGGCCCGACGCCCCGACAACAATCGGAGCGGCGGGATTCGGGCTTCTGTTCGGCCTCCGGAGGCCCTCGTCGGGCCTCGGGACCGTCAGAAACGACTCGGGGCGGAGAACACCAGCCCCGGGGCAGTGGTCCAGACCCCCATGGGCCCACGCATCGGAAAAAATGGAGCGGCCAGACGTCTGGGTCGGTCGCGGCCGCTTGCTTCAAAATCGGTTGCGACCGAGTTTGACTGCTGACCAGTCGTCGCTGATCGCGGCCGAGAAAATCCGGTATCCAAGGGCCTTGGCTCTGCGAGACGAGCCCTGGCATCCTTTCGGTTCTTGTTGTGGTCGCCCTTGGGGGGGTTCGGACCTGCTCGCCGATCCTTGGAAATCTTCTCGCCTCGGGATGCTCCGCGCTTCGTTCAGGGCGTTCCGAGGGTCCCCTTATTGGACCCGAATGACCCATGGAGGCGCGAGTTACGGTGCGAGAGTCCGACGCACTCGCGTCGTGCTCAAAATCACGATGGAGGACTTTTGCCGACGAGCTCCCGGAGCCCTCACTGAGCGCCAGGACGCCCAAGTAACGACTCGGGGTGGGAGGCCGGTCCCTATGGGGGGGGGGTTCCAAGACCTCCGGGGAGCCGCACTGTGAACAAGTCACGACGGCCAGGGCCAGGACAAACGACGGGGCCCAGGGACACACAAAGAGATAGACAAAACCCCAGGATTTCCCACATATCCCCATGCTCGACGCTAGTCGACACTAGTCGACGCTAAATCGACGCTAGCCGACGCTAAATCGGCGCTATCTCATCGACTCCCAGACGCTGATCGACGCTAATCGACGCTAAAGACAATAAAACCTGAACTAAGAAGATATACCAGGATCCCATGACTTGCTACCGAAGGAATGGACCCCGGAGGCGGGGGCATTCTTGAAGTGGCCTGCGCCCTCGAAGAGCTGTAGCTGTGGTCGGCTGTCGCGTTCGAAAAGTGAAGCCCATCACGGGTTTCTCTTTAAGTCATATGCTCATCATGCCAGAAGATGTCAGAACATGTTCTGGCACAGCAGGACATGATCTGAGGGCACTAGACTTGTCAAATCGAGCGCCCTCAGATCATCAAAGCGACGCCACGGAGCATTACGATGTTATACCGCCACCGTGCTACCACGAGCAACGCAACATCAGGAACGAAAGAGCTGTTCTGACCACGGCAACCATTGGCAACGAATGGGTGAATGGGCTCCCCGACCTGGATCTGAAGAGCGGGTCAAAAACCAGACCCCCTACTGAGCCCAAAGTGTTCATTATTTCAGTGCCTTGACCATGTACACGTCGTTCAGTTCTAACCGTGCTCATGTCAAATTGTGCTCGTCTCTAATTGGTCCTGGCCCCCGAGTGGCCAGGAAGAGGCCCAGGATAGAACAATTAGAAATGACATGATCGTGGCCCCACAAAAAAGCAACGAACTTTCGAAGACTTGGAAATCAACAGTGTGTACCACTTTTGCTGTCGTGGTACACTGAAGCGCTTACTCTGGGCTCTGGGACTCCTGCCGGAGCTCGTCGGCCCCCGGAGGCCTCGACCGACCTCCTCCCGCGGACCCGCCTCTGGCCCACGGCCGCTCTTCTGCCGGCCCCCTCTGGGCCCCGAAGCCAGCTCGGGCCAACAAGAGAGTACGACATTGGGGGAACAGAAGGTGGCATAAACATCAATAAACATAAAGACTCGGAGGTCCGCGCGGATTTCTCGAATCGGCGCTGGACCCCCCTCCCTGGCGCGCGGAGCGCGCCAGGGTCCCCAGCGCCGATCCGAGAAATCCGCGCGGACCTCCGAGTTTTCATGTTTATGCCACTTTTTGTTCCCCTAGACATGCTACTTTCCGCCGCCAGGGGCGCCTGTCCCAGGGCGGCTGGCAAGCTTGTGCCTCTACGGCGGTGCGCGGGGGCAGACGCACTCCAGCCGCCCTGGGCTTGGTGTCTGAGCTCACCGCACGGGGACGGGCCGCCAGAGGCCGAGGATGTCCAAACACCTCACTTGCCATCGCTCAGGCGTCCACTCCCTGTGCATTTTTCGGTTTCGTGCGTGTGTGTCTTGTTGCTCGATGGCCCAGGATGGTCCTCGATGGTTCTCGCCGAAAAAAAAACACACACGTCCGAGGGATGCCAGGCTCATGTCTTGCTGGGGGGGCGACGCGGGGGGGGGGGGGCTTTTCCTCCCTGGACCCCCTCCCCGGGACACGCGTTTCATCCCGACCCGTTTTTTGACGGATCCGGGCCCAGAAATGGCATCCAGCGGCTGATAATTGAACAACACACAACCATATGGTTCCGGGCCAAGTCGGGGTGTACCTCTGGGAGCCGCTCAAAAGTAAGGGCCAGAGCAGGAGGGGTCGGAGATCGCACCGCATCGCCGATGCATCAGCCAAGCTGGGATGGAGAAGCTCGTGAGCCAGACTGCGACGCATCGCCGATGCATTGGCGATGCGGCGCGACTCTCCAGCTACGTCTGCTCGGGCCCCATTTGCCCGACTCGGGCGGGTGGTGATGGGTGGCCTAAACGGGGGGGAAGAGAAGGACCCTGAAGGGGCCCTTTGTTTCACCCCGCACGTAGGTCACACCCATGCCCGACCGACTGCAGAAGCCCTGAATTCAAAAACGTTGGCGTCCCACTCTTATCTGGACGTTCGAATTGGGTACGAAGAAAATGGGTACGGTGCCCAATAACAACAAAACCAACAGCGGCCGCTGTTGGGTAGGCGGCCTCCTGCCTCAAATGGACAACGACCGCGGCGACGCCGGCAGCGAGCCTTGTTCAGAATGGACAGGAATTGCTGTCGGACTTTGCACCCAGTGTTTTGCGTACCCATTTCTAGAGGCCTCCTCGATGGGGTCCGAGTAGATGGGGTCGGAGGATCACACTGCATCGCCGATACATCGGCGATGCATCGGCGATGTATCGGCGATGCATCGGCGACGTCGGCGATGCATCGGCGCCATCGGCGGGGAGAAAGTCGGGCCCCATGTCGAGCTGCATCGCCGATGCATCGGCGATGCGGAGCAATCCTCCGACCCCATCTACTCCGACCCCATCTAGGCGCTCTAGCATAATTTCGACCGTCCCGATCATACCTCCGCCGCCTTCCGCCGACCTTTCGCCGGCGGACCTGCCGCTGTCCTCCTCCCGCCGTCTTCCGCCGTGGGCAGAGACCCTTCCAGGAACGCGCCAGTGGGCCAGGTTCGCCGACTGCCGGGGGCCGGGAAGAGGGGGGTAAGCGCAGCATGGCCCTGGGCGCCACGGGACGTACCCAGAGGGAGAAAAAAGAAGGCACGACATCCGGGAGGTCACGTGTCACGCGCCGTGATATCCCCCCCCCTGTCCCTCACCCCCCTCCCCAGGCACCCTCCGATCGATCTGCTTCCATCCGCGGCCCTGGAGCTTCCGACTCTTTCCTGGGGGCAGATTTGTGCCCCAGATCCGCTCTCGCGGCCCCGCGGCCCGACACCCAGCCCCCCGACGTCATGCTTCTGCTCATGGCGACGACCCCCAAGAGGTCCCGACCCATGCCCCATGACCGGCTCTTCATCCTCCGTCGATGTTTGACGGTCCCGAGGCCCCGTCGCGCCCACCAGGGACCGAACGGAGTGGCAAAAACCGCCCGTCGTCTTCTCCCGTGGCCCGGAGGGGTTTGGGTAAGGGTCCCCGGAGGCCGACGTCGAGGACTCGCGCAGGCACTGCACCCAAACCCTCTGCCCTCGGAGGGTCGGGCCGTCGCCACCCTCGATGTTCGACCATGCGCGCAAGGTTGACCTCTGGGTGACCACGCGAGGGGCCGAGTCCGAGCGCCGAGGCCAGCGCCGGGGGGACCCCGCTGTGGGCCCGCACCGAAGGTCACTCTGGCAGCCGGGATCTCGGCGGCCCGAGACGCCCGAGGCGTCCGGAGGAGGAGGAGGAGGAGGAGGAGGAGGACGAGGAGGAGGAGGACGAGGAGGAGGAGCCCGGGCCCCACGCCGGCGTCCTGCGGGGCGGGCACGAGCGTGAAGCGGCCGCTCGCCGCGGCGCTCCTGGCGCTCGCGTCCGGGTCGCTGGTGGCGCTGGCCAGGCTCGCCCCCGCCGTGGTGCCCTCCTCGCTCTCGGCCTCGCGGCGGCGCGCACGCGGAGGTGGCTACTGCGATGGCCGCGGGGGCTGCAGAGTGGACATGGGGGCCTAACAAAAAGAGGATGCTGAGAGATGGGTTCATCTGGCCAGGGAGACCTAGCTGATCAGCGGGTTACGTGTGCCCCGAGTGGTGCAGGGGGGATCGGTAACCCTGTCCAGTGGGCTCCGCCCACTTAGACCAGGTATTTATCCCCTCATGCCAGGGCACCTGTAACCTAACGCACCTTCGCATCCGCTTCTAAGCCCCCCTGTCCCCTTAGCGCCCGCCGCGGACTTCTCAGCAGAGGAGCACATGACGGCAGAGGCATGATTTCTCGGAAGTCCGCGCGGAGAGTCCTTGGATCGGAGCCGGAGCCCCCGCCCAGGCGCGCGGGGCGCGCCGGGCGCGGCGCAGGAGGCGCCGCCAGGGGGGGGTCCAGCGCAGATCCAAGAACTCCGCGCGGTGCTCCGATGCGCTGTCGTATGCAGGTGCACGTCATTCATGTCTCATCGTGCTCGTTTCTAGTTGTGCTCGCCTCCAATTGTTCCTGGCCCCCTATTGGCCAGGAAGAGGCCCAGGATAGAACACTTAGAAATGAAAGGATCTTGGCCCCCCCCCCAAAACAAAATCGAAGAGCTTTCGAAGACTTAGAAATGAACAATGTGTACCTGTCCTTCGAGCGGCGCGAGGGGGCGGCCTTCCAGGAAGGCTAGGGGAAGGCCGTGGCCTCCTCGAGAGAAGCGCCCTTGGGAGGCCTCCGGGAGGCCTTCTCGGACGCCTCCGGGGGCCCTCAGGGGAGGCGCCTTGGAGGCTTCCGGGAGAAGCGCCCTGGACCGCGGCCTCCTCGGGAGAAGCGCCCTTGGAGGCTTCCGGGAGGCCCTCTCGGACGCCTCCAGGGGCCCTCAGAGGAGGGCGCCTGCCCTCTCAGAGGCCCCACGCCTTCGGGGAGGGCCCTGCAGCCCCCCTCTCTCGCGCGCCACGCCCCATGGGCGCGCGCCGCCGAGCGCCTTGCTCTTGCCCGCCTTCTTGGAGGACTTGTCCTCGGGGCGGCTGGGGGGAGCCACGGGGCGACGGCCGCAGAGACCACGGCGGCCTATAGAGTTAAAGTCGGGCCTGTCCCCCTACAGGGGGGATTGTTTTCGAAGAAAAATAAAAGGTGCCCCACAAAGAATCCTAAAATAATCCAAACATCGTATGGGGACTATTTTTTGTGAGTATGTTTTGACCTTTTTGGAATCTGTTTGGGGTACGTTTTATTGTTCGTCGAAAATCCCCCTGTTGGGGGACACGCCCGACATAAGCCTAGGGCAGACACACACACACACACACACACACACGACAAGAACAAGAAACCTTGCTCTACAAATCCTTGGTGGACATTCTCTGGCTATCCTTGAGGGCCCTGACGTGCCCCGGAGCTCCTATGGGTCTGGGAGGCCATCGGGGGATCAGAAATTTCCGTGGGGCACCTGCTGGCAGGCCGACTTCTTGCTTGATGTGCGTAAGCTGGATTCGCATTGCCCAACACATGGGGAATTCGACCCAGTTCGATCTTCATGCCGCTAGGTACAATCTCAAAACCCATAGTGAGGATGCGCAATCATGATCCAAGGGCCTTGGACGTCCATGTCGAAGCTAGTCGAGCGGGGCTTGCCATCGAAAGTGGTTGAGGATGGGCCGAAGATGATCGAGGAGGCAAGGCTGCAAGGGTGCCCTTGGAAAGACGATCGTCCCTACTACCAGTGTCGACTGTACGCCTCGACCACGCGCGCGCCCACACGACGCCGAACCGTCTCCGAAGGCCCATATGGCCTTCTCGGGGCAGGATCCTCGGCCCCCCCATCCTCGAGCGAGGATGCCCCGTTCTCTGGCGACGAAGGCCCGTTCTGGGATCTCCAGGAGCGGCCTCCTCGCCACGGCGGGGTTCCCGCTGCAACTTTCGAATCCCAACGCACTCCTGCTGGGCGGGTCCGCGAGGGAGGGGGAGGGGGGGGGGGGCACGTCTTTGCCGCGATGCCGTCGCGAGACTCCAGGCTGGCACTCTGGTGGGCCTCCGGGAGGGCCGCACCCACCACTTCTGGGCAGGTCCGCGAAGGGGGGGGAAAGGGGGCGTGTTTTCGCCGCGATCCTGTCACGAGCATCCAGGTTGGCACTCTGGTGGGCCTCGGGGAGGGCCGCACCCGGCACCGGGACCTCCAAAAACCGATCTCGGGAGGAGCAGCGGCAACTGCACAGCTGCACACGTTCGGTGGGCCGCGCGGATGTCTTCGGTCGGCGCTGCCCCCCCCCCTCCCCCTGGCGAACGGAGCGCGCCCCAGCGGCGGCGCCGAACGGACCTCCAGAGTGTTCTTGCTACGCTCGGCACCTGTTTCTGTTTTTCCCCGCTGCCGATCCTGGCCCTGCCCTATGTTGCTCCAAGCGTACTTACGGACCACATCCCACAACAATAATCTCGAGCACCCGGAAGAGTATCGAAGCTGTGTCGAACACGTATCGCCTCCCAGGGCCGACTTGCCCTCCCTGCTCAGCCGAGGCGTGGCCACGGGAACGAACGCGGGCCCAGAGCGCGAGCCCCCCTTCGCCGAAGTCCCGAGGCCCTGCGTGGAGATGCCACGAGCGAGGAGCACGCCGTGGGCGGGGGGCCCCGAGACGAGGGCCGTCCACGTCGGTCGGCAGGGGGGAGGCAGAAGCCTCACGCAGGAGGGCGGATGCCTCCGACGGGGCCCAGGCCCGCCCAGAGGAGAGCGGAGCGCAGCAGAAGAGGCGCCGCGAGCCCCTTCCGCGCCAGAGCGGAGGTCCACTGCGCCCCGCGTCCTGCCCGAGCGGCAGCGAGGACCTCCCCCGGTGCCCCGGGGTCCTTTCCCGGGCGCGCGAGAGGCCTCCCGGGCGGAGGAAGGCGCCGGAAGCGCACCGCGACATCCCCGCACGCCCTCGCGCCGCTTCCAAGTCACCACGGAAGTTGTGCTGCATATTTCGGCCTCTGTGGGCGAGCAACGACATATGTACGTGTACGCCCTCAGCGGTGTTACCTGCACGAACGTCCGCGTTGACACGCACTCCAGGGGAAACTAACCGCGTACGTGTACATATGTTGCTGGCCTCTGACTCTGGGGGCCCTCGCCAGGCCCTGGGACCGTCCAACGCTACATCAGGACGAAGAGCCAGTCTTGGGGAAAGGGTCCACACCTCCAGGGAAGCACGCCGTCGAAGTCAAGACGGAAGGCCACAAGCAAGCCAGAAGCGCGCTGCGACATCCCGTGACGCCCTCGCGTCGTTGAGCTTATCCGGGCGAAAAGCCCAACTGCGAGAATTGCGAGGCAGGTGGCGGGGGGCCACGAAACTCGCGAAGGGAGTGCCGAAATGGGCGTGGTGCCGCCATTCGGACGCTGCCACTGGGGCCTTCGGCGGAGCTCTCTGTGGGGCCACGAAACGTGTGAGGGGTGTGTGTGTGTGTGTGTGCCATCATGGGTGCAGTGCCACCATGCGGATGCTGCAGCTGGGGATTTCGGTGGAGCTCCCTTTGGGGCCACGAAGCGTGTGACGGGTGTGCCGACATGGGTGGACAACCAGATGCAAAATCTTCCTCATCGTGGGGGCTTCGGTTGAGCTCTCTCTCTATGGGGCCACGAAGCGTGTGACGGGTGAGGAGGACCAAAGGCAAACTCCCCTTCTTGGTGATTCGGTGGGGCTCCCTGTGGGGCCCTGAAGCGTGCGAGGGGTACGGAGAACGGTGGAGCTCCTTATGTGGGGCCACGAAGCGCGCGAGGGGTGTGGAGAACCACCTGCAAAACCTCCTCCTTGGGGCTTCGGTTCAGCTGCCTGTGCGGCCACGACGCCTGCGAGGAGTGTAAAGAAACGCATGCAAAACCTCCCCGCTGGGTGCTTCGGTGGAGCTCCCTGTGTGGGGGGCCACGCAGCGCGTTTGGGGGTGTGGAGAACTACATGCAGAACCTCCTCCTGGGGGAGACGGTGGAGCTCCCGATGGGGCCACGCAGCGCGCGAGGGGTGTGGAGAACCTCCTGCACAACCTCCTCCTGGGGGGGCTTCGGTGGAGCTTCCTGTGGGGCCACGAAGCGTGTGCGAGGTGTGGAGGGCCACATGCACAGCCCTCTCCTTGGGGCTTTGGTGGGGCTCCCTGTGGGGCCACGAAGCGTGTGAGGGGTGTGAAGAAGCGCATGCAAAACCGCTTCCTGGGAGATTCCTTGGAGCTCCCTGTGCGGGGCCACGGAACGTGTGACGGGTGAGGAGGACCACATGCACAACCTCCTCCTGCGGGCTTCGGTGGAGCTCCTTATGGGGCCACGGAGCGCCTGAGGGGTGTGGAGAACCCTCTGCAAAACCTTCTCCTGGGGGCTTCGGTGGAACTCCCTGTGGACCACTAAACGTATAAAAGATGTGGAGGACCACATGCAAAGCATTGCTCCTTGGGGTGTGGAGCTCCCTATGTGAATGGGGCCACGAGACGTGAGGGGTGTAGAAAACCAAATGCACAACCTCCTCTGGGGGCTTCGGGGAAGCTCCCTATGGGGCCACGAAGCGTGTGAGGGGTGTCGAGAGCCATATGCAACACCCCTTTCAGTACAGTGCAGTAGGGGCGGCATCAGCCCAGGAACTAAAGACTAAAGCCCGGGCCGCATGCAACACTCCTTTCTGGGGACTTTGGTGGAGCTCTCTGAGGGGCCATGAATCGTGTGAGGGGCGTGGGGGACCACATGCAAAACTTCTCCTGGGAGCTTCGGTGGTGCTCCCTGTGGGGCCACGAAGCGTGCGAGGGGTGTGCCAGGATGGGCATGCGGAGGGCAGAGGCAGGGATGATGAGGAGGGCGCCGCCTCGTCAAAACCCAACACCACAATATGGCTGGAAACAAAAAACACGACGAACAATTGTGGGATGTTTGTCTGCCTCTGAGGGCCCCTGCTGGACCGATGAAGAGCTGGTCCCAGGGATGTGGTCCAGACCTCTGCCCTGAGGTCCGGGCCCCTTCCCAATGGAATTGTGCACACAAAAAAAGCACGAGGGAGGATGTCTGGGTCCTGGAAGACCTCTTGGGATCCTCCCCACCCGATCTCCGACACTCCTCCAGCCTCTCGCGCTCCGCTCTTCCGGTCTCCGGTTGCCCGGGCGCCTCTGCCCCGAGTCCAACAAGCAACCCCTCGTCCGGAGAGGCGGTTGCCCAGCGCAGCTTACGACAATGTCGCCGCACAGTCCTGACGTGGGCTGAAGGAACCCCATTGCGTCAGGGAATCCACCGCGGCCAGTGACTCGCCGTCCCGGCTAGCTGCAATTGAGCTGGGACCGACCGTCCCGGCATTCCTATAGTCGTAAATCGTCCTACCACGGAACGTTCTTAGAACCCAGAAGTGTTCTAAGAACAACAACAATGTTCTTAGGACATTGACCCGATGTGTTAAACCGAAACAGTCTCAACCAGACATGGTCCAAGAACATTCCGTGCAGACCGCAAGAGGCTTTTAGAGGATTGTTTGGTGGGGCTGCAGGCGAGCCGGGACTCTTCGCCACTGCTTTGTGCAACTCCAGGACGCCCAAGGGGCTGGGGCCCAGGGAGAGCAAGACAAAAGCCGGGGTTCAGAGAGGGGCCTTTCTTCCGCCTACTTCCCAGGTGGACCTCCCGCAGCCCAGACCTCCGACGTCCTGATTGTTCACGACGTCGACCCCAATTCAGCAGGGACCGACCGTCCCAGCATTCCTATAGTCCTACCACGAAATTCTCTTAGAACCCAAAAATGTTCTAATAACAAAGACAATGTTCTTAGAACATAAACCCGATGTGATAAAACAAGACAGAGTCCGCCAGAAATGTTTTAAGAACATTTCGTGGGAACCACAAGTGATTATTTGAACATTGTGTGGTAGGGCTATGGGCGAGCCAGGACGCTTCGCCACTGCTTGACCCAAAGGTCCCGACCCATTTCCCATGACCACTTTCAGAATGAACCGTTGTTTGACGGTCCCGAGGCCCACTGGCCAGAGGACGTCAATTATCAAAGTAAGTAAATGTACAAATCCCAAGAGGCCTTGGGACACTCAAGAAAATATACAAATCTTGGGATCCCCACATTGTCCAATGTTTTTAAAAGATTTCGTCTCTCCCCCCCACTTCCCATATATTCCCATATTTCCTGGGGGACGACGATTACTTGTGTCTGTGTGTTCCTTTCCCTCCCGATATTCGTCTCACCGCTTCTGGCCTGGCCCACCCTGTGCCTGGCCAGGATCGGCGTGTGCGCACTCTCCTGGCTTGGCCAGGGAGGGATAGCTGCTTCGACCCTGGCTCCCCGGGGCCTGGGACAGGCCCTGGCTCAGGACCGGTGAGATCCCCTGGCCATCACGAAGCCAGACCTCCGAGGATGTGATAGAGACCTCCCAGATGGGGTCCGAGTAGATGGGGTCGGAGGATCGCGCCGCATCTGCCGATGCATCGCCGATGTATAGACGATGCATCGGCGATGCATCGGCGACGTCGGCGATGCATCGGCGACGTCGGCGTGAAAGACACGTGCTCCACATCGAGCCGCATCGTCGATGCATCGGCGATTCGAGCCGATCCTCTGACCCCATTTACCCGCACCCCATCTAGGAGGCCTAGATCTGTCTGTTTCAACCCTGCAATTTCTCATCGATTTCGGCCTCGGGGGCCCGTATTCGGGCCCGGGGGCCATCAAAATCGATCGGGGACGAAAATCCACCCCCGGAGCAGGGTCGGGACCTCTGCTGAGATGACCGCGGCGGTTGCTGAGGGGGTAGGGGGGTTGGATGCTAAGGGTCATTGAAGATGGCCTAACCTAGCCCGTAAGTAGGTCACGCGTGCGCTAAATGCTCTTGGGGGTTAGATAGTTCATGCTCTTGGGGGTTAGATAGTTCCGCCAAGTGGGCGGAACCCAGCTTAGCCCGGATTGTCAATCTCCTAAACAACGTAGGGCACCCGCAACCCCCTTCTTGAGGCAGGTTAGGCCAGCTAGAAGCACCTCAGCATCAGCTTCTGAGCCCCCCACCCCCTTGGCAGCCGCCGGGGTCATCTCCGTGGGGCCGTGGACTGAAAACATCACATTGGCGGGCGCCTGGGCCCCCCAGCCACCCCCCGAAGGCACTGCCTGGCCAGCCCACTCTTTGGGTGACCCAACAGGGGGTCCAGCTGCAAGGGGGTGGTGCAATAGATTTGGGGCAATTCTCTTGCAAACGTTTTGCGCAGGAGAATTGTATTGCGTTGTGCTGCATCTCGTGTATAGCACGCGAAAGTCCAGCAATCCATCTGCGCCCCGGAATGTATTGCACGCCCCAAGTGCATCTGCATCCCCACACATCCACTGCACCACCCCCTTGTCGCTGGACCCCCTTTTGAGCCAACCCGACACTCCCATAGACCTCCCGCATGGTGCGCTGCCTTGCCGCAGCGCGGACCCCCCCCCACCCCCCCCCCGAGGCGGCCTGGGCCGCTCCCCGTCTGTGCGGCGCGGGCCGCTCTTCTCCCGCGGGCTCCCGCCGCGACGGCCCCCCGGGGCGGCGAGACGGCCCTCTCGAGGCCCGAAGGAGTCCCCGCAATGGCCGCCGCGATCCCAGAGATCCGACGCTCCGACCACGACCTGCAAAGCGGCCGGCTTGGGGCTGCCGTCGGCCTCCGGAGGCCCTCGCCCGGGCCGCGGGACCGTCAGAGAGCGAATCGGGGGGAACGCCGGCCCCGGGGAGGTGGTCCAGACCCACATGGCCCACGCACCGGCAAGAATTGGAGCGGCCAGATGTCTGGGGCGATCCCAGAGATCCGACGCTCCGACAAACACTGGAGCGGCCGGGTTGTGGCCGTTTTCGGCCTCTGGGGGCCCTCTCCAGGCCTCGGGGCCGTCAAAAAATGGCTCAGGACGAAAAGCCCGCCCCGAAGGAAAGTGGTCCAGACCTCCGGGCCCGCGCACCGACAAAGATGGGAGCGGCCAAAGGCCTGGGACCCTCTCCTGCCCCGCCCCGGTCCGAAGGGCCCCGTCCAGGCCTGGCGAAAGGGGAGGATAGCAAAGGGGGGGTCTGAGAATCAGCTCACGTGGCTGATTTTCCCGGCGCCTCCCAGCGCCGGAGGCGGCCACTCCTCGAGGAATGGGCCCCTCGGTGGGGCGGAAACCAGCTGCATGCAGCAGCTTTCGTGCCCCCCCCCTTTCCGTATCCCCCCTTTCGCCCGGCCCGACGCTCCGAAGGGTCCCGCCCCCGTCCTTCTTCGGCTTCGAGGACGCTGCCGTCTGCCCGCGGCTGCGGTCGCCGTCCTCGAAGATGCTGAACATCGGGCGCCGGGCAACGGGCCGCGCGGGCGGGCACGGAGCGAGCGAACCGGTCGGGGCTCCGCCCCGGCCGCACGGGGTATCGAGCAGGAGCGGGGCTGCGGCCCCCCGCCCATGCCCCGACGCTTCGCCCGCGAGAGAGGCATCACAAAGGAAGGCTTCCCAGACCCCCTCGATTCATGGCATAAATCACGAAGGAAATGATTCCTGAGTTTCGGCCTCTGGGGGCCCCCACATGGCCTCGGGACCGTCACAAAACGACTCAGGATGGAAAGCAGGCCATGGGGAAGGAGTCGGGACCTCTGGGAGGTCGACGTTATGGAAGCATCATGACCTCGGGGGTCTGGGCTTGTGGCAGCTCTCGGTCTGCGGGGGCCCTCACGGGGCCTCGGGGGCGTCGAAGAAACGACACAGGATGAAGCACCAGTCCCGTAGAGGAAAAAGAACTATGCACATACACCGATTCTGGCCAGGCCCATCCTGAGCCCAGGATCGGTGCATACGCCCTCCTACCTTGGCCAGGAAGGCATATGCACCGATCCTGGGTCAAGGATGGGCCTTGCCAGGATCGGTGCATGTGCATAGTTCTCTTCGCCCGATCCCGGGGAAGGGGGTCCAGACCTCTGGGCAGCCACAGGGCGAAGACCAATCCCGGCGGAGGACATGCAGATGCCGGAGCTGACCCCATCGGAGGAGGGCCGGTCGAGACAGCGGCTGGCCCTCGGTCGGGACCTCCGTCGGCGTGACTTTCTCAATCGCGTGGTCGGGGCCTCTCCCCCGGGGGTGGTTCCTCCTCCTCCCCCCCTCCTCCTCCCCCTCGTCCTCCTCCTCCTCCTCCTCCCCCTCCCCCTCCCCCTCCTCCCCCTCCTTGTTCTGCTCCTCCTCGTTTGGTCGTCCCGGATCCGTTTCTGATGGTCCCTGGGCCCGACGACGCCCCCCCCCCCCCCCCCAAGAGCAGATTCTCGGAGGCCTGGGCCCGAGATGGCCACGGGATCTCACCGGGCCTGAGCGGGCCCCCCCAAGAGAGCATGTCCTCGGAGGTCTGGGCTATAGGGTCGAGTCGGGCCCGTCCCCCTACAGGGGGATGTTCGACGAGACATAAAACATACACCAAAAATGCTAGAAAATGAAATGATCCAAACATAGTCGGGGGAGTGTTTTTTTTTGAGTATTTGGACTACAGGGTGGGGCCCCGGGTGGGGGCCGCGTGCCGAGAGCTGCAGCGGACCCTGTGGCGGAGCCTATGGCCGGGCCCGCCGCGGGGGCGGAGCGAGCTCGCCTGGCGCGGCAGCAGAAAGGGCCCCCCATATAGGGCGCGGAGGTGGCCGCCGGGGCTGCTGCACGAGGGGGCACGGCGTGCTCAAGAGTGGATGCTCGAGCTGGAGCGGACCCCTCTGGCGGAGCCTGCCGGGGGCGGAGCGAGCTCGCCTGCACGGCAGAAAGGGCCCCCATATAGGGCGAGGAGATGGCCGCCGGGGCTGCTGCACGAGGGGGCACGGCGTGCTCAAAAGTGGATGCTCGGGCGGGATATGTCTGGCCCAGTCCAGCCCATACAACGGGTTGCGGGTGCCCTGGGAGGCTTCGGGGGGGTCGAGGATCCGGGCTGAGCGGGCTCCGCTGGGCCAAGTTGGCTCCGCCCACTTAGCGGAGTACCGGACCCCTCCAAGCCACTTTGGGTACCTCTAGCCCACTTGTGAGCTAGCATCGGCCAGATATATAACACACCTCGGCATCCGCCTCTGAGCCCCCCTTCCCCTCAGCAGTCCCCGCAATCATCTCGGCAAGGACATAGTTAGGTCTTAGGCCGCCGCGGAACGAAACACGGCAGGTGTGTTGTCCCCTCACTTCTGGCGGGGCCCTTACCAGGCCGGGGGCCGTCAGAAAACGACTTGGGATGAGAAACAGGTCGCAAGGAAGAGGTCCAGGCCCTGACGTCCGGCCGCTCTATCTTTGTTCGATGCCTGGGCCCCAGAGGTCTGCATCACTTCCCTGGGGCCCGTTCTTCGTCCCGCGTTGCTCTGTGACGGTCCCGAGGCCGGGCGAGGGCCCCCTGGAGGCCAAAAACAGCCCCCCCCACACGGGCCGCGCTCCAACTTCTGCTGGGGCGTCGGCTCTCTGGCGACCTGTGGGGGTCCGCGCCGTGGCAGGCAGCAGTCGCGCAGGAGCGTCGGAGGTCTGGGGCGGGAGGCGGGGGCGGGGCACGGGCAGGCGGAGGAGGGCCAGGAGCGTGCCTGGACTCTGGAGCTTTCTTTCCTCTCTGTTTGCTGCACGGAGCGCCGCCGAGAGTGTGACCAGCGGCCACCGGCGTGGCGGATTGCGCCCAGTGCGAAGAAGGCAAACCGAAGAGGGATCAGTGCCATCGTGCGTGCGGGCAGCAGAGCAGGGGCGGGGCACCGTGGACCAGCACACCCCGCTGCCCCGCCTGTGGACAGACGAAGGCAGTGGGCGCGAGGGCAAGCAGGAGCGAGGCAGGGAGGGAGCTCTTCCTTGGGGGCGTGCCTGCTTCCACGCGGCTTGCGGGGGGGGGGGGCGACAGCCCAACTGCGGGTGACTCCAGAGGCCAGCTCCGCGACAGAAGAGGGAGCACGGGCCAGCCTGGGGCATCCGGGAGGAGGTCAGCACGCACTCAGACCCTGGGTACCAACGTCACGAACACACCGCATCATCGCAAGAAAGAACTCGATGGGGGCCCTGGACCCCATCTTTCTGCTGCATTTCTCGAGCGGGTTGATCAGTGAGGGTCCCAGGGCGCGAGGCAAAGCAAAGTCGCCCCTTGTTGAAAAAATGCAACGCCAAAGCAAAGGTCGTAGCGGCACGGACCTGCCGACATCTTGCGCGCCGAGCGCGCACGTCCTCCCGGGGCCCAGAGATGAGGAGAATCTCAAGAGGTCCTTCGGGACCCAGACATCCGGACATCCGACGCCGTGGTTTTCTCGTAGCGTGGCTCCCCAGAAGCCTCGACCCCTTCCCCCCGACCAGTTGCTCCTCCCGAGCCGATTTCTGACGGTCCGGGGGCCTGGCGGGGTCCCCTGGAGGCCGAACATAGCAACCCAAACAAGTGGCAGCGGGAAGGAGAAGGAGGAGAAGGAGGAGGAGGAGGAGGAGGAGGAGGAGGAGGAGGAGGAGGAGGAGGAGGAGGAGGAGGAGGAGGAGGAGGAGGAGGAGGAGGAGGAGGAGGAGGAGGAGGAGGAGGAGGAGGAGGAGGAGGAGGAGGAGGAGGAGGAGGAGAGGAGGAGGAGGAGGAGGAGGAGGAGGAGGAGGAGGGAGGAGAAGGAGGAGGAGGAGGAGGAGGAGGAGGAGGAGGGAGGAGGAGGAGGAGGAGGAGGAGGAGGAGGAGGAGGAGGAGAGGAGGAGGAGGAGGAGGAGGAGGGGGAGGGAGAGACGGGTAATCCTCCTTCATCTGTCCACGACGAGAAGGACTGTGGGGAGGGCAAGGCGACACCGCGGACTGGGCGGAGAAGCGGTAAACGTCGGTCTACTGGTCCAGGAGTCTCACAAATGGGGTCCGAGTAAGTTTAGGTCGGACATGTCCTCCTACATGGGGATTCTGGATCACAAATAACAAGTAGTAAAAAAAAAAAAAAAAACTTGACAACTAAAAACAAACAATCGTCCCCATACTATTTGTTGACTATTTTTTGTTCCTCCTGTAGAGGGACACGCCCGACCTACGAGTAGGTGGGGTCGCAGGATCGCGCCGCATCGGCGATGCATCGTCGACGACTCGCTTAGAATCTGTTCCCAGAACCATCCCAAGGTCCACCTGGTGCTATTGTTCACCATAGATCCGTTTTTGACGGTTCCTGGGCCCGAAAACGGCCCCAGGAAGCTGAACAACCATGAGGGTGCACAAGTGTTTACCTAAGACCTGTGGCAACATGCTCACTCGTGTTTTGAATCAGACCAGCCCTTACTTCAGACTTTCATGTTCACCGACCTTATTTAGCGACTTGATCAAGTGCTTGAATAAACACTCGAGGTCAGAAGACGGTTCTGGGCGCATGTTATGGAGCGACTCCTGCTCTGCATCACCCTGCTAATAATCCATCGCCAGCGTGGGTTCTTGTGTTACTGGAGAGGGCGGGTACGCAAAGGCCCGCTGATTCGTTGAAGCTGAGTGACAATTCTCACGTGTTGCTGCTCTCGGTCTCTACAACATCGCCGACGCAGGTGTGACAAATTATTCAAATACCCTGGCCTCGCCGATCGAATCTCGCCTGACTCGCACGAGCATGGGGATACTTCGGACGCGCGCGCACGCGCGTGCGCCAATTATTGACTATTTGCGTATCCCCACCATGCAATTCAGAAGCGATGCACAGCAGAGCTGACGGGAGAGGGGAAGTAGAGACAGATGTGGTGAAGCCAAGCTGAAAACAATGGTGAAATCAGTGTCCCTAGGGGCAAGGGGGAACGTGGAGGGCCACGAGGGCAATCTCTGGGGCCCGCGTGGGGGACTACAGGGATGATGCTGTTGATGACGATGATGAAGAGGAGGAGGAGGAGGAGGAAGAGAAGAAGGACGAAAATAAGGGAGCCAAGAGAAGAAACGCGAACATGAGGTAGGACGGGCTGGGAAGGAAGGAAAGGAGGAGAAGGAGGAGGAGGAGGAGAGATATAGTGGGAAAGGTGAGGCAACATGAGAAGGGAAGGAGGAGGAGGAGGAAGAGAAAGAGGAGGCAGAGGGAGAAGGAGCCGGAAACGAGTGAAGGAGGAGGAGGAGGGCGACTGGATTTCCAACCATGGCTGGACAACGATTACATCTGCATTTTAGCGCCAACACCTGACATCAACACTTTTGCATCCTCGTGGAAAATAACAAACCTTTCCGAACCCAGAACCTCGTGCCTGTCCGCCCTTCCTGCTGGCCGGAACCAGTGCTGGACAGAACGTGTAGCCAGCATCGAGGCGAGATCGCGATTCCTGAATCAGTTGTGAGGACGTCTCAGGAGAAACGGCCGCCCGACCGGGCGTCCTAGGGTTAGGCGGGTGTGTCCTCCTACAGGCGGATTTTGGACGAACAACAAAAATATTCAAAACATATTGCAAAGTGATGCTTGAAAAGTCGTCCCCACACTATTTTTGGACAACTTTTGAATCTTACTCCTGTAGAGGGATACGCCCGACTGAATCCTTGGGCTCCCCGTCGCCCCTGTGGGACTCCTCCGGGGTTCTCTTCGACTACTTCTAGAGCCCTGTAGTGGAAGACGTTGAAGAGCAATGCCTCCGCGGGCCTCGCGGCGCACGAGGCGCGCGCGCGCGGAGGCGGGCGAGGACGCGCGAGCGTGCACCGCGCGTGGCAGGCACGAGGTCCGAGCGACCCGCGAGAAGCCCGAGGCCTTTTGGGACCTTTTGGCTAGGCGCAAGAAGGTCGTGCAGGTGACGAGATGTGAGCCCCGCGGCTGAGCGCGGGAAGGCCTCGTGAGCGCCTCTGGTGCAATATATACAGACGGCCCAGCGCGCGAGTTGGCACCGCGGCGCGGTGCGCCAAGAAAATTCCTTCGTTCCGAATTCGGCGACGGGGCCCGCCCAGAGCTTAACAAGCTGGTGGACAGCCCAATGCCCAGCTCCACTCAGCCAGCTGTGGGGCTGGTCCTGGGGAACGCCCCCCTGGAGGAGGAGGAGGGAGGAGAGGAGGAGGAGGAGGAGGAGGAGGAGGAGGAGGAGGAGGAGGAGGAGGAGGGGAGGAGGAGGAGGAGGAGGAGGAGGAGGAGGAGGAGGAGGAGGGAGGAGGGGAGGAGGAGGAGGAGGAGGGGGGGAGGGGGAGGGGGAGGGGGGAGGGAGGAGGAGGGGGAGGGGAAGGGGAGGAGGAGGAGGGAAGGAGGAGGAGGAGGAGGAGGAGGAGGAGGGGAGGAGAGGAGGAGGAGGAGGAGGAGGAGGAGGAGGAGGAGGAGGAGGAGGAGGAGGAGGAGGAGGAGGAGGAGGGGGAGGGGGAGGAGGAGGGGAGGAGGAGGAGGAGGAGGAGGAGGAGGAGGAGGAGGAGGAGGAGGAGGAGGATGAGGAGAGGGAGGAGGCGGAGGCGGAGGCGGAGGAGGAGGAGGAGGAGGAAAAGTAAAAGAGTAAGAAGCACCAGCCCAATATCTTCCTGAGATACGAAGGGGGAAGGAGCTTGATGACGGAGGAGAATGAGGCCCCCCCACCCGTCCCTGGCGGGCGCTAGGGAGGGGCTCGGGAGCACGATATGGGCCCTCTGGGTCGCCTAACTTCGGCCACCGCTCCCCGCGATGGGCGACGCGTGGCTGTCTTCGCGCCCTTGCGCCGCCCCCTGGAGATGAGCAGCTCTCCGGCCAGTGCCCGCGGCGCGCGAGGCGCGATGGTCTTCGCGCCCCCCAGGACTCCAGGGGGGACCCCGTCCCAGACCCCCGACACCGTGCTTCCTGTGCTCCATCCAGAACAGGAGCATGGTATCGACTACAGAATTGATTTACCTCGATATTCGTTTTGCCTTTCGAGAACCCACGGAAAAATAGCGGACTCGGCAGGAAAAAACACGTATGTGGTAAAGCAATTATGTAGTCGATCACCCACTCGAAGAACGTGGACGCCCCGAGGTCCTGACGCCTTCCCCGGGACGGCTCCTTCATCCCAACCGTCTCTTATCGGCTTCCCGCGGCCTGGTTAAGGGCCCCTCGGAGGCCAACAGTTGCAAGAAGCCTTCCGTCGCAAGTCGTGCACGACCCGACATCGGCATGGCATGAGGCATGAGCACGACGCCCAACACCGAATGATGCCTAGAGCGGACAGCGGCTGCTGTTGGGCCAGCGACCTGCCTCAAACGGACAACGCCTGCGGCGACGCCGACAGCGAGGCCTGCTCTCAGATGGGCAAGCGCTGCTGTCGGTTTTCGTCCCCGCTCCGATTGTACCGAGATCTTCACGTGCGCCGACAAGGGGAGCATACAGCCAACCCGTATAGTAAGGATGCGCGGTAAGGATGCAAGGGCCTTGGACGCCCGTTTCGAAGCTTTTCGAGCGGGGCGAGGCAAACGAAAGTGGCGAAGGATGGACCGAGGAGGCAAGAATGCAAGGGTACCCTTGGGACGGTTACCCATCCTTACTGTGCGGGTTGACTGTATGCGCGGACGAGGGAGGGGGGCAGGGGACATGATGAAATGAGACGAGGGCGCCATGACATCTGGGAGACATCGTGGCCCCGACCATGACATCCAGCACCCCCCTGGTGAATCGCCCCCTATTGTTAGGTCGGGCATGTCCTCCGACAGGCAGAGTTGGGCAACAAAAACAAAAAATAGTCAAAACATACCCAAAAAGATTCCAGAGAGCACTAAAAAGCGCCCCCATACGATGTTTTGACTATTCTTGAATACTCCTCCTGTCGAGGGACGCGCCCGACTTCACACATCTATTGAACACACCCGAGCTTCCGTCGCACCGACACCTGGGCCCTCGGGGCTGCCTCGCCTCCACCCTGCCGGGCCTAGCGGAGCCCGCACGGGCTGTCCTGCCGCCGCCGCGCATTGGCGCTCTCGCGGCCGAAGCGGGCGGCCCCTGGCAGCGAGAGCCGCGGCCCCCTCCCCATGGGGGCCCTCGCCGGGCCTCGGGACCGTGAGAAAACGACTCGGGACGACAGACCAGCCCTGTACCCAGACCCCCACCCTCATGACTCTTTGTATGACGTCGACCCCTATATAGAGGTCTGGACCCATTCCCCGGGACCAGTATATCATCATCCTTTTTTGACGTTCCCGAGGCCCAGAACATATAGGGGCCCCCAGAGGTCGGAAATATGGGAAAACCTCCCGCCGGGAGTTTTTCATGGCTCGAGGGCGTCTGGGTACGGAAGTGGTCCAGGCTTAAGTCGGGCCTGACCCCCTACAGGGGGATTTTCAATGAAAAATGAAAACATACCCCAAAAATTGTCAAAAAGTAAGTTAAAAAAATAGTCAGTGGACTATTCTTCAGTATTTTTGACCTTTTTGATATATTTTTGGTGTATGTTTCACTTGTCGTCGAAAATCCCCCTGCAGGGGGACAGGCCCAGCATAAGTCCAGGCCTCCGGAGCCCACGCACCGAAAGTGGCGCGGCCGGAGGTCTGGGTCGGGCGCGCGGGGGCCGCAGCCGCGACCGGCCCCGCCACCTCCGGGGCGGGCGGAGGCTGCGCCTATCTAGGGGAGTGCCCGGTCGCGCAGCGAGGCGGGCCCGTCGCGCAGGGATCGGGTCGGGCGAAGGGGGGGGGATAGCAAAGGGGGGGGTTGAGAATCAGCTCACGTAGCTGATTTTCCCGGCGCCTCCCGGCGCCGGAGGCGGCTATGTATGTATCGAGGAATGGGCCCCTCGGTGAGGCCGAAACCAGCTGCATGCAGCAAATTTCGTACCCCCCCCCCTTTCCCAATCCCCCCCTTTCGCCCGCGCGCGGGGAGGTGGGGAGCCCTGAGCTCCTGGCGACTCAACTTTTGCTTTCGAGCCGGGCCTCTTTTCGCTCCACATTTCGGGCCCCCGCGGGACCCTCACAGGTCGATGCGGCTCCAGAAACGGCGCAGGAGGATGGGATCTGGGGGGTCTGGTCCTCATCGTCTGCGATGTTGAACACTTTTTTTGCAGCGTCGGATCTCAGGGGGGGCGCTGCGCAAGGGGCGCGGGGCCGTGCGCGGAGAGCCGTGGCAGCAGCCGGCCGCCCCGCGCCCGGATCCAACAGGGAGGCCCGAGGGGGGGGCAGAAGAGGCGCCGGGGAGCCCAAACCTCCGAGGCTGCGGCAGGTTCGTGCCGCGTCGACAGCGTCGACCCCGGCGTTGGTTCCTGGCACCGCGGGGATCGTTCGACCCGGAACGATCGGCCGTTTCCGAAACGCCATATCGTTCAACATCCACCGGTTCTGGGCCGCCGGCGGCGCCCAACGTTGAACGCTGGCGGCGGGGTCGCCGCCGGTCGACACGGCGCGAGCCTGTACTGTACAGTGTGCTCTTCCTCGATGGAAGGCCTCCGGGGCCCGGCATCGGGCCCAGGGGACCATCAGACATGGACCCGGGGCGGGACCTCCCAGACATGCGACGTCCCGATTTTTTCAGGACGGCGCCCCCTGCACGGTTTCCCCCGAGGCCGTAGGCGACCCGAGGAGGAGGAGGAGGAGGAGGAGGAGGAGGAGGTGGAGGAGGAGGAGGAGGAGGTGGAGGAGGAGGAGGAGGAGGACGGGTGGCCTAAGCCCTTCGGAGAAACCCTCCAGCGCCCCCAGAAATCCGGACCCTTTCCCCGGGGCCGGCTTGTTCTCCCGCGAGTCGTTTTGTGATACGCTCTCGTGAGGCCTGGCGAGGACCCCCCCGTGCTGAACGTGGCCAACCAAGCCTCGCGCCCTGATTTCTGTTACGACGCGCTCATGTCTGGGACCTCTGGCCCTGACCTTCCAGAGTGCTAAAACATAGCCCTCCGGACCTCTAGGACCTATCGGGGCCGCCTCAGACCTCGACTGGAATCAAGCTATCGAGGTCCTGGTGCTATCTTTTTAGCCCTCCCGGAAGGTCAGGGTGGGGCCGCGCACGGAGGCAGCATCCCGTCGGCGGACGTCCGGGAGGGTCGCCGATCGCCTCGCCGAGTGGTCCGACGGCTTTCCCGGCTCGTGCACAGGGCTCGGGCCTCCCGCGGCCGTGCCGCGCGGCGGCTCTCTCGGGCACCCCTCGGCGGGCAAGCAGAGCGCTCTCTTTCGACGAGGCGCGGCTGCCGGAGGGCACCCCCCGAGAGGCCCTCCGAGAGCCAGCGACCCTGACCTTCCCGTGCAACAAAAATAGCCCTCCGGACCCATGGACCTATCTGGGCTGCCCAAAATCTCGACTGGAATTAAGATGTCCTGGTGCTATTTCTTAGCCCTCCTGGAAGGTCAGGGGAGGCCTCCCCTCACAGTGAGGACCATCACAGGCCTCGCCAGTGAGGACCATCATACAGTGGGGGCTCGGCCACAAGAGACCTCCGCAAGAAGCCCAACCCTGAAATCCGCGATGTGATCCATGACAATCCAAATCAGTCGATCGAAAATCGTCCAGATCTTTTCTGTGAGGCCCATCGAAATCCAAGAAACCCAGGGCACCCTGGCAAAATCCAACTGGTTTCTTGGCACGCGCCCCCACTGTAGGCCTCACACGTATTGCGGCTGCCATCACAAGGGCCGCTTGGGTCGCCCTCTCCCACCAATGCACCAATACATTACGGCGTCAGTTGCCAATCGAGGGGGCCGAGGCCCTCCCTACGGCCCCTCGGCCAACGAAGACAGCCGTAGGGAGGGATGCCAACGTACCTCCACAACTCAGACCTCAATACCTGAAGGCGCCAACTGCAACCATCCAGCGTCTTCCTCCGTCCCCTGATCAATGGATGCCAGAGCTTTCTGGTCGCGACCGACGAGATCGGTGGCTGCCGATTCTACCTCGAATTCCAGCATCGGTCCCGGTCGCAACCGAAGAAATCGGACGTTCAATGATCTGGGTGCTCAGGGGCCCGGGCCGACGCCCCTCCGGGCAGCGGCTGCGCTCCCCGGGGCTTCCCGTCCTTCGCAGATCATTCGATACCGGATGATTTCGGTCGCGATTGGTATCCACCGACCGGAACTCCAGATCGGCCGCGACCGATCGGTCCCAACCGACCCGTCGCAACCGAATCTGAAGCACACCAGTTGCGACCCATACGGGGATCGGAGGCAGGCAGCACATCGGTAGCGACCGATGACGTCGGCCGCGACCAAGTCATTCTGGCATCTAACGGTCAGGGTCCGTCGGGCCTCCCGGAAGCCTCCCGGCGACGCGGCCGGATCCGGGTGGCGCTCACCGCGCCCCAGGCCCAGCAGCGTGGCACGGCGACCAGGCTGCTGCTCTCCGTAGCATAATTCTGGAGGGGCCCGAACCCAGAGGAAGAAGCGCACCCTCGCTTCCCAGACATCCGGCCGCTCCAATTCTTTTGTCGAGGCGTGGGCCCCCGAGGTCTGGACCGCTTCCCCATCATTGAGCAGGGACCGACCGTCCCGGGATTCCTATAGTCCTGCCACGACATGGTCTTAGAACCCCGAGCTGTTCGAAAAACAAAAACACAGTTCTTAGAACATTAACCCGATGTGTGAAAACAAGACAGCCCCAGCCGGAACTGCTCTAAGAACCTCTCGTGCAGACCACACAAGGTTCTCAGAACATGGTCTGGTGGGCCTACAGGCACGCCAGGACGCTTCGCCACTGCTCGGCCATCAGGGCCCCTGCTCCGTCCGGAGTCGCTTGCTTTTTGACGGCCCGGCGAGGGCCTCCCGGAGGCCGCGCACGGCCCAACGCCAGCCGGTCGAATCTTTCCGTCCCGAGTCGTTCGTCGACGGCCCGGCGAGGGCCCTGGCGAGGTCCCCTGCGGAGGCCGAGAGCGGCTCACAGCACCAGCCGGTATCTCGTGGAGAATCTTGCCCCTCGGGGGGGCAGCGGCCGCCCTCCCGTCGGCGACATACGCAAGAGTGTGGCCCTGGGCAAGGGCGCCCCTTGGCAAGGAGGAGGAGGAGGAGGAGGAGGAGGAGGAGGAGGAGGAGGAGGAGTGACACGCTGGGCAAAGGAGTGCCCTTTGGTGCGCGGCCGATCTTGGGGGCCGCGGGGGGACCAGACTCCAGCGCGCAAGACGCTGCTGCCGCACCGCGTTCGGCGATCGGGGGGCCCCAGAGGGCCCGCACCAAAAGGCCACTCCGGCGAAGGGTCGCTCTTCCCTGTGATCCGATGTTGCAAACAAACAAATAGTTCACCGGAGAATCACCTCATCCTGTAGGAACGATGTTATAATGTATGGCGTAGCGGGGGCGAAACAAAAGAGCGAGACAGGTACAACGAATACCATGAGTGAGAGAGGGAGGGAAAGAGAGAGAGAGAGAGAGAAAGGTGAACGAAAGAGAAACATATTGAATAACACGTAGAAGAAACATCAGACACAAATATTCGATACTGCTTTGCGCATCAAAGTGTGAAACACATAGAAACAACTACCAAGCGAGAGAGAGAGAGGGACAGATAAATGCATAACATGGATGCAACAAAACATTAATATATATATATATATAGAGAGAGATAGAGAGAAACAACACATAGAGAGAGGGGGCGCCCACCGACAACCCGCCCAGCCGCCCACCGAAATCGGCCAGCTACTTCGCCAGTCTCTTGAGGGGGCGCCCACCGAGAGCAGCCCACCGAGAGCCGCCAACCGAAATCGGCCCGCAACTTTCGCCAATCTCTTCTATGTCCGCTATGACCCCTTCAATGTGAACACTAATTGGGGAACAACATCGCAACAAATCATGCCCGGACCCCTGGACCCCGTCGTTGTCTTGCTCCGCTTTTCGAGCCAGATCGATCTGTGAAGGTCCCAGGGGCCGACATTGAACAAAAGCGTCCTGCTCGAAAAAACGAGTCACCCGGATCTCAGGGTCATACGTCTAGTTCGGCTATACGCAAGAGTGACCCTAGGCAAGAGTGACCTCTGGCGCGCGACTTGTTTGGAGGCCGCGGGGGGACC